>OX375866.1:6991886-7187984 GCA_947359475.1 Heligmosomoides polygyrus bakeri
GTTCTGTTCAGCATGAAAAGCGCTGTCGAATGGTATCAATTTGACCGATTCTGGGAGCTGATTACGAACCCGACGTCCGTTTTTTTTAAAAATTCCGCCGATTTCGGTAGGTTTTTTTTCCTCTGAATAATAGGAGGTGGCTGGGTCAGGATCAGGATTTTGCTCAAACTTCATATATATATATATATATATATATATTATCCAGCCGAATCGTGAAACGATAGGAGTCCTCATCCCGCGCGCGCCCGTCAGCTGTGGAGCACGTGAATCAACGGTGCGCCAACACGCGATTTCCGTCGCCCCTAACTCTGCGCAGAGTTGTATTGGGGTCGAGATACCTACAGTCTGTTACTTCCCAGGCAGAGGCGGTTCTGCCCATATACAACACTTGCGCCGTTCCGACCTACCGTAGAGATAGTATCCTGGTTAGCCCCATCTGCCACTTTAGGGCGGCGGACTTAGCGGTTGAACTTTCCTGCCCTCTTACTCGCCCACATTTGGGGTTTCCGACACTCCCAGTAACACCATTTTGTTCACCACGAAAGACTATCGAATGGTGTCACTCTCGACCAATTTCAAAGAAATCGATTCTTTGACAATTTCCCATCGAGGACGTGGGCGCCATCGAACACCGATATCTTCGAAATTGCCCAAATTTCCCTCGTGCAAACTTCGTCCAAAATCATCTAGGCGGTTATTTGGGAAGCTGATTACGAATCCGACGTCCTTTTTTGAAAATTCCGCCGATTGCAGTAGGTTACTTCCCGTTTGAGGGTGGTCGGGTCAGGACCACCGATCATCCTCAGTTATCGGTATGGGCGGTCTCCTGCCGTAATCGTCCGAATGAACTTCGGCATCGTGTTCAGCACCACGGATAAGACCCCGCCCCTATACGAAGTTTGAGCAAAATCCTGATCCTGACCCAGCCACCTCCTATTATCCAGAGGAAAAAAACCTACCGAAATCGGCGGAATTTTTAAAAAAACGGACGTCGGGTTCGTAATCAGCTCCCAGAATCGGTCGAAATTGATACCATTCGACAGCGCTTTTCATGCTGAACAGAACGGTAGCACTGCTAGTGTCGAACAATCAAACCTGGGCGAGTAAGAGCGCAAGAAACTCTAACCGCTATCTTCCGCCGGTTTAAACTGGCAGCTGAGGCTAAGGCATTTCAGAAAGCTGAGGAGTTCTGAGAACGTAATCGTGAAGTATCTTAAGCACTCTGTACGCCCACGCATTTCAAGGCCGTTTGGGTTGCCGGGTCTTCCCGCAGTGGTCCACCGAAATCGGAAAAAAATGCGTCACACAAGCCTCACCTGCATGTTCGCACCCCTGTAACATTGCCTCTTCGTAAGCTACACCGTTCTACTCTGGCTTAGCACTAGACCGTTTTACTGCCTACAAGACCCACGAGTTGCAGTCGAAACGATTTGAACTTGAAAGAGTTATTGCGCTCCGAACACGCCCGCGCGTGCAATTTGCAAGCGGTCGCCCTCCCCCCTCGATTGAAAGGTTCGACTCTATATGCATTGTTCACGGCGCACTCCAAGGCTAGCTGGACAACCTTAGAGCAATTCCTTAGTAGGGCGGCTGGAAGTTTGGGATAGAACTCCCCAAACGCTCACTCTACCAGTTGTCGAACTCATTATTCGATTATTCGATTGGTAGGTTCGATCCTACATGCATTGTGTACGGCACACTCCAAAGGCTCGTCGGACTGAGAGGAGCAAATCCTAAGTAGGACTGCCGGAAATTTCTTATAAAATTCTCCAAACGGTGCGAGATAGTCTTGAAGGCTTTACATTTTCCATTAAGTGAAGATAGAAACCCAGTAGGCATGCTTCCGCCTATTCGGTTGATAGGTTCGATCCTATATGCATTGTGCACGGCGCACTCTCGGAACATTCCAGGCATGACAGAGCACTGACAACGCATGCCATGCTTGAGATACTCCGAAAATACTGCACGTCACATGCACGTCCTGGAAAATAAGGTGCTCCAATCGCAAAAGCCAGCTGCAGTTATTTTCTTAGGCCACCCGCGGCGAAAACGCGGCGGCCTGGTAAAGTTTTATACATAGTTTTGTAGATCTCGAGGAGACGAATCGAATGGTGCCAACATTTTCTGAAATAATTCAAAATTGAAGAAGTTATGAGCATGCGACGGTTTGCGACGGATTTTTCCGTCGCAAACCGTCTTTTTGACCGCGCGACGCGGGCGGTATTGTAATAGTTAAGCAGGTCGTTTGAAGTGTAGATCAAGCGTATGGTGGTTGCGACAAAACCATTACATTTGTAAGCAATATTGATCAGCCAATCAATATCAATCGATGCCATCTATTTTTCTCGTAATGGACGATGGAAAGCTTCACTAAACAATATTGATCAATCAATCGATATCAAGTGATGTTATCGACGTTTGTCTCAAACTGACCGCTCGAATTGTGGATCAGGCGGATATTTTGCCTGATCTAAAGGCTTCACATCAAGTAAACAATATCGATCAGCCAATCGATATCGATTGAATTGATCGATTTCTGTCTTAAACTGGTCGCTTGAAGTACGCCGCTTGAAGACGCCAGATATTGGCTAGTGCAAAGGCTCCCAAAACAAAAATTGAACGGCCAATCAATATCGATCGATGTCGTCGACACGAAACATTATTAATCGACCAATCAACATCGATGGATGTTGCCGAGATCTCAGTGAAGCCTCAGTCAGTAAAGGACCGGTAATTCAGCCCGGTCTGACTAGCCGCTAATGTTTCCAAATACCTTTAATCCCAGTTTGCGCGAAAACCTCTGTCCCATCAGGAAGTTGCATGCCATGTCAACATCGCCGCTGTAGATCATTCCTGCAAAGTTTTCCATCCAAGAACTGGTAACGGAATCAGGCCCAATACCATGAAAGCTTAGAGTCATACCCTTGAGTCCTTGCGACAGTGCGTTCATCACACGCGTGTCCATCTCGCCGTACTGTTTGTTGTAGGTGTTGCTGATGAGGTCACTGAAGATAAAAGTGTACGGGATGAATGGGACTAGTCGACAACTGTTAGGAATTCACCTGCAAATGGCCCACGGGCCTAGGGACGACGGAATTCCGAGAGCTTTGCGGACGTCCGGTCGGTTTAGATAGACCGTGGCTGCGGTCTCGTTCATGCACGGTACTGTTGAGAGCTGGAATGAGAGGAATATAGTTGTCCATTCCTCTTAGCACGGTTTGAAAGGCCTACCTGGGAGACATCGAGCTCATTTCCAGTTCGCGCTTTGTATTCGAGTCGGAATCGAGTCGACACCTGAGCGCCGGGGGTGTTCACACAGTTCGCGTACATGTTGTAGGGGTTGATTCCGCCGTTCCTAAAAATAGCAGACGATTCTTTTCCAAACGAACTGATCGCTGCTATGCTACACTACTGGTCTTCGTCGCGAATATGGGCAGCATGGTGGGGCGGGAACACGCCAGCCAATCAGGCTGCACCAAGTAGGTGTACCGGTGTCCTGATTCGCCAGCGCTTTCCGGCATCTCCATGCTGCCCACATTCGCGACCTGATGCCCGACGCCAATCTCACCAAGCTGACAAAGTCGTCGCCTCCACGAATGCAGAGCACATATCAAGCCCGTTGAAGGTGTGGAATGCGCAGCCGTCTGTGTCGTTTTTGCAGCATTGCGACTTCACTTTTTGCCATTTACTGAATATTCTCATCATGAGACCAAGTTCGAGAAAACATCGTAGTCCTTTCCAACTCACTTGTCGTCGATCATTCCGTGGGCGTATTCGAAGTTAACAAGAGCATCGGTGCCATCATTGGCGGACACACAACCGTTGCCAATGGCGAATCCCTTAAGATACAGAACTGTAAGTTCATCAACGAGTGGCAGTTTTTTAAGAAATTCAAGAAAAATTTAATTTATAAAAATTTAGATCAGAGCTAATTCATGTCATTCGTTTCTGACGATGCTACGACCATTCAGATTTGTTTAAAATTACTGTAACCTTCCCTAATCCTTTAAACAGTTCTTATAGCGAATGGTCCCATAGCGAAAGTACTCCATCTTAAACGAACTCACTTTGATATTCATCTTGTTTTGACTCTGTCTATCAAGGATGGTCTGCACCAAGGTAGGCACGTAGACTCCTAAAAATCTTAGGCTTTTGAATGAAAAAACATGAACCACAGAAGTTTTTGAATGGAACGAAGGCTTCATTACCGCCATAGGATTCTCCGGTCACATAGAAATCGTTCGCCTTGTATTGAGGGAACTCGTTGAAGAACGCCACGAGAGCATCCCAGTTCTCGCTGGCTGTCTGAAAATGGAGGTGTTGTAGTGGATTTGGCGATCTTTCTCAGAATTCTCGGAATTTGGCTAGGTTTTTGGTCGAAACCTTGGCCTTTGGGCGTCTAGAGCGCTGTCGGAGGAGGTGCCGGGTACAGTTACGTTCGAATACATTCGGATAATTTTTGAAATACTCGATTATACGATATTTCAAGACTTTTGAATATTTGTTCGAATTCGAACATCAAATGGGAGCCATATTCGAATATTATCCGAACATCGAATATTTCAATTTTATTCGATATTCGAAATGAGGTTTTGATATTTTAGTTATCCGCTATTTTTTTTTAGATATTTGAAGTTTTAATTCACTTACCCAATAAGTGAACACATTGTTTGAAGTTTTATAAAATTCTAATTTTTTGAGAAAAAATAATAGTTTAGAGTTTGTTTTAAAGAACTTGAAGGTGCCCGTTTATTTATGATAAAGAGAGAGATTGCGCCATACCCTCGCCCAGGACTTCGCAATTTTTATTCGACTGGTAGCAAATTTAATTCGAACGAATTATTCGACTATTCGAATATTCAAATGAATGAGAACTAGGGCTTGTTCGATTTTCGATCATTCAAAAAAAGATAAAAGATAAAGGATAAAGGACGGCGTTATTCAATCCCTTCTGGGAATCGCCAGCGCATTCTACTTCTACGGGATGTCGTGAAGGCGACATGAATGCGTATTCGGCCATACAATGGCTTGCGGTGGCCAGCCGATGAACAAGTCAGCGCTCTATCCTTCCCAGACAAGTCTGGTACCAACTCACCGACCCCGGAGGGATGGAAGGCTTGGTTAGCCTGGGCGGGAAATCCGAACGAGGAACCTGGTATCGGGTGCACACCACAGTCGCGCCTCCTCCCGTAAAAAATAGATAAATGATTAAATTCGTTCTTTCATTTGCTAGAAATTTTTCGACATCGAATTTGTTCGTTCATTCACTCATTCGATAAAACTTCTTAAAAGCACAACTATTGTGACGAGTGCACCGAAACCAGGTTTTTGGATGTCCCGTCTAGGTCAACGAAGCCTTCCATCTTCCAGGGTTGGTGAATTGGGAGCAGACTTCTCTGGGAAGGATAAAGCGCCGATTTTTGTCACCGAAAGTCATTACGTATGCCAAATACACATTCAAATCGCCTCAGCGACATCCATTAGAAATAGAATGCGTGGCACATCCCAAAAGGTATGGAGTAACGCCGTACTTTATCCTTTATCTTTTAGTGTGTGCTGAATATTTACAACGGTTGCCTTAAAGGATAAGGAACAAATAGCGGCTTTAATGAATCCCATCTGGGATATATCACGCATTTTACTTCTACGATACATTTTGGAAGAATCGGACAGCATTGGGAGATGAGAGCGTCCCATCCAATCAGACCCCTATTGAATGGGCGTGCCATTCAGAGAGGGCGTGCACAGTCGGCACCCTGAGCGGCTGGCATCTGTTCGGTCTGTGCTCTGATTGGTTACTGTTGGCTGGCGCGCTCCCAATGCTGCTCACCTTTGCGACATGTACCGAATTTTGAACTCGTATTTGGCCTATACAACGACTTCCTGCTGCCAGCCTATGGATAAATAGGTGTTTTATATCTTTCAGTCAAGTCGCCCTCCAATTTAGCGATCACGGAAGGATTTAAGACTATTTAAAACTGGTTAGGGCGGAAAATCCGAATCTGGAATCGGGTGCTAGGGACAGGCACCGAATACTGCACTACCATTTACCATATGTGAGGCAGACATATAAGAACATAGGCATAACTTTCTGGGACTTTTCAAGATGTATTTAACCACTGGGCGCTTGATGGCGCAAACGGTGGAGGCACCACAAATCAGATCATGGTTCAGGTCACATCCAGGGTGAGCAAACCTTCCAAAGCATCGGATTCAAGCATTTCCTGCCGGCAGTCCTTCTCACTAACTTACTTGGTCATCTCCAGTTTTCACGTTGTTATCAGTGGCGAATGAATATCCGACACCGGCGGGTGACTCCAGCGTCAGAACGGAAGCATTCCTGTTCCATGAGTACGGGTTTATCGACAACGTTGCTCCATCGGGATTCACCTGAAATCAATCGAATTCACGACAGAATTCATTTTTCGCATCGAGAGCGTGGTGTCATGGATTTGAGTTTTCTTTCAATGGAACGCGACTTTCCATCAACGGTCCCCATTCAGTGAGAAGCGCCGAAAGACCAGAGCATCCAGGACCACCGGTCAGCCACAGGAGCACGGGATCAGTGGAGGGATTACCTTGAGACTCGACGAACCTTGAAAGACAAACTATTTCAGACTTTTATTTTGAAACGCTAAGGTTTTTTCTGTAGAGCAGATCGAACCAGTAGTGCAGCTGATGATTCTTCGCGTCTCCAACCGCATAGTAACCTGAGTACTGCTTGTAGTTGAGCGCTGGCGCACCTGGCAGGTTCGTGATCAGTGCCGTGAACGAGCTGGAAACGTCAGATTCAGATGCTTCTATAGCTCTTCTGATATATAGGTACCGCTCAGGTCGAATTGGACAGTCTTAAGAGACTGACGCTTTTGAAATCAAACTTCTCACTTTCTAGGTCGACAACAAGCTTGACGCTTTTGAAATCAAACTTCTCACTTTCTAGGTCGAAACAAGCACCTTTCACATTAAACTGAAATTTCCGAAAAGGTTAGAATAATTTTTTATTCAAGGAAAGTTTTAGTATGCATTTTTTGAATAATACTTGAATAATATGGAGAAATAATAGTAAAAAATATATGGAGAAATAATAGTAAAAAATATTTGGAGAAATAATAGTAAATATTACAATCCCTAATGGTTCGTTTCACCACCTCCCTTAACACGAACCATATTCATTATAACACCTCGGTGGCTCATTAGTGAAGAAAGGAGGTGTTGTAATTTTCATGTTCTTTTCTTCAGTATCTGTATAATATAGTTAATTTAAGTAGAGCTTCAACAAAGCTTTTCACCTATAGGTATATAAAACTTTTTTAGTTTTACAAAGCTGAAGTTTGAATGCACCTACCTAATAAATGAATGTGAATAAAGTTGGAGTTTTAATCCACCGACCTAATAAACGAATAGTTGCTGAAAGTTTATGAAAATTTCTTTTTTGAGAAAAATAATGTATTAAAACTAATTTTAAATAGCAGGAAAGCGACTATTTTTTACCACAAAAAAGAGGCTGCTCCGTGCCGTCGCCCGAGGCGTCGCTACTTTTATTCGATTGATAGCAAAATTTCTGTTTGCATTGAGTTTCCTGTAAACAATACAACAGGAAACAATTGTAAAACGCACAACATATTAGGTTGGTGCATAAGTTCTCAGACATTTGACCCCCCTGAATTGAAAGCGCATTTTCCCGCCAAATTTCTCACATGTATCAACGCGTAAATGATTGATCGATAGGGAAAGGAAAGGGCTACAAAACTGTTCCTGACATTTACTTCTGCGTTGTTAACGTCAGCTATTATGGCTGAGCAATTCATCCCAACTGAGACGCATATTCGGCACGTCATGTTATTCCTGCATCAATCTGGCCTCAATGCCAACGAATCGTATCGTCGCCTGAAGGATATTTACGACGAGAGTGCTCCTGCTCGAAGTACTGTGTACCAGTGGTTCTCGAAGTTTGCAGTTGGTGAATTCTCCGTTGAAGATAATGAACGAGAAGGGCGCCCGATGACACTGGATTTGGATGGCCTCCGAAGTAGAGTGGAAGCAGACCCATACCAAACCACCCGCGAACTATCAAGCACTCTAGGTGTTAGTCACTCAACAGTCGCTCGAGGATTGAAGTCGATCGGCAAGGTGCAGAAATTGGGTCGCTGGGTACCTCACGATTTCACACAACATGACATGTATCGCAGAGCCGATGTCGCTCTGTCTCTCCTTACCCTCCGACGTACCCACGGATGGCTGGACAACCTTGTCCCCGGGGATGAGAAGTGGATACTCTACTCTAATTATCATCGGCGTGCACAGTGGGTTGACGCAACTGGAGAGGAGAGGACGTTCCGAAACCCGACCTTCACGTGAAAAAGGTGATGCTATGCATTTGGTGGAGCGTTCTTGCGTAGATTACTGGGAGCTGCTGGACGAAGGGATAACAGTGACGGCAGAGGTTTACGTCAACCAACTGAGGAAGTTGAGGGCCCACCTTCAAACCACACGAGGAGAGCAAGTGAAGGTGTATTTTCAACACGACAAGCTAGACCGCATATTGCTAGAGCGACGGCGACTGAGTTGGCGGACTATGGATGGACCGTTCTTCCACATCCATCTTACTCACCAGATCTCGCTTCTTCTGATTATCACTTGTTTTCAAGCCTTCAGCGCTATTTGGACGGCCAGCAATTTAGGAACCGAGAGGATGTCAAGGAGGCACTGCTCACATTTTTCGAATCACAACCGGCCACGTCTTAAAGAAAAGGCATCCATGACTTACCAGCACGTTGGCGAAAGACAATTGATGTAAAGGGTGGCTACTTCAAATGATT
This sequence comes from Heligmosomoides polygyrus bakeri, assembly GCA_947359475.1. NCBI lineage: Eukaryota > Metazoa > Nematoda > Chromadorea > Rhabditida > Heligmosomidae > Heligmosomoides > Heligmosomoides polygyrus. The sequence goes on from OX375866.1 coordinate 7,000,706, forward strand.
TGATATTGTTATTCGTATGTTGTGATAGTAAATACTTCATGCCCAAATGTCCGAGAACTTATGCACCAACCTAATATATATCCTCACTTTGATGCTTTATGTGAGCAGCATCTACACTATCAATCAAGTGAAAATTACCACGAGCTTTTCGAGTGCATGGCGCGATCTTGTCTTCTATTGCATTGCATAGTTGACGTCTGTCTTGTTACGTATTATTTTATCTCATGAAACAATTGTGTTGTTGTGTTGTGTATTTGTTTTTTATGTTTATTTTTGCGCATGTGTTTACTCTTATCTATTGAAATTCTTTTGAGTTTTTTCTAAGTGATTTTTTCACCTAATTTGCTCTGTCCGTAAATATACCGTTTCACGCGCGCTATTTTTTGCAAATAAATATTGATTATAATATTATTATTAGGGGCGTGTGTAGCGCAGTCGAAGGAGGCGCGACTGTCGCGTGCACCCGGTACCAGGTTTCTGGTTCGGATTTCCCGCCCAGGCCAACCAAGCCTTCCATCCCACCGGGGTCGGTGAATTGGTACCAGACCTGTCTGGGAAGGATAAAGCGCTGACTTGTTCGTCGGCTGGCCACCGCAAGTCATTGTATGGCCAAATACGCATTCATGTCGCCTCCACGACATCCCGTAGAAGTAGAATGCGCTGGCGCATCCCAGAAGGGATTGAGTAACGCCGTCCTTTATCCTTTTATCCTTTATAATATTATTATGTAAGTAGCATTTACATTACCAATCAAATAAAAATCGCAACGTCTTGGGCGAGGGTACGGCGCGATCTCTTTTTTTGGCGCAAAACACGTCTATTAGTCTTATTGACTTTTCTGTTGTTGCTTCTGCTCGTGTTCTGTTGTGGTCATTTTCCAATATTAGCAATTTCGCTAATTCCAATTCAATATTTCTAATTGGCTTTCGCCAAATTGTTCTATGAAAGTTGCTGTTGTCAATCACACGAACATGCTCGTGTAATAAATAATAACAATAATAATAAATAGTGGTGAAGTTTTCGTGAGCATGGCGCGCTCGTCTTTAATGCACTATCTGACTGCTGTTTTGTTGCGCTTTAAACTAAAATTTAATTTATTGGTTTTAAGTAAGTAGTAAGTAAGTAAGTAAGTAAGTAAACTCTTGGAGCAAAGAAGAGCTGTCAAACTGGATCCTAATGCTTCCCATCTGGAAACAGTCACCATCGCCAAGGCCTGTCGAATTGCAGTGAAGGAGTCCATTCAAGCCTACAGAAGATTGAAGCTGTTAGAAGCCGATGGGAAAGGTTCAAGCAGAAAGCGCTGCAAACGAGATCTCTGCGATCAGAAGGCAATAATGTCAGCCCTCGTGGATAAGGATGGAACAACGCAAACGTCTCGAAGAGCGATGGAGGCCATCGTTCAGGAATTCTACACAGATCTGTTCCGTTCTTCCATCACTGTCCCGAAATGCTTGATGCCACCAGCTGAGGAAGTACCTCCCATTCTGGAATCAGAAGTTGGAAGCTCATGCCATCAGAAGGATGAAGCCGGGCACTGCTCCCGGACCGGACGGCATTTCTGTTGATCTCCTTCGTGCGGGTGGCAGTGCCCTCTGCTTACTCCTTGCCAAGCACTTCAACCACTACCTTCGACTTGGTAGGATTCCGGACTCATGGAAGGAGTCGAAAACAGTTTTAATCTTCAAAAAAGGTCAGCAGGAGGATATCAACAACTATCGACCCATCAGTCTTCTCTCGGTTGTGTACAAGATCTTCACCAAGATACTGCTTAACCGCATGGAGCGTTGCTTGGATGAGTATCAGCCAGTGGAGCAAGCAGGGTTTCGCAAGGATTTCTCCTGCATGGACCATATTCAGACTGTCTCACAGCTCATCGAGAGGAGCCGCGAATACCACCTCCCACTTGTCCTTGTCTTCGTGGATTACCGGAAAGCGTTCGACTCTGTGGAAATCAACGCCGTTTTGAACGCACTTGTGCACGCTGGTATACCATCGCCCTACATCCGACTTCTCGACGAATGCTTCTCGAACACATCGACTACCATCCAGCTGTTCGATCGAAAGCTTAAAATTCCTATCGGGAAAGGAGTACGGCAGGGAGACACGATTTCTCCTAAGCTATTCAAAGCGGCACTCCAGGATGCCATGAAGGACTTGAACTGGGACGATAAAGGCTACCTTGTCGACGGTAAACGGATCAGCAACCTCCGCTTCACCGACGATATTGTTCTGATCTCTACCAGCACGGCAGAAGCCGAGGAAATGCTGAACGAGCTCAATGTGGCAGGTATGAAGATTGGATTGGACATGAATATGTCCAAAACGCAGTTTATGGTCAACCAGTGGTGTGACACGGGACTCGTAAGGTTAAATGGAGTCGCTCTACAACAGGTCGACTCTTACGTCTATCTGGGAAGAGAGCTGAACATGGATAACGACCTCGCTCCTGAAATCGCCCGCAGGAGACGCGCAGCATGGGCAGCCTTCAGTTCGATTCGCGAAGTCACCGATCAGGTCAAGGATGCCGGCCTCAGGGCCTCAATATTCAACGCCTCTGTACTGCCTGCGATGTGTTACGCGACGGAAAGCTGATCCGACAACAAGACAATCGCCAGAGCGATGCAAACTACGCATCGTGCACTGGAGAGATGTCTTCTAAGGACAAGCCTTCGTCAGCAATGGCAAGAAGGCCTACGAAGCTCGGAGCTACGGGAGAAGTCGCAGTTGGCAGACCCGCTGCAGTACATGAAGAAGTCCAAATATCGCTGGGCCGGACACCTGCTTCGACGAAAGGACGATAGATGGAGTCTCCGTGTCACAGAATGGCTCCCGAGAGACCACAAGAGACCACTGGGACGACCGCCAACGCGATGGGCAGACTCATTCTCAAGATCTTTCAGAGAGCGGAGTCTGCCCCATTGGATGCAAGCAGCCAGAGATCGAGCAGTCTGAAAGAGTTGTGGTCCCCGCTGAGAAGACCTCCAGCCGACAAAAGGACCATCAAAGTATCAAAATAAGTAGTATTGGTTTTTCTCAAAAAAATCAAATTTTATATAATTATTTCACCCATTCATACAGGTGAAATTTAAAATTTCAAAGAAAGTTATAGCAAACTTTCTCGAACAAAAAAAAATATTCTAACCATCTTGGAGCGTTTGTAGTGGCAAGAATCTTTTCTTAAGGATTTGGGAGACGTTCACTTTGATTTCAAAAGCATATACTTCGGTTAGAAGTGTGTTCAATTTGACATGAAAACGGTAAGAAGGCCGCATAACGCGGTAAGAAGGCTTTCATTTTTGTGATTCCCTGAGGAACGCTTTCTGGATTACGTTTAAAAGGGTCTTTCCCTAGTGGCGGAACGAAGCTTCGGATGCTTCTAGAATCCTAGAACGCAGTAGGAAGCCTTCAGAATTCTCTGGTTTCCTGAACAGCGGAAAATTCTGAGAGCCGCTTGAGTGTCCAATTCTTCCGTAGTCAAAGATCGCCACTTACCACTGGCTGAGGAGCAGTAGCAGAAAGACGGTAGGCAACGTGGTCATTTCGGTGCGAACTGAGCGATTCGTGGAGATAGCAGAAACGCGATAGCACTGTAGTACGCACGTAACGTTGCTATCGCTTCCAACGCTAGAAGCCCGTTCAAAGATCGGCCATTTCTGATGTCACCGATCAACTTCGGGAGCTTTGCTATCCTCGCTCGCAAACTCCAGTTGGCTAGCATTCTGAAATGTGGTAGAATTACAGCTTCACGCAAACAAAGAAAAGGAATAAATAGACTTTTGGAATGGCTGTGGCCAAACACGTGCATATGGAGCGCACTTCTGGAGCACTGGACTTCTACGGCATTCTATGGAAGTATAATACATAGAATGCTCGGCATAGAATTCAATTTGACGTGAAGAGTGTCCAATTTGATTTGAACAATGTGCAGTTTTAGCTGAAAGGCGCGTTTGGAGGAGGTGCCTGCTGTCGCCGAGTTTGGATTTCTCGCCCAGATCAACCAAAGCTACACCACTCCGGGATCGAGGAATAGGTAGCAGACTTATCTGGAACACTAGAACACTGAGTCTTTAATAGGCCAACTAAAGCATTCGAATTGCCTATGACATGTCGCAGAAGTTGGATGCGCGGATGCGCGGCGCATCCCAGAAGCGATTAACTAACGCCGGCCTTTGCCTTTTACACTTTAAGGTAACCGTTTAAGAGTTGGAAAATAGCCAGCGCACAGTAACATTTTCCATATAAAAGGATAAAGGACGGCGTTACTCAATCCACTTTGGAATGCGCCACGCATTCTACTACATGTTATGGAAGTTAGAATTTTTAAGATTTGGATTTAGGTAGGTTTAGGATTTTTGCGCAGTTTTTTATAGCATTTGGGAGACAATGTTCTGTACTACAAGAATACATGTTGGTCCTATTTGCTCATTTGTCCTTTATTGATTTCTAGGCCATCAAATTGGGACGTCCGACTTTTCCGTCCGAACTTTTACTGAAACTCCTGCTCTGTAGTAGGATTTTTTTTTGGTTGGTGTTATACGTCGTTCGAAAGAGAATGTCTTGCTTTATAAGAATTCGTGGCGCGTTTATTGGCTCATGCTGATTTCTGTCGAATATCAACAAAATTCCAAAGAGAGAAAAATCATCTTCACCAACAACTCATTCTTCTTGCTCAGTCTGTCCTGCTCAGTATTATATGACAAGTGATATGACACTCGAAAGTGCATTTTTTGTTCTACCAGAATATATAATTTGTTCTTCTGCCATTTAAATTTCTGCTAATTTTCAGGTCATCAAAATGGAGCAGTGCCAGGTCGACAATACACCACAAAGATGAGCAGATGAAGTAACTACCATATCATACCCATGGGAAGGATCAGTTTGTGACTAAAGCGCAATCTATACTTCACCAGTCGTTCGGCGGCCCATGGCCATGTACTGCTCTGAACTTAACTTACAAAAGGTTTGGAGCTCAAATTGAAGTTTGATTGTAGTAATACGATAATTTCCAACGCTTCCTAGAGGAAGCTGCAGTGTGAATTCAAGTGCTTCCTTCGCAACGGCGTAGGCAGCGACTGGGTGGCCGAGTGGAGAGCGAGACGGACTTGCGAGAGGGGGTCGAGGGTTCGATTCCGGGGGTTGGGTGTCTATGTCGGTAGTTGGACTGTTGTCATTTTTTGCAAATTAAGAGTACATTTTGGCTTCCGTAGGGTACCTTCATCGCTTCGTAAACCTTCTTTCAACCTGTTGTCAGATGTGAATAGAGCTGGCTTTGTCGAGTGGATGTCGCACGTCCATTAGACCACGCTTGTCTAGCTGGGGAAGCTCTCATCAGATGCTGTCCCCTTATGACCTCTTCGAAATGTTCTCAATCAGTTTTGGAAGTGTTTCTCGCTGTCACACCATTTGCGAGCACGATCGACATTTACCGACTTGACCCATCATCAAGATATGCTCATCGTCCTTCGAATTTCTTAACGGATCCTTTTATTCTTCTCTACTTTTTATTCTTCTCACAACTTTCATTATTTCAGCTAACTTTCAGCCAAATAACCCCCTAGACGAAGTTTCAGCGAAAAAATTTTTTTTCGACCGAAGCCGTGTCGGTGGAGTCGGAACTTTTAACTAGTGCCTTTGCTTTTTATTTATTATGTTTATTAAGTTTTGTTGATTTTTGATTTTGTTTTTACTTTTTGTTTTGTTTTGATTTGAATTTCCGACTTGCTTCACGTTATGAATAAAACATTTTACCTGAAACACGCTTCCGTCTTCAAACAGACGTAAATGCAAGTCGCCATTAGCCGTTCGCTCAAAAATGTGCTAAATATGAGATCATAGGTCCTCGTCGAAGATAGATCACAAATTGCAAAATACCCCTCAGCGGGGGAACCGAACCAATGAACCCAGCCTTTTGGAGCGAGCACTCTACCACTGCGCCGCCGCCGCTGCTGACGGCGCGGATAGCCGAGCTGCTGATTACCGCGCAATACTGCGCCCAATGCTTATTGAGCGCGCCTAACACATGGAAGACATGGCGGCTTCCGCCGGCCATAACTCGCTTAGGAGATCCATTTAGCAAATTTGGTCTACATATCTGTGATCAGCGTCTTGAGCTCTTTCACGTGATATAGGTCTCAATCCGAAGTTCCATGGGAAGCTGACGGCATTCCCTGGTTAGTAAGACTCTTATTAAGCTTGTATTTAATCCGCCTGAAGGCTATTTCTATTAGGAAGAGTTCGCTTTGATTTCAAAAGCCGTAAAGCTAACTTTGATATGAATATGTCCAATTCGACGTGAAAATGGTATATAATAAGATACTAAATTAGTAATAAGCAAGATAAAGTAGATAATATAATAAAAATCACTGTAGAGGGCTTCTTCACCGCTCCGAGTTTAAATGCTGTGACCTAAAGGGGTCCTCTAGGAGACTGAAGAGCATCATTGTTTGGCTTACTGGCCCTGAAACTACGGTAGTTCGAGGGCGCCGCGTTTGCGGCGGCGCGGTCCCGCGTGCGGCGACCGCGCGTGCCTTCGAGGCGCCGCGCTCCAGACGAACGTGCCGTCGCACAATTTTCGTGCGTTTGCGTCCTCGTGCATTCTGAGAAAATGTTTAAAAAATCCCCGAAGTCTCATTGAAGATGCTTTTCGTGCAAGTCGAATCGTTCGACTTGTCGAGCTGTAGCAGACTATCGGCTTTTTCACCGTTTTCGCTTGCAGCTGTTTCTTCCTTCTTCTAATCGATGCTTTCGAGCGGTTTTCGACCTCATTATTGTAGTTTTGACGTTATATGCCTTCATTGCAGAGTTTTTTCTACATGAGGGGGCTTAAGAGCTCACGGAAGCATGCGGTTCCGACGTCGGTGTCCGATACGATATGCTACTGGTAAGCTTTAGCCTTGTTTCTTTAACATTCCGAAGTTGTCGTATATCTTCATCATTATCTTTGGAGGCTTATGCAATGCCCACACAGTTCATAAAAACAACTAAGCGTGGTGGTAAATTGCTTGAGCTCCGCACGAGGTTTTTAAAGGTGTTTATTGGCCAAAGTTTCAGCGGCATCGCCTTCTTCAGAGCCTAAAAGGAAAAATCAAATCAACTTGTGACCACCTCGTCAGGCGTCGCCTCAACCTTAGAAGATTCCAGACGTCTTTGCGATTATAATTTGAATTTCTAACTTTGAGGCGACGCCTGACGGGATGGCCACAAGAGTTGTTTGGTACTATTGTACTTTTGGTACCCCACTTAATCTTGTTCAAAATAGGTCTACTAGGGGTAATCTGCCATGGGAAGAACAAATATCATAGTCGTTTATTGCGGAAATGTTTTATAAGCCGCTATATTAAGTTGGAATCGCCCAAGGCCTTGCGAAATAGCGCGCGCTGGTAAGAGACGCAGATACTCCGTCCCCTACCAGCACGCATTCGCGGCCGTCTCGGGTGCGGGGGGGGGGGGGGGGGTTACCATAGTATGCCGTGGCGCGCAGGCGTAGCGACTAGATACTCGCAGCGAATTAAATGCAGTCTTATCTCCTCGGGGCAAGAGAGGGGCCTCTAGGATGAAGGCAATTTTAACACGGGTGTCCTAGTGGGCCCACACCCCGGAGTCCCATCCCCTGTCTAATTATGTGCTTTCCTACGCGTGAGTAAAGAGAGCACACAACAGCTCTTTCAGGCCTTTTCGAGATTTTAAGGCTTATGCCCTGGCTAACCTCTGCTGCAGGCTAGGGGCGGCAAAATAGTGCGCATCGTTAGGAGGCGGAGTCTCTGCGTCTCTTATCAGCGCGCGCTATCTCGCAAGGCCTTAGGCAATTAGAGCTTAATATAACGGGCTTGTAAGGCATTTCCGCAAAAGACGACTATGATATTCGTTATTCCCATGGCAGACTACCCCTAGTAGACCTATTTTAAACAAGATTAAGTGGGGTACCAAAAGTACAATAGTACCCTTATATGTATAGCTGTTTTAGGCGTAAATAGGCTCGGAGAGAGGGAGGGGTCCACCACTTAGGACATCCCTATGCAGCGTTTTGTGCTGCCCGAAACTAAAGAATTTTTGCAGCACTGGTGTGTTCTACCCCTACGGTGAACTGAAGTAGGCCATTTCTGATGTAATTGGAAATGCATACAAGACCTTCCTACTAGGGTAACACGTTTTCAGGCACTATTGTACTTTCACAACTCCACGGGTCGAGAAGACCCATGGAGTTGTGAAAGTCAACGTCGAAAATTTTTTTTCGCCCAAACATCGGCTAGGGGGGGGTTATTTGGGGTGCCGATCACGAATATGACATCCCTTTTTGTTTTACGCTGGGGTACGGTAGGTTACGGTAGGTGCGGGTGACAAAGGCTGCGAAGGTCATGGTCACCGATTTCGCCCAAACTTTGGCTAGGGGTTATCTGTGGTGCTACGGGTGAGCACAGCATGCAAGCGGTCCCGCAGCGATCGCCTAAAAATTCAAATCATCGGGAAACCATTTTGCGGGAATCTCTTCGATAGGCGAAGGCTTAATCGAGAGGTAGCAATCTAAGCATCATGGCCTTCCAGGCACTGTTCCACAATCGCTTTTCCACAGCCTTAGCCACCCGCACCTACCTTAACCTACCGTACTCCAACGTAAAACGAAAAACGGATGTTGTATTCGTGATCAGCACCTCAAATAACCCCTGGCCGAAGTTTGGGCGAAATCGGTGATCATGACCTTGGCAGCCTTAGTCACCCGCACCTACCGTAACCTACCGTACTCCAGCGTAAAACGAAAAACGGGTATCACATTCGTGATCAGCACCCCAAATAACCCTCCTACACGAAGTTTGGGCGAAATTTTTTTGACCTCTTGTCGACCCGTGGAGTTGTGAAAGCACAATAGTGCCCGTTTTCAAATCGTTGCCGTAACAACAATCGTTGCGGGATCACCACGCCCCTGGTTCTGCGCTGACACCGTGCCAGCTCCACGGTAATCAATAATGGAACTACGGAATTTCGGAAAGGAGAGGTCTCGCACTGTATGAGGCGGTCCTGGATGGAACATTTGGGAGGAAATGCTAGTTGACGGTTCTTTAGAGTTAACCTATTGGAGTGCTCAAGTAATGTCACCTACGAACAATCGAATCACGTTAAAGATCCTAATCCTTTGTAGCGAAACGAACAACAAGTGATGCAGAGCCTGGTGTCATATTTTTGCAAAGCATTCCCTTCGCTCAATCACTCTTACCTCCGCTTACTTCCGCTGTTTACAAGAGAGAGAGGGAGTTCTCAAAACAACAGTGCAGCAATAGTTTTCTCAGCAGACGTTAAATTAATCAATGAAATAGCTTCTTTTCCTTTGCTTGAACTATTGAGTATATTTTTTTTACTGAAAACAAATACTTTATCAAACTCCTGAAGAGTTGCCGTAATGCACTGCTACAATCATCCATACTTTTAAGAAAATAGAAAATTTGTTTTAACCTTCAGGAATATAAAACGAGGTAGCTATACATGTGTTGTAAGTATATTGCTTGAACATCTTAGCTTTACAATGTTCAACGATCTAGTAGGCGTTACAGGTGATTATTGCTAGTAATCGCCTACAAAGGCTTATGAGTTATAATAGAACAGGGAGACCTGAAGAGGGTGAAGACGGATTCGTTTCTTTATTTGTGCTGGTTCACTAGTTCGAAGCAGATCTATCCCGTGGGTGGCCATTTAACCATATTGTTTGGCCCCTGTGGGTCAAAGAATTCGGACACATTCTGGTGTCAAAGTGTTATGGCGATGTCTTCAGCCTAACATGCCGTTGAAATATCGCATTAAGCTTTGGTGATACAATATGAGCATCCAATAAGCTAGCTCTGTAGAGCCGTCAACTAGCATTTCCTCCCAAATGTTCTATCCAGAATTGCCTCAAGCAGTACGAGACCTCTCCTTTCCGTAGTTCCGTAGCTCCGTTATTGGTTACCGTGCAGCTGGCATGGTGCCAGCGCAAAACCAGAGGCGTGGCGGTCCCACAATGATCGTCATTACGGTAACGATTTGAAAAAGTGGCACTCCAGTAAGAACGTCTTATGAAAAGCATGTGCCTTCTTACCAGGGCGGAAACAGTACAGGGTGACCCCCCCCCCCCCAGCCTATTTGCGCCTTGTTCCCTTCAATTGTTGCGGGATCACTCCAGCATCGCAACTTTCAACGACTGAAGAAGCTACTTGTAGTTAGTGAATTGGACTCCATAAGGATTTGATATCTTTTGAAATGTAGGAGGTCATACTGGCATGTTAGCTGTTACTTCTGGGACATTAATTCTAGTCGTATGAAAGCTCACAGGGGTTGTAATGTTTCATGTTACCTAAAGATTCCTCGGCCAACGTTGTTTTAATAGATTCTTTCTTCATGGTTGAAGGAGCAGGCGAAATCTGCTCAGTGGATAAAGGATAATAAACGACAGCAGTAAGTGCCTTTTGGTATGCGCCACGACTTCTACTTCCACGTCATGTCGTGGAGGCGACTTGAATGCGTATTTGGCCCATACAATGACTTGGGCCGGTGAAGTGACGAACAATTCAGTGTCTCGTCCGGCGGAGTAGCGCTCTACCCCCGCCCTTTAAATAGAAGCGTGGAAAATGTCTGCGTCTCCACTATCTCGTAAGGCAGCCACTGGACTCTCGAGCAAGCCCAGCGGGTTGGGGGGTGGACGGGCCAGGGGGACGAGGGGGTAGAACGCTCGACTCCCTTCTCGTCCATCCCAGACAAGTATGGAAACAATTCGGCGTCTCCTGCGGATTGAAAAGCTTGATAGGCTTAGCCCTGACCAGAATACAGTTATGCTCGAATGACCTATTCGAATGGCATTCGGGTGATTTTCATTCGTATTCGAATATTTTAAAAAATAGCGTCTTTCGAATGTATTTGAATTCGAATATTCAGAAAAACCGCCTTTTTCGAATATAGTCGAATTCCAGTATTCGAAATTTTTGAGCATTCGAAGTCGTTCGAATATTCAAGAAAATCTCGAGAGCACAACTATAGACTAGAACTATGAACCTTGAATCGGGTGCACGCGCGGCCCTATCCATAACACTACTGAATTGTACGTCTGAAGCAGAGTGGAATCGCAGAATCTGGACGATTTTTGACACGACAGTGGGTGTTTTATGCTATCTTTTGCACACGCTTCTATTTGCCATAAAATAATGCTTTCTAACTAATCCTCACCAAAAGTGTTTTTATTCGCTCTGAGTTTTTTTTTTCCATTTTCCAGTTCCTGTCACTATTTCATCGCCTTAATTATTTAGTGATGGAGAACGCGAGATCGGCACGATGGAGTTGTTCTGTTCTGGATGCTGCAAATGGTTTCATGGGCGGTGCTTGAAAGATTTGAAAGACTTGTAAGTCATCACCAGGGTATTAGGTTGTAACGAAATAAATGGCACTGAACCACTGTAAATTTAAACAGTTAATATCTCGGCTTGTAGGCAAGTTTATTAATCGAAATAAAAACCTTCTGATTCTACACATCTTTGCCAACGTGACACAAGCTTTTTTATCCCAGTAGCCTAAAAATCAGAAGTTCTGGAATTGACGACATCTTCGAAGGCACTTTCGGCATCCTGTTGGCATTTGAATATTTTCCCTACCAAGAAGTCGCCAAGATGCTTGAAGAGATGGTAGTCTGTTGGGGAGAGGTCGGGAGAAAACGGAGGATGTGGTAGAGTTTCAATGCTCAGCTCATTCAATTTCTGCAACGTCATTCGTGCTACATGGGGGCGAGCATTGTCGTGCAGAAGGAGAACTCGCCTTCGGTTTACCAAGGCCGGCCGGATATCCTTCAACTTTTTCATCAATTCTTCAATTTCAATGCAGTACTTCTCTGCCGTGATGGATTCACCGGGAGGGAGGAAGCTGTGGTGAATAATTCCCAGCGAACACCACCATACTGTCACCATTACTTTCTTTTGGTGCAATTCCGGCTTCGCAAAAACCTTGGGGCTCTCATCGCTGTCCGCCCACTGTGCCGATCGTCGCCTGTTGTCGTACATTATCCATTTCTCGTCACAGGTTACGACGCGATCAAGGAATGGGTCCGTTTCGTTCCGTAGAAGCAGTGCGGACGAGATCTCATATCGTCGGTTTCTTTGCTCCTCAGACAGCTCGTGAGGCACCCATCTTTCCAGCTTTTTGGTCTTTCCAGTTTCCTTCAGATGCCGGGCAGCTGTGTTGTGACTGACGCCAAGAACCTTCGCTATTTCCCTGGTACCTTTGTGTGGATCCTCCTCTACCACATCTCTCAGCTTGTCCTCATCAACTTCACTATGCCTCCCACGACCTTCATGTTCTTCCAAGCTCTCATCTCCATTCCGGAACTTCTGATACCAACGATACGCCGTCCGAATTGTGGAACATCCTTGACCGAATGCGGCGTTGATCTTCTCGTCCGCCTCCTTAGCTGTAGTGCCCAGCTTGAATTTATACAAGTAAATGCCTCGGATTACCCTTTTGTCCATCTGCAAAAAAGTCAATAAAACTCTAAAGTCTTCCCACTTTTACATTGAAAATTTGGTACTCGCCGGTAGAGCAAAGTTTGCGCTTCTAAATGATATGCCACATGTTACGGTTTGTTCTTGATCAAACGCGTAAAGACGCGCCAAAAAATGGCGCGAGCCAGTGCCATTTAATTCGTTACAACCTAATAGTTTACTTGTTGTTCAGTGTATTCTCGAAGTCTGTTTCAGTTATGGCCTCAGCTTCATGGTCTGCTATGTATTCCACTGTAAGGACTGCAGCCCTACTTCCATAGAAACGTGGGTCGCCAAGCAAGCAAGTAGGTCCAATTCCTATCGAAAGTTTTTTCTGTTTAGTTCTATGGATCCTTATTTCAATAACATGTGAGAGGAAAGCTACCTGTATCATCCGTATCACCTTTGTTCCTGATGGTCATCGAGACGCTCTAGTGGCCGTCTTAACGTCTCCATTCTTCCTGACTCGTGTCAGAATGCTCCATTGGGTCGTCCTCGCTAGAGGGACATGAAGACCGTCAGTTCGACCAACTGTTGGTGGGCACTCTGGCGTCCTCTTGACGTTCCCCGGAATCCGTCCAGCAGGTGTCTGCGAAGCGCTTACATGGCATTATGAGATAAAAAGGCACTGTTGCACTTTCACTACTCCGGAGGTCGACGAGAGGTCGAAAAAAATGTGCACCTAAACTTCGTTCAGGAAGGGGGAGGTCACTTGGTGTGTGGGTAACAAAAGGCATCCGTTTTCGGTATTACGGTAGAGTACGGTAGATGCAGTTAAATATGACTGTCGGGGTCATGATTTCATTTTCATTTCATTTCATTTCATTAAGACATGTGGTACAAGCACATGTAAAGCGATCAACGTTAGTGCGCTCACCATCGCACCGAGAAAGAGTATCAATAAAATCAATTAGATAACGAACAGAACAAAGGAATGAATCAACAAATAGCGAAAAATAGTAAACATAGAAAGGTAAGAAACACCGCTCTATGGAAAGAGATAAGAGAGGATTATCAAAAATCGCTACGGAAAGCAGAGGGAGAACAAGATTTATTACCTGAGAGTTACTGGGAAAATTAGAGGTATGATCACCGATTTTCCCCAAACTCATCCATGGGGTTATTCGGGGTGCTGATCGCGTAACACGTAATACTCCAACACTCCAAGAATAACATAGATTTATTTATTTATTCAAAGAGAGAATGTAATTCACGCATGGAAACATAAAGCAAACAAAGAAAAAGAACAAAACGCTATCATACGTTAGTCAGCTACAATCACACTTAAAAACATCAACAAACAAAAGCTCTACTCCAAACATGTGCAGACATAATCGTAATATCGTCGTATCTACCAAGAAGCAAGTTTAGTTCCGTAAGAGTTCTATAAGTTAAGAAATCTGTTCTAAGTCTTGACTTTGTAACTGGCACACGTAGTTTGAGCTTTCCTTTGACGGATCTCGTCAGCTCTCCGTCCGAGAATTCTTCTGTGTCGTTGTTCAGCTTTTTGGTGAGAATTTTAAACATCATGATAAGATCTGCTCTCCTTAGCCTGCTCGTTTGTGATGGCAGACCAAATAGTTCCCTAAATAATCCCCATAAACGAAGTTTGGGCGAAGTCAGTGATCATGACTTCGACAGTCTTAGTCACCTGTACCTACTGTAACCTACCGTAATCGGCCGAAATTTCAAAAATGGATGTTAAATTCGTGATTGGAGTCCCAAATAACACCCTTGGCGAAGTTTGGCCACTTTTTTCGACCTCTCCTAGAGTCGTGGATGTTCAGTAGTACCGATAAAGGTAGGGGTAGAGAATAAAATCGCTGTGTTTAGACCCCTTGTGGGATGCGCCACGCACCTCACTTCTGAGGATATCGTTGGCGCAGTTTGTGTAATCAGAAAATCAGTATATCGTCGTCCCAGAACTAGACTAGTTTGGTACTAACTCACCAATCTCGAAGGGGTGTAAGGCTGACTGGCCTAGGAACCGCTGTCTGAGTCGGTTCATGGAGCAAGAGGGAGCCGGCTCTTCCTGCATTTCGTCACGAGAAACTAAAGTCTGAGAAAACGTGCATTCCTGATGGACAGTTCTGGAAGATATTTCGAAAAGGGACGAGTATTCAAAACGAAGCTTCAAAGCTGCCCTAGCACGGGTTTCCCAACCGTTACCGTATGCGCAATCGCGGCGAGGCCATCCACTAGGTTTGAGGAGAGAGTAGACCTAGGGGACAGTCAGGTCGTACGCAATATGGCAACGCCTCTCGCCGAGGGATGCGTTGTTCTCCTCATCTATCTGATTCACCCACCCCAACCCCATAGGCTTCACCGAGAGTCTAACGGCTGCCTTATGTGCGCTAGAATAGGAACTCGACTCCGCACCAACCTGACGCCCTATAAACAGCTGAGTGGCTTAAACAAGGAGTTTCTTTGAAATCTAAAGTGTGAGGAAGCATGCCAAGACCTGGGTCCTTGTGAAGGAGGGAATAGCAACTGATGTAGACCTAGATGATCATCATTTTGGAAAACATTCCTTCGATCAGCTGTCATTTAGTTCCGCTGCTCAGAAGGAGTTTTTTATATTTTTCTTGTAGAGGTAGACGTTTCGAACTCTTCTGGTTCAAGCCTCGTTTATTAATCTGATCGAATTTTTATAGACATATTCCAATTGCACAAATCAACCGTCTCCCCTTTCAGATTTCAGTCACATGTGCGTTACAGTCCTTGCTAACCTGACGGCTGAAAAACTGAAGAAAGACGGATCTTTGAAGCCTGGCGAACACGTTTATTTCAAGTTGGTCATAGCTCCGTATTCGTAATGCTTTGCGTTGATCCTACTTAATTTGTCGGAATTATTGGTCTTCTTTCAGTCTACAAAACACTATTATTCCGTATTTCGACGCTAATTGGGAGAATCTGACGTCAATGCCGAGAAGGGTGAAGAACACCTGGCACAATACTCTGCAGAAGACCCTAATCAAAGACGTCGAGCTCTTCAAGGTCTGTGTAAGCTTTTCTGCTACTATACGGCTTGCTCTCTAATGCTGATCGTTTAGGTGAACCCAGAGGATGAGAATAGTTTCGCGCTCCAGGAGACAAATCTCGCTGATATTGGCCCTATTAATGAGTTCGTGAAGCAGGTTCGTTTTGTAAGTTGCCAACTTACGAAACTTTGTAAGTTTTAGTCGTTGATTTCTTTGTTTGGGAAACACATTGGCACCGCAGTGCTTGCATTCGTATCCCGCCGCGAATTCTTACCGACGCATCGATGTTAGGGCCTGTTCATACTTCGCGATGAGAGCGACTCGTCGCCTGTGCAAAACATGCAAATCGATTAAAACCGAGCGATCGCCGCTGAAACCCGTTCATACTCGAGCGCTATCGCTATCGCTCCCATCGCTCTCGTCGCTGCTGTCGCCTGTTCATACTTCGCGCCGTCGTCAGGAGCGACTAAGGCGACGGACGGTGCAGGAAGTACGTAATAAATTGCGTACACCACAATACGTTCGTCCGTCGCCCCAGTCGTTCTCGTCGCTCCCACGTTACTGTCGTCCGTTCATGCTTTCCGGGCGCTGCCGTCGCTGCTCGCGCTTCGCTCTCGTCGCTATTGTCGCTGACATCGCGAAGTATAAACAGGCACTTAGAGATCTACCGCTTAAGTACTTCTTGGCGGGTTGAGATAGGCGTTTTCCTCAACGTTTTTTCTATTCTCATTCTAAAAGTCCTCTTACTGGATTCCACTCACCTTAATCTCACTAGCAGCTGCACTACGGTTTGTTTAGAATGCTCATGTAGGCCTGCTTTAGTTGAATTTCTGTCCGAAGATTCGGATTGTTTTCAGATAGGAAAGAAGGTGACCACGGGAGAGAAGAGCAATCTCACATCAACACTCGTGGCCGCACAGCAAGGAACAGGAAAGTCGTCAGGAGTTGATTCTGACGTAGACGGTGGACCGAAAACTCGAGGAGCTTCCAAGAGACGCAATGTCGACGGTATTGGAGGCGGGAAGAAACCAAAGTTGTACGTTATAATAGCTTATTTTACCTACTCTATGTGAAAAGAACGGTGGTATTGTACTTTCGGGACTCCAAAGGACGAGAAGAGGTCGAAAAAAATTTTCGCCCGAACTTCGCCCAGGGGGTTATTTGGGGTGCTGATCACGAGTCTGACATCCGTTTTTCGTTTTACGCTGGAGTTTGGGCGAAATTGGTGACCATTACCTTAATTACCCGCACCTGCCGTAACCTACCGTACTCCAGCGTAAAACGAAAAACGGATGTTAGATTCGTGATCAGCGCCCTAAATAACCCCTGGGCGAAGTTTGGGCGAAAGTTTTTTTCGACCTCTCGTCCTCTGAAGTCCCGAAAGTGCAATAGTGCCAAAAGGACTAAAGAATAGATGTCGGTGTTTGCCAAACCGTTTGCGGGATGCGCCACGCATTCCACTTCTACGGGATCTCGTGGAGACTATTCGAACGCGTATTCGGCATAGGGCGCGCAGTCGGAGCAATTGCCGGTTGTTGCGTGCACCCGATACAAGGTTCCTGGTTCGTATTTCCCGCCCTGTCCTTCCATCCCTCCGGGGTGGGTGAATTGGCACCAGACTTGTCTGGAAAGGATAACGCGCTGACTTGTTCATCGGCTGGACACCCACCGCAAGTTATTGTATGGTCAAATACGCACTCGAATCGCCCTCACGAGATCCCGTAGAAGTAACACAGTTAAGGAAAAGGGGCATTTTTATTTATTTCTGTTGCTTAAGAAGAAAAATATGCAAAAAAGCACGAGCAGGAAGGATTTCCTCGAACGAGGAAGTATGAGGAGGCAATCTTGAATTGGACTTCCATTCCAGGAGCCAGATTCATCCATCGTTTACCCTCCTCTAACGGTGAAAATACCGCTAAACCTCCTGATATCACATTCATTAGCATCAGGTTTTGGCGGTATTTTCACCGTTAGATGGCGGTAAGTGGTTGATGAATCTGGCTCTAGGTCTTCATTTATAGCAGGACTACATTCTGGGGGCGGATTCATCATCAATTAAACCCGTGGGTATGCGGGGTATAAGGGGTAGAGATAAAATAAGGGTCAGGTAGAGATAAGGCAAGAGTCAGAGACGCAGGATTCGTCGCGGGTATCTCTACCCGTATACCCGTGGGTTAGTCGTTGTTGAATCCGGCCCCTGGTCTTCTTTTCATTACGAAAGAGATGGGTATAGAAGGAGTCCACCAGACGTGTCAGCACAGATTTCTCTTCTCATACTTTTGACGCTCAGTGATATCGTTTAGACCTAGTTTATACTTGACCGCCACGAAGCGCGGCACCACGAGCAGCATAGATATCGATTTTTCGCGCCGTACGGTCGATATCTATCCCGATCATCGTGCCGCGCCGTGCAGCCGCGCGCAAGTATAAACCTGGGGTTACGCGAACGACATCACCCTGTAACCCGACGTCAGGTGGAAGTGAGCAGATGGTGCACTGTGGCAGGAAGCCTTCGCAGACAATCAGGTGTGGTTTTACGTAACGAAAACGAAGTATTTCGGCCCCGAACAGCGCCCTTGACCCATCCAGGACTCCCAAGGAGAGGTCGTCGAGAAAGTGGAGGGATTCTGCCGTCTTGGAAATGATCTATGCGAGGAGAGAAATCGATCGGGAGACGGCTTCAAGTAGCTATACTCAAGTACTTCACAATGGCTGGAAAATATCGATTGATTCTATTGATTTTTACATCCGACTTTCGCTTAAAAATTGTGTTGTACAAAGCTGAAAAGGTCCGGACGCAGTGGATTGCCATCCTACATGACTGATAGCTGTCGATCGCTGGCCCACCGTAAGTTGTATGGGCTGAATACACGTTCAAATGCCTCTACGCTCTCCCGTAGAAGTAGGGTGCACGGCGCAACCTCCTACACTATAGCGGAGTGACGATTCTTAATCGTCTGTTCAGGTATGGGATGAGGAACAGGCTTGCAAGCAAAGTACAGTGTTTTCCTTTCAGAACCACTGACTACTCGTCGTCTAGAATGTCCTCAGCCGATGGATGCAGTGCTATCGATTTTCCTTTCAATAAAGAGGGTTATCGATATTTTCTCGTCGAGAAGGACCCTAACGTCATTGACAGGTTTGACTCATCTTTGAAGGTCCTATTGACCCATCTAAGCAGCCTCTTGACGTTCCACCGGTTACAGAATGCATATGGAGGAGGATGACGGTTCAACGCCTAGGATCATCCCCTCCTATCTCTACCGTCTTCACTTTCAGCGATCGGTTACCATCTCGCCGAATGACCGAGCGCATGAGGTTAGGCGACTGACAATGCCTTCTCTTCATAGGGTTCAGAGCCACGCTGAATGTTGAAGTTGTTGCAGCTGAGAGTGTCGGACGATCAGCTGACTGTGACAGGATTCGAAGGCTACAGGGTGGCTCGAGCAACTCATTCCGTCGCCAAAGGCACTTGGTATTTCGAAGTGAACTTTCTCAAGCAGCCGGAGGACTCCCATGTCAGAATCGGATGGAGTCAGCCCTTAGGTGAGCTTCACGAGATGAAGCTGAACTTATTAATTGGATGAGGAATGTAGTGACCGGTTGTTATTCCGAAATTTCAGCTGTTGTCCAGTCGTGTATTGGCTACAATAAGCTGTCCTACAGTTGGCGATCGTTGAAGGGAACAAAGTTCCACGATGCGATTGGCAAGAAGTACTTTCCGGGCGGCTATAAGGTTTGTTTCGGGATTTTCTTATATTTGTGGTTGGTCGCGTCATTACAGCACGGCGTGAGTGATATGCAAAGTTTCTTAATAGGCTTTTAATACAAATTTACTTAAAACATAGGATTGCTTTGCCTTTGTTAAGCACTGGTTTACACTTACGCCGCCCCGTGGCACGGCACCACAATTGCTATAGATATAACTATAAACTAAAACTATAAATTAGAGCTAAGGAATGCATATTCCGATTTACATTGTGTTTATTTTCGCTTGAAAAAGGTATGGTTGAAAATAGGAAATATCCAGTTTAAGGTGGAAATGTATGAAGGGTGATTTGCTCTTGCTCATTAAAAGACTAAAGTGTCTGTTTAAGGGGCAGATTCCATGTAATTGTGAAGCCCAGGGTGCATGGTAGCGCATTGGAGGAGGTGCCGACTGCTGTGTGCACCCGATACCAGGTTCTTGGTCCGGATTTCCCGCCCAAGCGAACCAAGCCTTCCGTCCCTCCGGATCGGTGATTTGGTACCATACTTCTCTGTGAAGGATAAAGCACTTACGTTTCCATCGGCTAGCCACCGCTAGTCGTTGTGTAGGCCAAATATGCATTCAACTTGTCTCCGCGATAACGTGTAGCAGTAGAATGCATGGCACATCTCAAAAGGGATTGGCTATTGCGCCCTTTATCCTTACATTTTATGAAACCCAAATCCTGAGCTTCTTTAGTCTTGCCTAGAACCTGATGGTTGATAGTATACGTGGTGGGAATGGATTCTTGATCCAATCATAAGAAGTTGAGTTTTCTCCTTAGAAGCGGGCAATTCTCCTTTCTTTGCTCTTTGCCTGCAAATTGTATAATCAGCTGGTATCTGAAGTGTGTTTGAATATTCCGGGCTCTCAATACTCTCGTAGACGTTGATACCGGCAGCGAACATTATGCACTTGACATCCAGACTAGTAACTGAGCTGGAAAGTTCATAAGTGTGGAGCTGGAACGACGTTGGGAATCGAAGTTCATCTTATAGCACGCCAGTGAATCGTCTTGGAATTCGTCTTAAATGGACTTGTTAATGGTGTCGATAAATTCTCTGGTGAGATCGGGGGTTCGATCTCAATGTAATGTTCACCTCGGTCAAACCTCTGCGTTTTGAGAAGTTTAGGTGATACATGTCGCGATTGCGTACCGCAGGGTGCGGGAACATGCAGCGCGTGTATGAGAACGCGCCGCTTCGCCTACCGTAATCGCGGCAGCCAATCATAAGCCCTGCCTGTGCGGCTGTAGCGGTGCCTGCTGAGACAAAAGTCGGTTTGTATCGAGCATGAGAGGGTTTGGAACCGAGCACGAAAGGCGACCACACCCCCTGGAGTACGTGTTACTATTGAGCAGCGGGGGTGTGGTCTCCTTTTGTGCTCGGTTTCATACCTTTTCATGGTTGCTTACTAACCAACTTAGTGTCTGAGACACGACAGGGTTCAAAGCGAGGAGTAAATCTGTTCCAAACCCTTTCATGCTCGGCCACTAGCCGACTTTTGTCTGAGCGGACACCGCCACAGCCGCACAGGCAGGATTTATGATAGGCTGTCGCGGTTACGTTAGGAGCACAGGCATGTTCCCTCATCCCAGCTGTGCGTCATCGCGACATGTACCCTTTAGGCGTGCGTTGACAGTCTAATCAGCCCTTTTAAGGAAGGCGACGTTTTGGGCTGCTTGATTCACCTTCCTCACGATCCGATTCATCCTGGGCCTTCTGAACAGTATCTGCCTCCATCGTACAAGGTGAGTATTAATGCTTTTCGCTGGAGGCGCAGGTTTGTATCAGTAAAGAGTTGTATCCTTTTGCTTCAGGATCTTCCACTCATCAACTTCAAGCACAACTACTTCTACGAGAGTCACGATGATGTTGCAGAAGTGATGAAGTCTCTCGAGCCACTGAAAGGAAGCAGGGTGAGGCAACCTCTCGTTGCTATCGTGTTTGATTTAGAGCTAATCGCTTCTGTTCCAGATTGAGTTCTTCAAAAATGGAAAGCCATGTGGTGTGGCGTTCACGGACATATATAAAGGCTTCTACCATCCGGCAATCTCGATATTCAAGAGTGAGTTGTCTCTTCTGCTTCGACTTCTTCACCTCTCCTTTCGTAAGGGCTCGTTCATAGTTCGCGAAGGGAGCGACAGGAGCGACCGGGCGCTTGAACAAAACATGCACATCAACTTTGTTGACGATCACTCGTCATCAGTCAATACGTACGCACCACAGTTATGCTCAAATGACCTACTCGAGTAGGCATTGGAATGGATTTCATTCGAGTTTGAATATTCGAAAAAAAAAAGAATTTTTCGAATGTGTTCTAATTCGAATATTCAAAAAATCGCATTTTTCGAATGTACTCGAGTTCGAATATTCAGAAAAACTTCTAGAGCACAGCTATAGTATACATTGCGTGAGTGATTCAGTCGCTTGTCGTGGCATTGGAGCCACAGCTCTACTGATAAGCTGACCCCGTCGGGTTCGCCCATAAATGTCGGGTTGCACCCAATCCGTACCCTGGACGACGACGCCCTTCTACCGATACCAAGGCCCTGCTGCAAGATAGCCGCGCCGGGCACGCGCATGCCAGCCCTCTCACCCCACGTCACCCCTCTTCCTCTCTTTTACCATACAAGTGCTCCGACATGCCTAACGGCGTGTCTCGCACTTGCGCGCTTCGCGCGACTTTGCAGCACCCTGACCTATTGAAAGTAGTTTTTGTAAAACATAAAATTCGCTAGCATCTAGACCCTTGTGCGTGCTTTATCGGCATCAAGCCGTTCACCACTTCGGTACCTTCATGATAGACATTCTCTCCGGACCGTCCAGTAACGTCATTGGTTTGTGCTGCGCAGTACTTCTGTCCCTCAGGTTGCTCATCCACAACCGTTCTCATGCTCAACAGCTAGCGTTTCTAGATAGCGTTGGCATGTCTTCCGAAGCCAGGTTCCCCCTCACTCGTTTCTTCTTGCTAGATCTAATAGCTGGTCTGCCTTTACTGGTCTTTCCTCCCCCTCTTTTTATTCCCCCACCTTCCTGGTCACAGCTCCTGGATTACTTCGTTTCCACTACTGACCCCCTACTGGTATCTTCTTGCTGGTTTCCACGTCCTGGCCCTTCCTCCAGGTTGTTCCTTTCCTTCCTGGTCACTCTTCTGGTCCACCCTAGAAGTCCCCTTTACCGCCCTTCTTCACCACCCCTTAGTGATCCTCCCATGTTCACGGCAGACGTCGGTGACACGTATTCAGAATTAGGACGCTTGTTGCGCGACGTAGTGGACCCGTCTTCCGATTTCCGAAGCTCAGAAGCGCGCGCAGTCGCTGCTGTGTCGAGCATGGAGAGGCTATGCTTTTGGCAGATCCCTTGTTCTCCGAATGAATTCCCTTACGGCTCCCTTCTTGTTGATTCTCCATCCTGGTTACTGCTTCCAAGCCCCTTCCTCCAGGTGGATTCCTCCCCCCCCCCCCCTCGAGATCCTCCTTACTACTCTAACCCAATTAATTAGCTATACCCCGCTCACGACACGACAACGGTGAGCGAACGCCGATTACACAACATCGGTGTCACATCTTCTAAATCCGGCCTCTCTTACCTGGTAATGGATTCTCTTGCTGATCCTCTTTACTGCTCCCCCCCCCCCCTTGATTGGTAACTCCCTACTGGTCTCTCCTTAATGCCTAAACCCTTCTTAGTGCCACCACTTGGCCTGCTTCATTCCTCCCCCTATCGACCCTTCCCCATCCCGATGCCTCCCGACGACGATGTGACCTCTGCTTCCTTTCTTTTCGATCTTCTGGCTCCAGACGGTTGTGGTGCGACGAAGGGAACCCGCCTTCTGGATTCAGGGACTCAGAAACGCGCGCAGACGCCGTTTTGTCAAGCAGGAGGAGGCTGCGCTTCCTCTGCTGCAGCAGCATCTCATGCTCAATTCTGAATGCGATCCCTCGTCGTAGGACGACGGCGTCTCCTCTTCTGACTCCAGAAGGTTGTGGTGCAACGAAAAGGACCTGTCTTCTTGATATAGGCGCTCAGAAACGCGCGCAGACGCCGTTTTGTCGAGCAGGAGGCTACGTGTCCTATGCTGTAACAACATCCCATGTTGAGCGGCAGACGTTGCCCGCGCGAGGTACGTGGAGGCGTCGCAAGGGGTTCCATGAGATTGCGTGTGGTTCCGCGAGGCGTATCTCAGCCAGGTTTCCAACCTGAGTGAGATACGCCTCATCATCTACAGGGCAGGGAGCTAACTCAATTATATAGTGGTAGATAGATAATATCTTGATAATGTGTGGGGCGCATGTAGCGCAGTCGGAGGAGGCGCCTCCACGACATCCCGTAGAAGTAGAATGCGTGGCGCATCCCAAAAGGGATTGAGTAACGCCGTCCTTTATCCTTTATTCCTATCCTCTATCTTGATACTTCTTCTTCTTCTTCTTCTTCTTCTTCTTCTTCTTCAGCGTCTGTCCCGCTTCGTAGCGGGGTCCGCTATTCTGGTGTCATGACGCCACCTTTCCCGATCCAGCGCTAGATCAGGGTGGACACCAGCCGCTTTCAAGTCCGTATGTAACGTATCAGCCCAGCGCTGCTTCGGGCGCCCTCTAGGCCGCTTTCCTGTTACCTCGAAGTTAAGGCCTTTCTTGCGGACGTTGTCTTCTTCCCCACGCAGAACGTGGCCGTACCATCGTAAGCGAGCTTCGCGCATCTTGTCAGCTATCGGCGCGACACCGAACTTCTGCCGAATGGCATCGTTTCGGATGCGGTCCATGCGCGTGACTCCTGCCGTCCAGCGCAGCATCTTCGTCTCCATGACGCTGAGGCGCGTTTCAACTTCCTTAGTCGCAGGCCAACACTCAGCGCCGTACATCGCTACTGGCCGGATGACTGCTCTGTAGATCTTTGACTTAAAGCGCTCTGGTATCTTCTTGTCGCAGAGCACGCCAGTCAACGAGCGCCACTTGGACCAAGCTGCACTCACGCGTGAATTCACTTCAATCGTAGTTTGCCGTCAGACGCGACTGCTGATCCCAGGTACTTAAAGACCGCAGTGCGCTCTTTAAGTGGAAGCTCGATGCCGTTAACCTTGATGGAGCTGGACTCGGTAACGTCCGTCGTTAAATACTCGGTCTTCTTCACGTTCAATCTGAGTCCAAACCGCTCCAAGCGATCACACCAAGCTTGCAACTCTCGCTCAAGTTCTCCTTTATCTTCGCTAGCGAGCATCACGTCATCGCCATAAAGCAACGTCCAAGGGACGGGCTTCTGAAGATCTCGTGTGATGGCATCCATGACGAAAACAAAGAGGAGTGGGGAAAGCGCAGAACCCTGGTGTACCCCGACGGAGATGGGGAACTCCATCGAGGTTCCGGCTGCAGCTTGAACTCTACTCTTTGGGCAAGAGTAGAGGATTCGCACCCACTCTATGAGCTCTTCAGGAACTCCATGTCGTCGCAGGGCGTACCATATCACTTCACGCGGTACGCGGTCAAAGGCCTTCTCCAAGTCGAGGAAGGCGATATGCACTGCCTTTTGTTTCTCGCGATGCTTCTCTATCAGGAGGCGGACGGCATGTATGGCATCAACGGTGCCACAGCCAGCCACGAAGCCGCACTGATTGCTGGAAAGCTGGACGATGTCCCGAATTCGTCCATCGACAACTCGCTCAAAGATCTTCATGCTGTGCGAAAGCAAGCGAATCGGACGGTAATTGGAGCAGTCTGCAGGACTGCCCTTCTTCTTCCAAATCGGGATCGTCGTACTTTGGCGCCAACACTCAGGCACTTTCTTCTCCGCCACAACCTTTCTATCTTGATACTAATAAATATACATACTGAGTAGTGTGCTCTGTAACCTAGGAATAGGATAGAACTCCGTAAGATGATTCAAGTAAGGAGTAATTAACCTGTAACTTGATATGGTATAAGAGCTATACGATCTTATCATGATACGCTTTCGTCGCGGACTATGAACGTGTCGTAATACACCACCTTCACGTCAAGTTGAACATTTTAAAAACCAAATTGGACACATTTCCATTCGCGTTGGACACTTCTATGCAAGTTTGATGCTTTTGAAACTAAACTGAACATCTTCCAATTCAAAACGAGCTTCTTTTACTTAGAAGGCCCGAGAAAGTTAGAGCAATTTTTTGTCTAAAGAAAATGTAGTATCACTTTTATGAAATTAATTAATTCACCTGTCGCAATAGGTGAAAACAGTGTTTGAAATGTCATATAGTTTTATCCTTCGAGGAAAATTACCGGCTCAAAGTTTATTTTGTTGTTTCAAGTTTTAAATAAAGTTTATTTATTCACCCTAGAACAAGTTTCAAAACACCATTTTATCTTGGGAAAATAAAAATAAAGACCAATGTCCCAACACGTTTGTTGAAGCATAGAACGGCTGTTATAGAAGCAATATGTTGTTACAGGATGTTTAGTTGTGATCAAGACTCTTGCGCCAGGCGGGACTCGAACCCACGCCTTCTGCTTTCCGGGCAGCGATGTTCGCCTTACACCACCGGCGCTGTTTGACCGAACGCAATATCCGCGATGTCTTAGAGCGCATCACCACTCAGTCGTGATATGGGGAAAACAAAAAAATTATAGAACTTCGAACAGCGCGTTCAGCATTGGAACAGCTGAATGTAAAAAGAACGAAATTTGCCGTGGACAAAAAGAATTTTAGCTTTCTTGGGCCCCGTTTATACTTCCGACGCCGAGCGACTCGACGGCATGTAAGAGCCTGTTGATACTTCGCGACGGGAGCGACGGCAGAGGTGGAGGCGACAGGGCAAAGGATATCTATCGATCAGTTCCGAGCCGTTGCCTAGAAAAAATCGATAGGTATGCTTTGTTTTGTCGCTCCTGTCGCTGCCGTCGCACCCGTCGCGGAGTATGAACAGGTCCTAAAGTGGCCACATTGCTCGATTGTTCCTAAGCCTGTTCATATTTCGCGACGGGAGCGACGGCAGAGGCGGGAGCGACATAGCAAAGCATAGCTGTCGATCAGTTCCCAGCCGTTGTCTAGAAAAAATCGGTAGGTATGCTTTGCTTTGTCGCTCCTGTCGCTGCCGTCGCTCCTGTCGCGGAGTATGAACAGGTCCTAAAGTGGCCACATTGCTCGATTGTTTCTAAGCCTGTTCATATTTCGCTACGGGAGCGACGGCAGAGGCGGGAGCGACATAGAACAGCCTAGCTGTCGATCAGTTCCCAGCCGTTGTCTAGAAAAAATCGATAGGTATGCTTTGTTTTGTCGCTCCTGTCGCGGAGTATGAACAGGTCCTAAAGTGGCCACATTGCTCGATTGTTTCTAAGCCTGTTCATATTTCGCGACGGAAGCGACGGCAGAGGCGGGAGCGACAGGGCAAAGTATAGCTGTCGATCAGTTCCCAGCCGTTGTCTAGAAAAAATTGATAGGTATCCTTTGCTTTGTCGCTCCTGTCGCTGCCGTCGCTCCCGTCGCGGAGTATGAACAGAACCTTAGTGCTTGCATTGATCGATCGCGTCGCTCAATCGGTGTGGCCATCATACGTGACGTGGTGTCGCTCGGCGTCGAAGCATAAACGAGACCTTGGAGACTCTAGTACGATGTGTAAGATGCTCATTTTGATTGGAAAGATGTTCAGTTTGATTTTAAAATCGCAAAGCTTTCCTGAAAGAGTATCTATAATAATTTGACGTTGAAATTGTATATTCGTCAGTTCTAGACGCGACGGTCAGATGCAACTTTGGACCGAAGCTTCAATATCTTCCACGGGGTGCGTTGCCGATGAGTGCCAGGGTGGAACAGCTCAACGTCGAACAAACGCTTAGCGAAGCTGTGTTCCTCGTATCGAATGGACATGTGTGATTATCCTCGTGATCTCTTAGTTTATGTAACCGATCCTTTTAATTGTTGTACATAGGAAGATTGTTACTTTATCAATGTCGCTGGCTATTCGACTAGTAAAAGTGTGAGAGTTGCTCGGGTTTTGTGATGAACCGTATACGTTCATATCGTTGAAGAAGTTTCTCTCTTGTTTTACAGTGTTTCGTCTAATAGAGAATTGTTTGTATTTGCGCTACTTCAGTGCATGCAATCCGCTGTGCGCGGTTTAACGAGCAAAATGATGAAAGTAGTGCCGATAAGAGCACTGGAGGACAATTACATGTATTTGGTGTACAGTGAAAAGGATGCCAAGGGATTCGCGGTGGATCCAGTCGAACCACAGAAGGTGAAAGCCGTTGCGGATAGTTGCAAGGTGACTTATTGATTCTCTTGCTTTCTCTAGTAGACCAATAGAATCATTCAATAATATATGTAAATTATTTAAATCTCTCAGTACTTGTAAAGTACTACTCAGTATTAAGCCAGATCATGACTTTGACGCACGCTGGGCAATGTTCCGACATGTACTCAGACAAAGGTCGGTTAGTAACCGAGCATGAAAGGGTTCGAAACAGATTCAATGCACGGTTTGAAACCCTGCCGTCTCTCAGACACTAAGTTGGTTAGTAACCGACCATGAAAAGGTTTGGAAGCGAGCACGAAAGGGGGTCCCTCGCAGCACGTGTGGCTACGTGTTACAGTGCTCGGTTCCAAACCTTTTCATGGTCGGTTCCTAACCAACTTAGTGTCTGAGACACGGCAGGGTTTCAAATCGAGCAGTAAGTCTGTTTCAACCCCTTTCATACTCGGTTACTAACCGACTTTTGTCTGGGTATGGACCCCCCCCCCACTCCTGAAGGGCGGTATTTATTCACGCGTTTTCAGGGCACGTGGCCGCGCCGTAACTGAAAGGGTGGAAGGAATTGTTGGCCTGGGGAGGTATCGAACCCGGTTCGCTTAGGAGCGTAGGACTTGATCCGTCTTCGACTGCTCCGTCCACGCCCTTATCTGTGCCTCTTTTCGTGTATTGTGTACTGAGGGTAGGGAGGACACCGAGACGAGGTTTTTGGCTCATGTTCCGCAACTGCCAACCAGGGTTTCTGTGTACCTTTTAAGGACGTGAATTGCGTTTCGGCCGTGATCGACGATTATTGCTTGTACCCTGAAGGTAGATTGGGGTCAGGTCCCGTCCAGGCGAATCATGACATCCTTATCCCTTTGTGGTCGATGAAATTGCAGCAGAGTTATCTGGGCAAGGTAAAACTCTGACTTGTTCATCGGCTGGCCACCGCGAGTCATAGTCTGGTCAAGTTCGCATTTTGGTCGCCTCTACCACATCATGTAGAAGCAGGTTGCTTGGCGGATTGCACAGAGAATAAATGCGAACCTTCATCCTTTATAGGTTTTAAAGAGTTTTTTTGGTTGGATAAGTCTTGCAAAAAGGATATAAAAGTGCTAGGCAACCTATGGTTAAGGGTAATTTGTAATAGTCAGCGTTCAACAGTCCCTTGTCGGATGCGCCACAAACTATTCCTCCACGAGATTACGTGAAATGTTTGAATGCGTAGATGTACTTACAAAGGATTTCGGTGGCCTACAGATGGACAAATCAGTGTTTTGTTCCTACCGAACAGGATTTTTTGGCGAAGTCTGTTTTGACGAAGTTGGTGGTCTATGCAGGACTCGAATCAGGATCGCTTAGGAGCGCACGCAAGGACCGGCGCGCCCTATTTTATGCGTTTTTCTTATGTTGTGAACAATTGCTGGTAGGAGCGTGGTCGAAGGAGGCGCTGGTTGTCGTGTGTACCCGAGTCGAGATTCTTGGTTCGAGCCCCGTCCAGGGCAAGCGAACCTTTCGTCTTACCGGGGCCGCTGGATTGGCGCCAAACATGTCTGAAAAGGAAAAACACAAAAACACTGACTGGTTCATAGGTAGGCAAACACAACTGCTTGTGCTCGATGTCCCATATAACATTCATTTTCTCCTTTATCGTATTCCATTAAAATTCCACGTTGTTTCAATCAAGATCCACTCCTGTTAGACCCAATAAGAGGCGGATGAACGAGGAGAATGGGAAATGGACACCTACGAGGGACGCGAATGAAATAACTTCGCTTTTTTCGCATAGCGCGGACGAAACGTCGCTTAGTCACGTAACGAACTAATGCGAATTCGCGATGCACTAAGCCAACTATTCGTTTTATGGTTGCGCCGTACATGCCCTACGCGCATAACACCTTTAAGCAGTTGTTTATGGAGACATTAACTTGCTTTTTGGGTTTATCTGTGTGGTGGGTTTGGTGCGAAGTCAGCTGTGCTTAGGCTCTGTTCATACTTCGCGACGGCAACGACTAGAGCGACTGGAGCGACGGACGTAGTGTGGTGTACGTAATTAATTACGTGCTCTGCACCGTCCGTCGCTCCAGCCCCTCCTGTCGCTAACGTCTCCGGCACGAAGTATGAACAGGCGACAGCAGCGACGGGAGCGGCAGGAGCGACAGCGATAGCGATCGAGTATAAACAGATCTCGGCGACGGTCGCTCGGTTTGAATTGATTTGCATCTTTTGCACAGGCGACGAGTCGCTCCCGTCGCGACGTATGAACAGGCCCTTACGAAAAATGCAGTCTTCATATTATTTTGAAAGATCAAAACGTCGTTGGGTGTCCTTACGTAGTCTCGTTTTTAATTTGTAGTCTGTAAAAAGCAGGTCAGAAGTTTTCTCCCTACAGCGTACAGTCATCGACAGTGCTGGGCTGCTCTGTTTGCTCGTGTAGCGGTGATTCAACCACATTGACCTAGGCCAGTTGATGTAGTGGTCTTTCGGCGTGACCAAGATTGATATAGATCCTCATTACGACTGACGTTTCGGCGTTGTTACCTTCTTGAATAGCCTGGAAACTCGAAGTCATTTGAGAAACTGCTCTTCTGAATGCCATTTCATTCTGCAAAGCCGATCCAAAAGCTTAAGAGACTGTCAAAACGACGTCCTAGGAAGTGGAAGACCTATAACAATCCCGGTCACGCTGAAAGAGCGTCAAAGATGCCAAGATTCATGGAGAGTCGGATGTGAAATGATCTAGGTCAGTGTTACGGCAGCGCTCGTCACCCATCACCACTGGGATCATGCCGGAGGAATGGGTGAATTCCGGAAGATTTGGAGCGCTGGAGAAGCGCAAATATACGGCGGTGATGAGCGCATCGATCATTTGAGCCACAAAGTTGCACACGAGGAGAAGTTCCGCGTCGGTCAGATGGAGGTGAGCTCCAGTTGAGCCGTTTTGTCACAGAGATGTTCGCTTTTAGCGTGTTATGCTCTGATCAGGTGACAGCACTACATACTCCTTGCCACACAAGAGGACACATCTGCTACTACGTTACGCACCCCGACAGCAATGATCGCATCGTCCTCACTGGAGATACGCTATTCATAGCTGGATGTGGAAAGTTCTTCGAAGGTGAGCTACAGCCTTTTGATACGAATTACCAACCTTCTAAGAATAAGGGCTTGTTCATAGTCCGCGACGACGTGCGATTGAGTCTCTTGTGCAGGGATATTATGTGAAACACTACATAAACGAGTTATTGCACGTCTGGAATGTGGAAGTTCGACCCAAGAAAGTATGCTCTAACTCCAATTTCGTGCTCGAAGGCGAGGAACTACTTCGTTCTCCCTATGTTTGTCATAGCAACTCCCCTCTTCCCTTAAGGCCACCACACACTTCTGCGGCAACGCCGCTAGCCGCTATAGTTAAGGATACGGCACGGACGCCGCCGGCAGCGAGCTCTGCGTCCCTGCCCTATGTTAAGGATAGGGCAGCAAGGCCGCCGCAGAAGTGTGCGGAGCCTTTACCGCCTCGCCTGTTCATAGTCCGCAACGGGAGCGACATGCACGACTCCATCGCTCCTAGAAATCATACGAATCGAACAACACCGGCCGGTCTCCCGACAAAATCGATGTGTATACTTTGCCAGGACGATCAGTCGCTGGTCCTCATCGTGGACTATGAACATGCCCTGAGGTTGTCAAAGGCCAATTTCTTGGAGGCAAAGGCTCCGTTTATACTTCTAAAGCCGTGCGACATCTATAGTGGGCAAATTGCTAATATCGCTCGATCAATTTGGTCACTATACATGTCATCGCATCGCTCGCCGTCGCAGTATAAACGGGGCCTAACAAGGAGAGCCTCCAAGGTGGCGGTGAGCTTTTGCGATGCAATTTTTGCGGGATGTAGGATCACGTGTGGGGAATCCAAGGCCGTAGTTAATTTTTTCGGAATGCTCATCTGTCGTCGAAAAAAGGCGTGTGGAAGCGTGATTGCGAAGTTCATCACGCCCTGCTGCCACCCTCCGAATGTGGTCGATTGGCGCAATGGGTAACGGTGTCGCCTCTTGGGCGGGTGTACCGAGTGGGTTTTCTGGTACGGTCTTTCGTGTTGCCAAAGTTTTTGCACGATCACACGGGTCAATTTGTACACGATTAAGGCTTTCAATAAGTAAATGTAGCCCTTTTTTGCTTTCATTTGAGTCACCTTTCAATGGATCGTATTTGCTCTATATCATATCAACAACGATACCGTAAATGTATACAAACACATACACTTCGCGGAATAGGTCATGAGATTGATTTGATACTAAATAAATAAATAAATACTTAACACTTACTAAAAGCAATAATCGTGTATAATTTGACTCCTATGATCACGCAAGAACACAATAATAACGACCCGATGTGTGCAAAAACTACGTCAACGTCGAGGGTCGAATCGTTAAAACCACTGGGTGCGACCGATAGGCGAAATTGCTATCCGCTGCGCCAGCCGACCACATTCGGTTGGGTGGCAACAGAGCGTGATGCAATTCGCGCACAGGCTTTCACACGCCGTTTTTCGACCATATAAAAGCATTCCGGGAAAAGGACTACGGTTTTGAACTTCCCACACGGGACCCTACACTCTGCGAAAATTGCGTCGCAAAACAAAAGCTCACCACCACTTTGAAGGCTCTCCTTGTAAGAGAAGATAGGAGAGATGGATAGCATGGCCCCGCTTTTGTAGAAAGGAGACTCATTTGTTTAGTAGAATCGTTTAAGAATCTTCCGTCAGGCGGTTTTTTTTTGAGTGCATTTAGAACAAGAAACTAACGCTAGCTTGATACCCATGAATTGCTCAAGGTAAAATTTTTACGAAAAATTGGGACGGTAATTCGCCTTCATCACTAGCGTTATTAAAGGAACGCTTCCTGGTACAAAAGGCTGGAAGACCTCAATTAAGGCGCCACGGAATAGCTTCATACAATGCTCCTTCCATTTAGGAAACGGTTCGGAGATGCATCATAACCTGAATGAGATCCTAGCTAAACTACCAGATGACACACTCGTATATCCTGGACATGAATACACCTACAGTAACCTGAAGTTTGCTCATCACATCGAGCCAAGCAATGAGGTGAGTGCGAAACATTGAAAAGAAGAAGAAGAACGGATCTTAAGGACTATTATGATGTCTTCTTAAGCTGTTGACCAAGATTGATATCGGCTTTATTGAGGCCAACGTTTCGGCGTCTTTCGGAGATACGCAGATGTCTCCGTTTGGCTGATCTTCAGGATGCGGTGAGGATAATTGATGTCCCTCCCAGGTCCCTGAAGGGACAACTGGTTCGAAATCGGTTCTATGACAGGATGTGCCCCACACCGTCCTGCGTAGTGTGCCCCAATGGGAAAGAGGGGGATTGCATGACAGCTGGTGTGGTTTATCTCATGTCATGCAATGAGTGTGGGAATGAATACATAGGGGAAACGGGCAGAGCCCTATGTGTCAGGGTCAGGAAGCACCTGGACGGCCTTAAGAAAGGCAACGTGCTGACCCCTTGGGGAGAACACAGAGTTCGATGCCACGAAGGCGCGATGTTGCAGGTGTCAGTGTCGATCTTAGCGCGAGAGAGCGATATATCGGCACGTAGGACACCCGAAGCGCTCTGGATTACGGCTAGGAGCCTACAGGTCAATCGGAAGGAGGAGTGTCTAGCGATAACCCAAGAACTGGCACCCTTCGTAGAGCTCTGTAGGTTCTGACCTATTTGGTACCCCCAGGGTATTTAAGGCAGGGTCTGAGGGATGAGGCTCATTCACCCACGTTACGTCCAGCTTACGGGTGATCGGTGGTCCACTCCGGCATACCACCTTAAAGGTTAGTCGTCTCCTGCAAACTACCATCCCTGATCTTGTCTCTGGTATCCTCAAGAAAAGTACCCTGTAAGATGAAATGGTTTTTGTGGGGTTAGTAGTGTCGTGAATGATTTCGACTTTCCCAGGCTCTGAAGAAGGCGAAGACGCCGAAACGTTGGCCTCAATAAAGCCGATATCAATCTTGGTCAACAGCTTAAGAAGACATCATAATAGTCTGAAATCATCATGCCAAGATTCACTGAAAGCCGAACATGGACAGTACGGATCTTAAGGAATTCGTATGTACATCTAGTCCGTTTATGTAACATTTTCACATGAAACTGTACAGTTTTAAAATGAAATTGGACACTATTCTAATCAAATTGGGCACCCTTCTGAGCAAGCGTGATGCATCTGAAGTCAAATTGAACATCTTCCAAATCAAACGTCTCTGTGATTAAACTACAGACTCTCCCCGAAGGACAGAATAATATAATATTTTAGTTAAGAAAATTCAGTATGAGTTTATTTTTTTTAGTCCATCTGCCCGATTACGTTAACGCATTCTTTAAAATTTTATAAAAAGGTATTTTTCAAGGAAAAATACTGAGTGAGAATTTGTTTCAATAGGCACAACAGCTATTCAGTGTTTTAAAAGGAAAGATCACGCCATGAACTCGTTTAGCTCGTCTGATTAATTTGTAGCAGACATCTTATTTGCGAGGAGTACTAACACTTATAAAGGTTTTAAAGAAAATTTTTTTAGGGAAATAATGACTTAAAGCTTGCTTTAATGTACAGGAAGGCTGCAATTTTTTAGTGCCAGAAGAAGGGACTGCGCCATACACTCATCCAGGATGACACGACGTTCATTTGATTGACAGCGACAGTCTATTTGGGTGGAATCACACAACTGTCAGCGGTTGAGAAAAGTGGTACAGTTGTCGAGAACATTTATTTTCACTTTACTTTTGAAAGTAGGCAGGATTTGCACTAAAAAAGACTCAATCAAATCAAAATCGCAACGAGCTGGACGAATGCATGGCGAGATCTTTCCTTTTAACAGACAAAAGACTTCCATACTTTGTACTCTAGAACAAGCTTTAAAAGGTTGAAAGGATAAAGGAGGTCGCTACTCAATCCCTTTTGAGATGCGCCACGCAATCTGCTTCAAGGGATGTCGTGGAGGCGATTTGGATGCGTATTTGGCCACGCGGTGACTTGCTGTGCCCAGCCGATGAACAAGTCAGCGCTTTGTCCTTCCCAGACAAGTATGGTTCGAATTCACCGACCCCGGAGGGATGGAAGGCTTGGTTGACTTGGGCAGGTGATCCTTACCTAGAACCTGGTATCGAGTGCACGGGACGGCCCTCACCTCCTCCGACTGCGCTGCACGCTCCCAGAACAAGCTTTAAACCATAATTTTTATTGAAAGTAAAGTTTTGTAAAATTTTAAGCCATACGTTCACTTATTGGGCGGATGAATTTTTTGAAAAAATCAAAAAAGTACTAAAATTTCCTTGTACAAAATTTTTTCGAAGTTTCTCGGAGAGTCTCTAGCGTAATGTGCAAGCAACCCGTTTTGGTATAGGAGATGTTGAGTTTGATTTCAAAAGCGCTGGGCGTGTTTAGAAAGGTGTCAAATTTGACGTGAAAATGGTACAAAAAATGGTATTTTTAAGTTGTCCTTTTACAGAGCGTGAAACGTAAACTGGAATGGGCTTCGCAACGTCGCGAACGAAACGAGCCAACAGTTCCGTCGACGATCGCCGAAGAGAAAGAGACGAATCCGTTCATGCGAATGGGATCCGCTGAAATTCAGAAGAAAGTCGGTGCCACTGACCCTGCTGTGGTCATGGACCGTGTACGAGAGGAGAAAAACAGTTTCAGAGGTTGAACTGCGATACATTTCCGATGTTTTCACTTGCCCAATTCTTCCCATATTTCACGCCCATTTATTTGGATAAATAATTTATAAGAACATCTGGTCTTAATGTGCACTAAAGAAACTGCTTGTGTAGTTCTTGACTATTTTATTCACCTTGTTATCCTTCTGTTGCTCGTAAGAGGCTATACTTTTGGTGTAAGTTTCTTCACTAAGGACCGTCGGCATGGAAGATCGTGACTGTGAGACGACCAGCGACGACCTAAGCCTTGCACAAGGAGCTGTCCTAGTGAAGTCTTGTGAGGTAGGACTTTGGAGCATTCTTGCAGCTGCGATGATAGGGTTATCTTTGTTATTGGCTCATTTGTAGTAAATGATTCGCGGAACCCACTGTATGTACCATTTTCACAAGGAAAATTTGGATTAACATTCTTTGAAGTTTTTAATTTCAGATACTCAGATGAGTAATAAATTCATAAAATTATTTTTCGAGAGAAAATACAAAATGGATTAAATAAATACACATTTTATAAACATACAAGTGCTCGTCACGCCTATCGACGTGCCTCGTACTTGCGCGATGTTGCTGCAACATCATCATCATCAGTATCGATCGATATTGGCCTCCCCATTGAAACTTTCCACCTGATGTGAGACCCATCCGCCGGAAAATATACCCGCGCGTCTCCCCCTCCGATCGATTATCTCTGAGAGAAAATCGATAATACCGATCGGTATTGATTGCCTTCCCTCCCTGCTGTGAAGGCCTTTCGTCGACTATCATAACCACTTAACTGCCACCCTGATCGGTTGAATCTGAGAGGAAATCAATAATATCAATCGATATTCATTGCCTCCCCTACGGTCTGGGAGAAAATCGGTCGATATTGGTTGTCGTCCCTCCCGCTGTGAGGGCCTTCCGTTGACATTCATAATCACTTCCAGCCTGACTGGTTGAATTGACAAGGAAGCTTCCAAACTGGCGGTGAGCTTTTGCGATGGAATGTTTACAGGATGTTGGGTCCCGTGTGGGAAGTGCAAAACCATAGTTACTTTTTTCGGAATGCTCTTCTGTGGTTGAAAAAGCGTGTGGACGCGTGAGCGCGAAATTCGCGGCGCCCTGATGCCATCCAGCGCAATGTGGTCTCTTGGCGTAGTGGTAGTGTTGTAGCTTCACAGGTGCATGGTCGTGGGTTCGATTCCCCTTTGTACTGTTGTTTTTGCATTTTGTGATTTATCGACAGTGGGACCCTTTATCCTCATTTCCAACCGTTTTTGAACAAAAACACGGCAACAAATGTCGTTTACATTTAGCCCTTTCAAAGTGGAAAGGTGAGGATTTTTGACTACCGGGTTAAGTAAGTAAAAAAACTGATGCCAGATTCGTGATCAGCACCCCAAATAACTCCCACGCAGAAAATTTGGGCGATATTGGTGCTTCCGACCTCATCATCCTCACTCGAGCCTGAGCGGGCTTTGCACCTCGGTTTTCACGGTCAAACAAGGGCGGTCATTGAGATGTGAAGCCAGTCGAGGTAGAAACCAATGAAATACGTTAAGCGGTGGAGGGCTACACAGAAACTAAAATATCGGTGCAACTACGTCCTTTTTTTGAACGGGTGGTAGAGAGAAGCGTAGATGTTCAGTTTATGAGCAGTGTATTTCGCTTGCATGCTTTTTTGCATCCTCCACCATTATCGGAGAAGCTTATTCATACTTCGCTTCGGGTGTTACTTGGAGTGCTGATCATGAATCTGACATTGGTTTCTGGATTTCCCGTTTTCTTATGACAGGATAGGTAAGGTGTGAGTAGGTGAGGGTGGTGAGGTCGGATGCACCAATTTCGCCCGAATTTTGTGATTGGGAGTTATTTGGAGTGCTGATCACGAATCTGGCATCAGTTTTTTACTTACTTAACCCGGAAGTCAAAAATTCACACCTTTCCACTTTCAAAGAGCTAAATGTAAAGGACATTTGTTGTCACGTTTTTGTTCAAAAATGTGTTGGAAATGGGAAAACAAAATGGAAAAATGGAAAAACACCACACAAGGGGGAATCGAACCCGCGACAATGCAGCTGTGAGGCTACAACACTCCACTACGCCAACCGATCACACTGAGCTGGGTGGCAGCAGGGCGTCATGAGCTTCACGCTACGCGTCCACACGCTTTCTTCAACCACAGAAGAGCATTCCGAGAAAAGTAACTATGGTTTTGGACTCCCCAGATGGGACCCTACATCCTGTAAAAATTGCACTGCAAAGGCTCACCGCCAATTTGGAGGCTCTCCTTGTAAGAGAAAATCGATATTGATTGCCTTTCTCTGTCATGAAGACCTTCCGTCGACGGTCATCTGAATCCCCAGGCACGCTGGATGACGACGTCTTGTGAACTCATACGCATATTGAACGAGGTCTTCGACACGTCGGCATCCCCCGACACGCAGAAGACGTCTGGGTATTTTGCGCTATTTTATGACCTATTTCCCCTATTTTCCGCAATTTTAATACTAATTCAAGACTTTTTGCGCGGCGCCAATCGATAGCTCTTAGCGGATTATTATTTTGTATGGTATTTCATTTTGAAGCAGAGCAACCAAGCAGCCATGGTTTATCGCATTAAAAGGCGAGATCGCGCCATGCGGAAAGTTTGTTGCGATTTTGTCTAATTGGTAGTTTAAATGTTGTTTATGTGAAGGATCAAAGTGACCGAGGATGGTTCGGTCGAGTGAGGATATGGGTGTTCTTTACGACTGTTTGCGCTGTATCGTTGTGATAGCGTCTGTGTGAAACTCCATCTAAAATGTAGCTATCATCAGGAGAAAATCGCTACGTCTTCTTTAAGTACATGGTGCAATCTCTTATTCGAGCACTAAAATCGGCCACCTTGCTGCTCATTAAAACAAGCTTTAAACTATTATTTTATTATTTTCCCTCAGGAATGAAAACTATAAAATTTCAAACAATGTGTCATCTTGTTTGGGAATGTTAATAAAAAATCAGAGGAAGTCAGACTAAAACTTTCTCGAGCAATAAACTAATCTAATTATCTTAGGAGTCTATTCTAATGTGAATTTTTTTTATTTTATTTGGAAAATATTAGGTTGGTGCATAAGTTCTCGGACATTTGATCCCTCCTGAATTGAAAGCGAAATTTTCCCACGAAATTTCTCACATGTATCAACGCCTAAATGATCGATCGATAGAGAAAGGAAAGGGCTACAAAACTGTTCCTAACATTTACTTCTGCGTTTTTAACGTCAGCTGTTATGGCTAAGCAATTCATCCCAACTGAGACGCATATTCGGCACGTCATGTTATTCCTGCATCAATCTGGCCTCAATGCCAACGAATCGTATCGTCGCCTGAAGGATGCTTACAACGAGAGTGCTCCTGCTCGAAGTACTGTGTACCAGTGGTTCTCGAAGTTTGCAGTTGGTAGATTCTCCGTTGAAGATAATGAACGAGAAGGGCGTCCGATGACACTGGATTTGGATGGCCTCCGAAGTAGAGTGGAAGCAGACCCATACCAAACCACCCGCGAACTATCAAGCACTCTAGGTGTTAGTCACTCAACAGTCGCTCGAGGATTGAAGTCGATCGGCAAGGTGCAGAAATTGGGTCGCTGGGTACCTCACGACTTGGCACAACATGACATGGATCGCGAGCCGATGTCGCTCTGTCTCTCCTTACCCTCAGTCGTACCCACGGATGGCTGGACAACCTTTTCACCGGGGATGAGAAGTGGATACTCTACTCTAATTATCACCGGCGTGCACAGTGGGTTGTCGCAATTGGAGAGGCAGAGGACGTTCCGAAACCCGACCTTCACGTGAAAAAGGTGATGCTATGCATTTGGTGGAGCGTTCTTGGCGTAGAATACTGGGAGCTGCTGGACGAAGGGATAACAGTGACGGCAGAGGTTTACGCCAACCAACTGAGAAAGTTGAGGGCCCACCTTCAAACCACACGAGGAGAGGAAGTGAAGGTGTATTTCCAACACGACAACGCTAGTCCGCATATTGCTAGAGCGACGGCGCCTGAGTTGGCGGACTACGGATGGACCGTTCTTCCACATCCACCTTACTCACCAGATCTCGCTCCTTCTGATTATCATTTGTTTTCAAGCCTTCAACGCTGTTTGGACGGCCAGCAATTCAGGAACCGAGAGGATGTCAAGGAGGCACTGCTCACATTTTCCGAATCACAACCGGCCACGTTTTGGAGAAAAGGCATCCATGACTTACCAGCACGTTGGCGAAAGACAATTGATGTAAAGGGTGGCTACTTCAAATGATTTGATATTGTTGTTCGCATGTTGTGATAATAAATATTTCATGCCCCAAATGTCCGAGAACTTATGCACCAACCTAATATTCGGTGTGAT
This sequence comes from Heligmosomoides polygyrus bakeri, assembly GCA_947359475.1. Taxonomy (NCBI): domain Eukaryota; kingdom Metazoa; phylum Nematoda; class Chromadorea; order Rhabditida; family Heligmosomidae; genus Heligmosomoides; species Heligmosomoides polygyrus. The sequence continues at coordinate 7,040,218 of OX375866.1, forward strand.
TTCAAGAGCGTCAAGCTTGTTTAGAAGTGTGTCCAATTTGATTTGGAATTTGTGCACGTTGGTTTGAAAAGCGTCCAGTCCGACGTGAAAATGGGAAATGTACTTATGAGCCTCAAATCGATCGAGCTGCTTCATTCGCAAGAGGTCGTCGGGGGTGTACAAACCAAAACCCATGACCACTTGTGCTACGGCACATAGTAGGCGTATGCCCAATCGTACACGAGGGGTACGACAAGTGAGTCGTCAACCAATGAGAGCACCGGGTGGGTATACGCCTCTTCACGAATGACTCATTCGAATAGATATTCGACTCTTCCATTCACATTGGAACATTCAAATTCGAAATTAAAAGTCAAAAATTAAAAAAGTGCAAAAAGTCGCGTTTTTCGATAGTATTTGAATTGGAATATTTAAAGAGTCGCGTTTTTTCTAACGCTTTCGAATTCAAGTGCCTGCAATTTGTAACTCGAAGCTGTGATTTCAATATTCGAAAATTTGAAGGCATTTCGAGAGCGGAGCTGGACTATGTGCTATGTCTACGATTGACGCCTGTGAAGAATGACCATTAGCGTTAGGCCCCGTTTATACTTCGTCGCTGCGCGACGCGACGCCACGTATAGTGGGCATATTGATTGTGCGACGCGTTCGATCAATTTGGCCTCATTGCTTGGCCATCGCGTCGCGCCGCGACGAAGTATAAACGGGGCCTTAGAGACTATTCTGAGCTCTGCCACTATATCGATTGGGCGTACTAGTCGCTAATGCGGCCTACAGGTAGAGCGAGACGCAGCAGACCAATCAGTCATCATCGAATTTGCTTGTGCGGCCGTCAGTTCTCTGATTGGATGACGAGTGTTCAATCGGTGTTCTGAATGGTTGTGATTGGCTGCTGCGTCCGTTCTATCCATGTAGGCCATACTAACGAATTGTACACGATGTCGCTTGGTGTAGATCATCCACCATTCGTGACATATCTTTTAAGGTGCCGAAAGATGCTCCAGTTATCCGTGGCTACGATTTCAATGAAGGTGTGGACTTCTCCAAGTTGATGGCGTCGTACCTTACGACGGGTTTTCAGGCGTCTCATCTCGGAAAAGCTATTCAGGTAGTTCGGAGCGACATATCATAGCGTAGAACACATTTTGACGTTTCCTATTGCCTAGGAAGTGAATGCTATGCTCGATGAAAGACAGAAGTCCTCTGATGAACCGGCGAAATTCTTCCCGTATCCGAAGGAACGACGTATACCCCAGTGCACGATATTTCTCGGCTACACATCGAATCTCGTTAGTAGCGGTCTTAGAGAGGTTAGTCAACGTCGGAATGAGACACGTATTGGTCTCGACGCATTTGGTGCGGTATAAAAAAATCGGGGATCTATCCTAGTCCGGGGGGGCCACATAACTAAAAAGTAGGTAACGAAAGGAATTGAGACTTACCGAGCGTCTCCTAGAGAACGAGCTGGAACCAAAAAGAAGCCAAAAAGGAACGAAGAAGCAAAAAATAAAAAAAATCGCCGCGGTTCACAACCATCTCGGCTGGCAAAGAGCGACGGAATGGAGGCATCCCGCGTGCTGACCGCCGGCTGACATGTCATAATCGGGATCTAACATGGTGAATAGGGCGCATGAAGCCGCATGCCGCGTGCTGACCGCCGGCTGACACGTTATAACCAGGATCTAACATGGTGAGGAGGGCACACAACTTTGCCGGCTTACAACTGCAACAAATGTAATCTTCTTCCTTTTCTTTGTGACTTTTTCTTGTTTAGGGTCCTATGTTGTTCTGTAGGAGCCGCTCGGTAAGTCTCAAGTGGATTTGTTACATATAATAGTTTTTAGTTATGTTGCCCCCGGACTAGGATAGATCCAAAATCGGTTTTAGATTTAATTCACCCTCATGGTCAGTTGAACCAAGTTTCTGATCTGTAGTCACCAGATCAGTCCCAGTCTTGTAAAAGAAAAGAAGCTAAATCTCTTGCTTTGCCTTGGCGTAGGCCCCGTACGCGTCCTAATCGTCTCTACGATGTCCCACACGAATACAATGCGTGGCGCCACCCAGGGGGATTTTTTTTGGCTAAGTCGAATTCGTTTTGTGAGTTTTTCTCAGAACTTGGTCTAAGGCTGTGCTCAGCGCATTTTCGTAGAGCTGTTACCCTTGTTTTGTACCTTTCCCCAGAAGGAAAAGTGACGAGCCAAGGGCATGTGACACCAGTCGCCTTGTGAAAAGCCTTATTCTAGAGTCTTTTGTCTAGTCATGGACCTGTCGTGCTTCGACCGCATCACTGCCGATCCCTTTCAGTAATATTCAAGTGACTTTTTATTACGACTGAATGAGCATTATTCATGTTGTGAGGGCCTTTTTAGGGGTAGGGGAGAAAGTAGTGACGCGGAGCCCAGAATTATTTTCCATATTCTCCGTCTTTGAACCAAAGTGGGAAGGATAAAGGTCGGTGTTGGTCATTCTTGGATGCGTCATGCATTCTACTACTGGGGTTATACTGAGCGTGTATATGACCTACAGAATATTAGGTCGTTACGTATGTAATGACTTCAATTTCTGGTCGATTTTTCGTGGGTATGAATGTTCCTTTTTCCTTTTTCCAGGCATTGTGTATAGTTCTGAAAGCGCAGAGTCTCCACTTTCTTACCGTTCATAACTTTTGTGACAGAATTACCTCTTGCAGGGTTTTTGACGTCGTTTTTACAGTATAAATCAACGTGATATTTGGGTGCCTTGCTTATACTCAGAGAAATTTTGGTTAGTAACCGACCATGAACTGGTTTGAAACCCGTTGGTTAGTAACCGACCATGAAAGGGTTTGGAACCGAGCAGCGAAAGGCGGCCACGCCCCTCTGCGCAATAGCAACACGTGCTGCGAGGGGCGTGGCCTCCTTTCGTGCTCTGTTCCAATCCTTTTCATGGTCGGTTACTAAGCAACGGGTTTCAAACCAATTCATGTGGTCGGTTACTAGCCAAAATTTGTCTGAGCATGAATAGAAAAGTGGACACTACGCCGCGACCGCAGCTCTTGACATCAGCGCTGCATTTGGGGAGGGCTTCGATGACGAACGCACAATTCGCCACTAGTTCGAAAGGTTTCGATCTGGAGATGAAGGTCTCGAAGGTGAAAGCCAAGGTGGGTCGCCATCACTCCTTAACGACGACCAACTCAGGTGGAAGCGGACCCGCGTACAACTGTCAGAGGGCGAACACAGCATTTCGGCGTTGATGGCAGCACCATCAGTCGACACCTAAGTGTGATCGGAAAAGTAAAGAAGTTAGATGAATGGATCCCGCACGAACTGACCGCCGGGCAGATGCTGAAGCGCCACGACACCGGCCGCAACCTAAGGGAGCCTTTTTAGGACAGGATCGTGACACGCGAGAAAAATGCATCCTTTATGACAATCGTCGTCGCTCTACACAACGGCCAGCCGAGAATGAGAGTACCAAGGAGACGCCGAAACCAAGTCTCCATTCAAGGAAGACCATAGTGACCGTATGGTGGACAACGGCTGGTATAGTCCATCACAAGTTCTTGAAGACTGGAGAGACTATCACAGCGAAGAAGTGCTGTGTCGAAATTGAAGGGATGCACCAGAATTTGACTGAAAAACGTCGGCTTTGGTCCATCGAAGAGGCCGAATTGAATCTATCCTAGTCCGGGGGGGGGGCACATAACTAAAAAGTATTATATGTAACAAATCCACTTGAGACTTACCGAGCGGCCTCTACAGAACAACGTGGGACCTAAACAAGAAAAGTCACAAAGAAAAAAAAACGAAAAAATTACATTTGTTGCGGTTGTAAGCAGGCAATATTGTGTGCCCTCCTCACCATGTTAGATCCTGGTTATAACACGTTGGGCGGCGGTCAGCACGCAGCATGCGGCTTCATGCCGCTCCTCACCATGTTAGATCCTGGTTATAACATGTTTGCCGGCGGTCAGCACGCGGCATGCCTCCATTCCGTCGCTCTTTGCTTGCCGAAACGGTTGTAAACCGCGGCGATTTTTTATTTGTTTATTTGTTCGTTCGTTTTTGGTTTCTTTTATGTTCCAATTCGTTCTCTAGGAGCCGCTGGGTAAGTCTCAATTCATTTTTTACCTACTTTTTAGTTATACGCCCCCCCCCCCCCCTGCGGACTAGGATAGATCCGGCCCAATCCTACTGCATGACAACGCGAGTCCGCACGTTTTAAAAATTGTTGTCCAGAAACTGAAATTGTGACACAAAACTCTGCCACATCCAGCGTATTCAACAGATCTGCCCCTTACCTTCTTCTTTTTCTTCTCCTGAGCGTTTAGTCCCGCGCAGTCGCAGGGTCCGCTGTTCTTGTGATCTGTCGCCACCTCATCCTATCAAGGCGTCATCTGCCGTGGCGCCGACTTCGGCGAGATCTCTCTTGATGACATCCTTCCACCTTTTCCTTGGGGCTCCTCTCGGACGCTTTCCGGGTGCCTCAAAATCTAGGGCCAACCTTACGGGGTGATTCTCTGGCCTTCTGAGGACGTGTCCGTACCACCTTAGGCGCTGTTTCAAGCATTTAGATTGTCATATGAAGGATAAAAGATTCGGCAACCAAGTTGATGCCGAAAATAATTTCTTATGTTTTATTAATTCTCGTAGTTCTGATTCCTGCAAAGACTGAATGTCTAAGCTACTGTCGCGTTGGAAAAGTACATCCATTGTAATGTTGCTTATTTCGATTAATAAAATTGCTTCCCAGCGAAGTTATGATCTGCCAAAGTTTTCAGTCAAAATCGGCCATTTCATATGCAACGGCCTAATATAACTTGTGAAGGAAAAGTCAAGGTTTATCCTTCCCGTGAAAGTCTGCTGTGAATTATACGATCCAATTGGAAGAGAAGGCTTGAATGGGCTGGCCGAATCTCATTGTTTGAATGTGAATTAACTTTAAATTTAAATTTACTAAATTAAATATAAATATATACAAGCTGTCTATAAATTAGATTATAAACATAGAGCATAAAATTAAACATAGAAAAATTAATTAAATTAAGGATTAAAAATTAAATTAAAAATTAATTGATTAAAGAGGTGGATGCGATGTTTTTGATCCAGTGAATTTCACAGGGTCAAAAACATTTCGAGCTCCTTTCAGGCCTTGAGAAAGACGAGTTCGTCGAAACGTCGGCCGAAATGAAGATTTCATACCAAACCTTGAAGGCAAAAAGGATTTTGTTTAAAAGTAAACATAGAATTTAAAATTAAATTTCTTTGAACATTTTTTGTTGAAAAAATAATTTTGTTAAATTAAACATTCAAAATGTTGAGGTCATTACAGTCGGCGCCTCCTCCGACTGCTCTTTGTAGGCCTACCAAGACTGTTATGAGACCTTTATTTGGTCTGGATTTTGATGTTTCTTCAGTTTTTTTTTTTGAAGAAGAATGTCAGATAGCGGTCATCTTCGCAGGCTGTGCTCTCGTCTTAGCCGGAATTTATTCATAAGTTTTGGTGGCGTTATGAAAGGCATCACTATCGATCGCCTTCGCGTTTTGATCGATATTGGTGACTTTCGTGACATCCCACCTCGTAGCGACTGAAGTATAAATCCCGCTTCAGAGGCGTGTTCACGGCTATCCCGAGATGTACGCAATCTAACAATTTCCATTGAGAAGCTCAAGAAGTACTAAAGCTCTGGTCGAATAAGGATCTCATAAGAGTCTTGGCAGACGTGCGTAGCGCAATCGGAGGAAGCGCCGACTCTCGTCTGCACACCGTATCAAGGTTCCTGATAACGCGTTTTCCACTCAAGACCCAACTAAGCCCTCGTTTGGTAAGAACAGAACTCAATTTGTCCAACGGCTGGCCATTATAAGTAACTGTATAAGCCAAATACGCGGTCAAATTGCATCCACGACATCGAATCGAAGTAGAATGCATGGCGCATTCCTCAAACGACTTGAATAACGTCTTCATTTATCTTTTATTATTGTCCTTCACCCCGGATTGTTAAAGAAAAGTGATCGCTGTGTGAGTTCTTGTTGAAGCTAAACTTCAGAGGTAGATCACTGCTCTTGTATTAGGTGCTTCGATTTGTGGTGCAGCATGACTTCGTCGACTGCATCGTGACCAGTGCCGGAGGAATAGAGGAAGATCTCATTAAGTGCCTACTTCCATCCTACCTTGGTGATTTTCGCATGGACGGGAAAGATCTACGGTTCGTTTTGAATTCTTTGCATTGTTTTTTGTACATGTCGCATATGCGCACCACAGGGGTGCGGGGACGCGCCGTTGCTCATGCAGTAACCGCGACAGCCTTTCAGGCACCGGTTCGACTGCACAGGCAGGAGACACGATTGGCTGTCGCGATTACTGTAGGAGCATCGGCGCGTTCCCGCACCCCCGCGGTGCCTCTTCGCGACATGTATCCGTTTTTTTTCCTACAGTTAGGACAGCGAAATTTGACCGAATGTTGAAGGGCATAGTAGAACGCTGTCGTATCGGGTCAAGCCGGTAAATAATTGAACAAAGTGAAGGTAAATCAGAGTTCTGCAGAGTTCCTACATCCATCCCGTTTCGACCCTTTCACGGACGCATGTAGGAGAATAAAATCACTGGAAACAAATGCTTTTGCTCAACTGTATATCATGGAGGGAAGCTCTTATGAGTGTATTATGCAAGAAACCTGGGATCTATCCTAGTCGGGAAGTGGTACGCTGAATCAAAAATTATGTAACAAGCTTGACTTAAGACTTACCGAGCGGATCCTAAAGAGCAAGATAGACCTAAACTAGAAAAATTTACGAAGAAAAAACGAAAAAATTACATTTGTTTTCGCCGCGGTTGTAAGTAGGCGAAGTTATATGCCCTCCTCATCATGTTAGATCCTGGTTAAGACATGTCAGGCGGCGGTCAGCACGCGGCATGTGGCTTTATGCGTCGTCCTCTCCATGTTAGATCCCGGTTATAACGTATCAGGCGATGGTCAGCGCGCCATTGCGTCGCTCTTTGCTCGCCGAGACGGTTGTAAAACCGAGGCGATTTTTTTGTTTTCCCGTTCATTTTTTGTTTCTTTTATGGCCTATCGTGTTCTCTAGGAGCTGCTTGGTAAGTCTCAAGTCAATTTAATGCATAATTTTTAATTCTGTAGACCTGTTGCCTGACTACCCGACTTGTTGCCGTAGGTCAATCGTTTCTTGGCCAATGTCCATCGTCAAACTTGGGTAATTAAATCCAAAAGATTTCTTGTTTTACGTTCATATTATAGCAGCGGGCGCGTGGCAGTGACAACAGCTGTCACGAACGGCCGATTCCAGGTTCGCGGTTCGGATCCCGCTTAGGCCAACGAAGCCTTCCATCCCTTCGTGGTCGACAAATTGGTTTGTTAAGGATAAAGCACTGACTTGTCCGCCTTTTGGGCAGCGCAGCAAGTAGCTTGTATGGGCGAAATAAGCATTCAAATCGCCTCCACAATACAACGGAATAGAGTTGACACATCTCTCTAATGTTGTCCTTTATCTTTATTTTTAAAAGCGGGTTTTAACTGAACGAATTGATCAATGCTCCAAATCCTAACCCTTCATATCGTTGACAGCCTTCACGCCATCTTCATTTGTCCATCTTTCAGGTCGCGAGGCTTGAACCGAGCTGGCAACATCCTCATTCCGAACGACAACTACTGTGCATTTGAAGACTGGCTGTCGCCAATTCTGGACGAATGCCTGAAAGAACAAGAAGAGCATGGAGTTAGCTGGACCCCGTCAAAGCTTATTCAGAGGTGTCTATACTAGCTGGTTTTTCCAGAATTAGGATGTAACTCAGTTGATGCATAGTTGGGCTCATTTTTGCCGAAGTGTCTGACTCATAATGATTCCTGACACATTGAGGTTGGGCGAGAAGATCGATAACGAGGATTCTATACTGTACTGGGCGGCACGCCATCGGATTCCAGTCTTCTGTCCTGCTCTGACGGACGGCAGCCTAGGGGATATGCTGTATTTCCACTCGGTGAAGAACTCGCCAGGAATTCGTCTCGATATCGTGGAGGTGCGGGCTGGTAATTTTCGTTTGTTTCTGTTCAACCCTTCATTAGCACTAATATTGCTTTGCTAAAAAAAAAGATCTGTTTGAAGTTGTTCAAAGAGAAGTTGATTGAACGACTAATAGGACAATTTTGCTGGAAAATTATTTATTCATTCTCCAGAAGAAAAATATTAGGTTATTCGGAAAGTCCTCAGCGTTTTGAGTGCATCACTTTGAACTACCATAACTTTCTCAAATCTTATCGGATTTAGTCGAGATAAGCACCATTTGAAAGGATAGGATTTTTTGTACAAGAAGGGAGACGTGCACGACATTGGCAACTATCACCCGATCTGCCTGCTGTCCGTAGTCTACAAGCTGTTCACTCGAGTCATCCTGAATAGGATCAGCAGAACGCTGGACGAAGGACAGCCATGCGAACAAGCAGGATTTCGGAGAGGAGGATTAAGCACGATCGACCACATACACACCATCACGAAGCTCATCGAAGTGTCGCGAGAGTACAAGCTGCCGCTGTGCCTTACGTTCATCGACCTGAAGAAGTCATTCGACTCCGTCGAGACTGAAGCGGTCCACGAAGCCCTGCTCACTCACGGCGTTCCTACTCAGTACATCAGAGTCCTTCGAGAGCTGCACAGTGGATTCACGACCAAGATCTCACCATTCTACAACAACGTCGATCGACGTAAAGAGATAGGTTCGGCAGGGGGATACCATGTCCCCGGAGCTCTTCAGCGCCACCTTCGAAAACGTCATGCGCGAACCAGAATGGGAAGGCATGGGAGTGAAGGTCGACGGCCGGCAGCTGCACCACCTTCGCTTCGCCGGCGACATCGTACTCATAACACCGAGCATTAGTCAGGCGGAGCGGATGCTGGCCGACTTCAATCGTGTATGTGGGAACTTTGGACTGCAGCCGAATCTTACGAAGACGATGTTCATGAGGAACGGACAAGTCTCTGATGCCCCATTCTCGCTCAACGGAACGAACATCTCCGAATGCTCCAGCTACGTCTATCTGGGTCGCGAAGTCAATATGGCCAACGACTTAGCGCCAGAGCTGAGCAGGAGGAAACGAGCGGCTTGGGGAGCTTTCAAGAGCATCGAAGAAGTCGCGAAGAAGACGAAGAACGTCCTACTCCGTGCCCACCTATTCGACTCCACTGTTCTTCCTGCCCTAACATACGCCTCAGAGAACTGGGCTATACGAAAGCAGGATGAACACGCGATCAGCGTCGCGCAGCGTGGAATCGAGAGGACGATGCTCGGAGTGACACGACTCACGCAAGTGAGTGAATGCCTCCGGAGTTCCGAGCTTCGCCGACGTTCGAAGATCGGAGACGCTGTCGCGTGGACCAAGTTATTCGAAAATTAGGTAGGCCGGCCACGTAATGCGCTTCGCAGACACCCGCTGGACGAGAGCCGTTACCGACTGGATTCCGCGGGATGTCAAGAGAACACCAGTAGCCGGATTCATGAAGCGGCGGGAGCGGGAGATATGCGATATCATCTCTCGCCTCTCTCCCTCCTCGCTCTTTCACCTCGTCTATTATCTCTCACCTCTCTCTCCCACCTCGCTCTCTTACCTGGTCGCTTCCCGTGGGAAGCCGGGAACGTCCCCAGGAACGTTCATGAATTCGGCTACAGGACGCCCACCAACGCGTTGGTCGGACTTCTTCGTGAAAGCCCTGAACGACGCTAGCGCCCGCTCGAGCAAGTCGGTGATCAACGGGACGACAGGTGATACAGGTGATACAGGTGATTTTTCTCAAAAAATAAAAATTTTATAAAATTATTACACTCATTCGGGCAGCTGAAGTAAAAAAATAAAAAAAGCTATTCTAAATTTTGCATGAACAAAAAATTATTCTAACCATCTTGGAGAGTCTTTAGTTTAACCTATAAGAAGCTCATTTCGATTTGGAAGACGTTCAGTTTGATTTCAAAGTTTATGGGCCAGCTTAAAAGAGTGTCCAATTTGACATGAAAAGTGTCCAATTCGACGTGAAAATGGCATATAATAGATTACAATCACATCAAAAAGGATATCCACTTTTCTTTATTATAGCAATTAACGGTTCGAATTAAACTAGCACTTTCACGTCTGAGTAGGATGTAGAAGTGCTAGTTTGATTTGAAAAACTTTCATTTTCTATCGGTAAGTGTCCAGTTTGACAAGAGAATGGTATAAGGGGCAAAAATCGTTGCCTTATAATTAGCCATAATTAGTCATATATTAGGGTGGGCCAAAAGTAATGAGACAAATTCAACAAATTCCTTTATCTCTTTATAACTCGTGTGTAGCGCAGTCGGAGGAGGCGCGACTGTCGCGTGCACCCGATACCAGGTTCCTGGTTCATTTTCCGCCCAGGCCAACCAAGCCTTCCATCCCTCCGGGGTTGGTGAATTGGTACCAGACCTGTCTGGGAAGGACGAAGCGCTGACTTGTTCATCGGCTGGCCACCGCAAGTCATTGTATGGCCAAATACGCATTCGTGTCGCCTCCAGGACATCCCGTAGAAGTAGAATGCGTGGCGCATCCCAGAAGGGATTGAGTAACGCCGTCCTTTATCCTTATCCTTATCCTCTTTATAACTCAATTACAACTCATCGGTGCTGAGGAATGTATTCGCCATTAAGGTCAATGACCTTGCTGCCGTCGATCAGCCAACTTCCTGATCCCATCCTTCCAGAACAATTTAGGCCTGGTGCTGATCCACTGCTCGTTATGGTTGTTGAGGTCTTGGGGCTTGAGTCCTTGGGTCCCTTCCGACCATGAAGTCCTATAGGCTCAAGAAGTAGTGGTAGTCGCATGGAGAGATGTCCAACGAATACGGTAGGTGAGGCATGTGAACGCAACCCAGCTGAGCAAGCTTATCCGTGGTTACTTTTGCCCGATGGGGTGCGGCGTTGTCGAAGAGGAGGACCTTCTTGAAGCGCTGCGACTGAATAAGTTCGAGTCGCAGGTCCATCTCTTCTATTTCGTTCACCATGACCTTGGAGTTCATCGTAGTGCTTTCGGGAAACAGCTTCCAGTATACCGGTCCATGGGCGCAGACCCAAAAGCTCAGAAGGTCCATCTCGCCGTGGACATCCCGCCGAACGAAGGTCGGTAACAGGTCATCAGGCCTCACCCAGACTCGCTTGGCAGGGTTAAGGTAGAAGGCGTACTTCTCATCTTGCGTGAGTATTGAGTCCAGGCTGCTCGGGGTTGGGAATTGGGCGAGATTTGCGCGACACAGGTCGACCCGTCAGACTGGGGTTTCGGCATGAGACAGGCTGGGGTTTTCGCATGCTTCTGGAAAGGGCGGAAGTGGTAACTTCTCAGGTGGGCTTCAGTAAGTAGCATACAAATATACAAATACGAGAAGAACGAAACCAGACTCCAGTCACGACATATATGGGCATGGCATGGAGAGTCTCATTACTTTTGGCCCACCCTAATAGTCTGTTGTGACCTCTTCCTAATTCCTGGCTGTCAGCTGCACGTCTATATTGTGTAGTTCTTGCCGCCAACCTCGCCTCTATCGGCATGGTAAAGGAAGTGTGAGGCTGTGCGCATTCAAGCGGAGCCATGACGTGCAGAGGTCTTGAAGTCATCATGGCCAATGGTGTTTGTTTAGGACGTGCGTCATATCAATACGATGGCAGTGAAGAGTCTTCGAACGGGGACTTTGATTCTGGGAGGCGGCGTTGTCAAACATCACATCAACAATGCGAATCTGATGAGGAATGGATCCGATTTTACCGTGTACATCAACACAGGAATGGTAAGGCGTTCGCTAATGGCACGAGAATTGCTCACAACTTGTGTTTTTGGTGGAATTTGATACACTGTCAGGTAGCTATCAGGTTGGCCGGAATGTTCTGGCGGTTTTGACTTGTCCACTTCAGACGATCATAACTTTCTTCATAGTCACCGGATTCAGTCGAAGTAAGCAGCATTCGGATCAGCACACTTATTCCAGCGCGATACTGACTAGCTAATTCCTTCAGCGAAGAAACTGGGTGGTCGAGATGCGACATATTCTAGGGAGGCTATTTTTGCGTGGTCCTAATTTGCCAGGGTTCTACCAGCGAGGAAGTTATGAAAGTGCTGGAAAAGGTAGTAGTCGGTTGGCGCAACGTCTCGTGGGTGTAGCGGGTGGTGCAGAACTTCAACACCTAATTCGCCTAATTTGGTGATTTTTGAGACGTGTGGGCGGGCGTTGTCGTGCATAGGAATGGGGCCTCGGATCTATCCTAGTCCGGGGGGCACATAACTAAAAAGTATTATATGTAACAGATCCACTTGAGACTTACCGAGCGGCTTCTACAGAGCAACATGGGACCTAAACAAAAACAAGAAAAATCACAATGAAAAAAACACGAAAAAATACATTTATTGCGGTTGTAAGCAGGCAAAGTTGTGTGCCCTCCTCACCATGTTAGATCCTGGTTATAACATGTCAGACTGCGGTCAGCACGCGGCATGAGGCTTCATGCGCCCTCCTCACCATGTTAGATCCTGGTTATAACATGTCAGCCGGCGGTAGGTACAACCGCCGGTTCGGTTGATTTTTTATTTTTTGTTTATTCTTTCGTTTTTTGGTTTCTTTTAGGTTTCATCTTGTTCCCCAGAAGCAGCTTGATAAGTCCCAATTCATTTTGTTACCTACTTTTTAATTATGTGCCCCCCCCCCCCTCCCCGGACTAGGTTAGATCCGGGGCCTCTTCTGTGGACCAGTGCCGGCTACACTTCACGCGATTTTCGGTCCATCTCGTCCACTTCGTGCGTGTTGGTCCATCTACGAATGCTGCCCATATAAGCGACTAGGACCAGTTGGTGTTATGAGCATGCGAAGTTAATGCAAGCTAACGAGTCGATCTTTGGAAAACCAAAAGACTTCAGAAATGCGACAAAAATTAGTGTTGCATAAATGCTAACCGTATTAAATACATTAAAATTTTTGAGGAATTCGATGGCTCGGATTCTGGAGCGCAGCCAGATGAGGCGGTCAGCTGGGGGAAGGTATGTTTTGCTGCTGTAATCTCATCGTGATCACCTCCTGAAGTGCCTGCCTTCAGGTGAAGCCAGCTGCCCATGCTGTGAAAGTGTGCGCCGACGCCACGCTCGTGTTCCCCCTGTTGGTGGCGGAGACGTTCGCTAAAAGGATAGCTCAGCAGAAGAGCTAGCAGTAGTAGTTCTGCGATTCAAACTTCTTAGCAGCTTGTGCTGTAGTAATACGATTGTTATGTTGTTGTTATTCGAGTGATTTTGTCATGTTTTGTCTAAAAACTGGCAAGCAATGAAGTGATGGTGAGGTTTTTAACGTGAGATATGAGACTAGTTGTCGATCTATCTTAATGTACTTCAAGATTGCAAAGCAGGGCGCATGACTACCTATACTGGATCTATCCTAGTGGGGAGAATAGTCCTCTTTGCTATTTCCCAGTCGGAATAAGCCACCCACCAGGCTAGATCTATTAGGAGGGGCCAAAAGTAATGAGACTCGCCATGCCGTGCCCAAATCTGTCGTGACTGGAGTCCGGTTTCGTGCTTCTCGTATTTGTATGTTTGTTTGCTACTTACTGAAGGCCACCTGAGACGTGACCACTTTCGCCCTTTCCAGGAGCATACCAAAACCCCAACCTGTCTCATGCCGAAACCCCAGTCTGACGAGTCGACCTGTATCTCGCAAATCTCGCCCGATTCCCAACCCGAGCAGCCTGGGCTCAATATTCACGCAAGATGAGAAGTACGTCTTCTACCTTAACCCTGCCAAGCAGCGAGTCTGGGGGAGGCCTGGTGATCTGTTATCCACCTTTGTTCGGTGGGATGTTCACGGCGAGAAGCACCTTCTGAGGTTTTGGGTCTGCGCCCATGGACCGGTATACTGAAATCTGTTTTCCAAAAGTGCGACGATGGACTCCAAGACCATGGTGAACGAAATAGAAGAGATAGGCCGGCGACTCGCTCTTATTCAGTCGCAGCGCTTCAAGAAGGTCCTCCTCTTCGACAGCGCCGCACCCCATCGGGCAAAGGTGACCACGGGTAAGCTTGCTCAGCTGGGCTGCGTTCACAACAGGGATGAGCTGATTAACCGTTATCCGTTATCCGGTTTCCGGGGGGTTTGGCCTATCCGTTTTGTTGTTCGTTATCCGGCGATTTCGGGCCGGATAACGAACAACAAATTAGATGAATCTTAGCTTTGGACGTGGTGATGGGTGTACTATGTACAGAATCCTTCACGATCATAAGAGTGCTCGTCAGATACAACAGAAGTATTCAAATCTAGAAGGGTTAATTGAAATTTTGGAGTGGCTACATAGTTTTAAAGATATCTAACTTCCAGCCTTACAGAAGGCCCACTAAGCCTGCACCATACTTATATGAGGCCTACTTAGCACAGCAGCGTTCATTCATCTCAAGTCATGTGCTGACCAAGAAGGCGTACAAACTGCAACTAGAAATCGTCAAAAGTGGAGAGCCACATCCTGGAAAGAGTTTTTACCGACGATCTTTCCATCGTAGCTTTTGTGGTTACACGATTGCAGTATGTTCGATTTGAATGAAGGCGGTAATGGTACCTTTTTAGCCATATGCTGTCGTGATTTATCAAAAAAAAATACTGTACTACAGTAATGAATACTAGTGAAAGAAATGGGATTAATCCGAATACATAGAGTAAGCAACCTCTCCGTTAAAATTTTTAGGGGAGCAATAAACTACATACTGAACGGACTCGTCATCGTGGGTGCTGAAGACATGTAGATTTGTTTTAATCTGTGAGTTTTTTTGAAGCTTATCTGCAACATAGGGAACACCTCTGTTTTGGGGCTGGGTCGGATATTCTTTCTCAGATCCAGAAGGTCTGGATGTCATAACTCTTTGAGTGTGTGTTTGCCGTACACAATTGCTTGCAGCTACTACCCAAAAGTTAGTATTCCATCCCAGATAATTCCACGTTGAAGTACCTTGGATCTTGGGATGCTAACGAGCAGCAACAACAATAACGGTTCATAGCATGTGTAGGAGAAGATCGTTATGTGGAGTTTGTTTCGCTGGATGTCTCCTGCCTTCTTCTTCTTTCCAGGGACATCAGAAGAATTGCTCTTCCAAGGACTACTCTTTTTCTCAACTGCTCTAACTGAAAAAAAGAGTTAAGCGCAGAGTAAGGCTGATAAATAAGACAACCCAACCGACCCCTTGGAAACGGCCGACCCCTTGTGAAAGGCCGGTATGTTTCTGTGCGTTTGTCTTCCTACGGATGGGCAGAAAACCCCATAAAGGCCCATGCACACTTCAGCGACAGCGCGGCGCGGCCATGATGAAGCATGGGGCCGCGACGGCCGCGGCGCGACACTGCGACACGTGCCGCAAGGAGGGGCATGCACACTCTTGCGGCTGTCGCGGCGGCTATCTCAGGCGACGTCGCACTGAGTGCCGCTGGCTGGAATGGTTCAAATCATTCCTGGCGGCGCGGCATGCACGGGGACGTCGTCCCGTTGCTTAAAACGGTGCTGTAACGCGACCGCGCCGCGACCGCCGGATTTCGCGGAGGTAGCCGTCGCCTCACTTGCCGCGTCGCGGTGTCGCAGAAGTGTGCATGGGCCTATAGAGCGTCGTTAATGCGGCGACTGCAAAACGTTTAAAAGACACTGCTAAAATGTCTAGAAATGGCTTATAAACTAACAGTGCTGTAAGCCCTGATCTGTTGTTGAAATTAGTGTAATTTAAAACGAGTTTTAATTTTTGTTGTTTGTTCGTTATCCGTTTTTCCGTTATACGGTCATTTTCGGACAAAATTATCCGTTATCCGGTTTCCAAAATTTCATTATCCGCTCATCCCTGGTTCACATGCCTCACCCACCGTATTCGCCAGATATCTCTCCATGCGACTATCACTACTTTTTGAGCCTGTAGGACTTCATGATCGGAATGGACACAAGGACCCAAGCAGACCTCGACAAGCATTACGAGCAGTTGATCAACACCAGGCCCAAGCAGTTCTGGAAGGATGGGATCAGGAAGCTGGCTGATCGATGGCAGCAAGGTCCTTGCCCTTAATGGCAAATACATTCCTCAGCATCGTTGAGTTGTAATTGAGTTATAAAGAGGTAAAGAGTTGAATTTGTCTCATTACTTTTGGCACTCCCTAATAGTAACAGTGCTATTCACATTGTAGTGGTATCGCCGTGGTCATGCAAATGCTCGGAAAGGCCCCAGAAACGTCCCCACTGGACCACGAACCGTGCCAGAGTGGCTCAGTGAGTTCTGTTCTTTCAACAGACAGGAAGAACCCTACTTCTTTCACGATGCGGTTTATTCCTGAATATCGAGACGTAGCCTCGGAGAAGGATAAGACACCGATAAGACATCATTGCAAACCGTTCTAAAGGCGAATTATTCTTTGAAGTTGGCTTCACGATAATAAACTTTATAGAAGGTATTATCCAATTCCTTTATGGGATGCGCCATGCATTCCATTTTCCATTTGAATGCATATTTGACCTGTACGGCGCGTGGTAGCGCAATAATCGAAGGCGCTGGCTATCGCGTACGGCTGATTCTAGCTTCCTGGCTTCTGCCCAGGCCAATCAAGTCTTCCACCACTCTGGGATCAGTCCATTGGTAAGACTTCTCTAACAATGATATCAGACTGTACTATTCATTACCCTATCATCGCAAGTCATTGTATAGACTAAGTGTGATGCATACAAATTGATAATTGATAGGGGTGGAATGCATGGCGTATAAAAACCGTCATCGCCAATCCGAGGATATAGAGAAGTTCTTTGGCATCAATGATGAGAACGGCCATCTTCTGACAGAGCGCAAAAAGGCATTGAAGCGATGGTGCGATTATTTCGAGGGAATTTCGACTGAAGAGTTCCCTCATCCGGCCGTCCCTTCTGTGGCTCCTATCCACGGTCCCGTCCACAAAATCACTGTGGAGGAAACTGACGCGGCTCTGAGGAAGATGAGACCGGGCAAGGCGACTGGTCCAGATGACTTGCCAGCTGACTTATGGAAGTCGAAGTTCTGGTACTCTGCTGAGTGGTTGGCCAAGTTTTTCAACCAGGTTGTAGCGGAGAAGAAGGTGCCTCATGTTTGGCAGGAAAGTACGACGATTCCGATTTGGAAGAAGAAGGGCAGCCCTGCAGACTGCAAGGGCAGCCCTGCAGACTGCAAGGGCAGCCCTGCAGACTGCTCAAATTACCGTCCGATTCGGTTGCTCTCGCACAGCATGAAGATCTTCGAGCGAATCCTCGATAGCCGAATTCGCGAAATCGTCAAGCTTTCCAGCAATCAGTGCGACTTCGTGGCTGGTTGTGGCACTATCGATGCCATACATGCCGCCCGTCTTCTGGTAGAGAAGCATCGCGAGAAACAGAGGCCGGTGCATCTTGCCTTTCTCGACTTGGAGAAGGCCTTCGATCGCGTACCGCGTGAGGTTATATGGTACGCCCTACGACAGCACGGTGTTCCCGAAGAACTTGTAGAGTGGGTGCGAATGCTATACTCTTGTCCAAAGAGTCGTGTGCAAGCGGCAGCAGGAACCTCGACGGAGTTTCCCATCTCTGTTGGGGTGCACCAAGGATCTGCGCTTTCCCCACTCCTCTTTGTTGTCGTAATGGATGCCATTACGCGAGATCTTCAGAAGCCCGTCCCTTGGACGTTGCTATATGCTGATGACGTGATGCTCGCCTGCGAAGACAAAGGTGAGCTCGAACGAGAGGTGCAAGCTTGGTGCGACCGCCTGGCCATGTTCGGACTCAAATTGAACGTCAAGAAGACCGAGTATTTCACGACTGACGTAAATGAGTCGGGTTCCATTAAGATTAACGGTACTGAGCTTGCACGCACTTCGGTGTTTAAATACCTGGGATCAGCAATAGCCTCTGATGGCAGTCTGATGGTTGAAGTGAACTCACGCGTGAGTGCAGCTTGGTCGAAGTGGCGCTCGTTGACTGGAGTACTCTGCGACAAGAAGATGCCAGAGCGCTTAAAGTCGAAGATCTACAAAACCGTCGTCCGGCCGGTAGCGATGTACGGAGCTGAGTGTTGGCCTGCGACAAAGGAAACGGAAAGTCGCCTCAGCGTAATGGAAACGAAGATGCTGCGCTGGATGGCTGGAGTCACGCGCCTGGACCGCATCCGAAACGAGGCTATCCGGCAGAAGTTCGGTGTCGAGCCGATAGCGGACAAGATGCGTGAAGCTCGCTTACGATGGTACGGCCACGTTCTGCGTGGAAAGGAAGACAGCGTCCGTAAGATAGGCCTTAACTTCGTAGTGTCTGGAAAACGGCCTAGAGGGCGCCCGAAGCAGCGCTGGGCTGATACGTTACACAAGGACTTTAAAGTAGCTGGTGTCCACCCTGATCTAGCACGGGATCGGGAATGATGGCGACATGGCACCAGAAAAGCGGACCCCGTCATGAAGCGGGACAAACGCTGAAGAAGAAGAAGAAGAAGAAGAAGAAGGTGGAATGCATGGCGTATCCCATTGACTAACGGCCTTCGTTCTCCTTTCATCTTTAATTGTTCACGCGACTTCCACAGGCAACAGGTTTGAGGTGTGTCTTTGAGGAACGACCTCGGAAACGGTCAATTATAGCATCTCCAAATCGGACGTGAAAAAGCTTAGCGGGTCAGCGGTTTATCCTTCTCAGAAAATTCTGGTGCCATTTCCCTGTTCATTAGGAATTGAAAGCTTGGTTGGCCTGGTTGGGAAATTCGAACCAAGAACCTGAATTGGGTGCGCGCGACAGCCGGTACCTCCTCCAACTGCGCTCCACGCGCAATATAAAAACTTAACAAGTATTAGGATGGTGCATAAGTTCTCGGACATTTGGGGCATGAAATATTTATTATCACACATGCGAACAACAATATCGAGTCATTTGAAGTAACCACCCTTTACATCAATTGTCTTTCGCCAACGTGCTGGTAAGTCATGGATGCCTTTTCTCCAAAACGTGGCCGGTTGTGATTCGAAAAATGTGAGCAGTGCCTCCTTGACATCCTCTCGGTTCCTAAATTGCTGGCCGTCCAAATAGCGTTGAAGGCTTGAAAACGAATGATAATCAGAAGGAGCGAGATCTGGTGAGTAAGGTGGATGTGGAAGAACGGTCCATCCGTAGTCCGCCAACTCAGCCGCCGTCGCTCCAGCAATATGCGGTCTAGCGTTGTCGTGTTGAAGATACACCTTCACTTGCTCTCCTCGTGTGGCTTGAAGGTGGGCCCTCAACTTCCTCAATTGGTTGACGTAAACCTCTGCCGTCACTGTTATCCCTTCGTCCAGCAGCTCTCAGTATTCTACGCCAAGAACGCTCCACCAAATGCACAGCATCACCTTTTTCACGTGAAGGTCGGGTTTCGGAACGTCCTCTCCCTCTTCAGTTGCGTCAACCCACTGTGCACGCCGGTGATAATTAGAGCAAAGTATCCACTTCTCATCCCCGGTGACGAGGTTGTCCAGCCATCCGTGGGTACGTCTGAGGGTAAGGAAAGACAGAGCGACATCGGCTCTGCGATCCATGTCATGTTGTGTCGAGTCGTGAGGTACCCAGCGACCCAATTCCTGCACCTTGCCAATCGACTTCAATCCTCGAACGACAGTTGAGTGGCTAACACCAAGAGTGCTTGATAGTTCGCGAGTGGTTTGGTATGGGTCCGCTTCCACTCTACTTCGGAGGCCATCCAAATCCAGTGTCATCGAGCGCCCTTCTCGTCCATTATCTTCAACGGAGAATTCACCAACTGCAAATTCGAGAACCACTGCTACACAGTACTTCGAGCAGGAGCACTCTCGTTGCAAACATCCTTCAGGCGACGGTACGATTCGTTGGAATTGAGGCCAGACTGATGCAGGAATAACATGACGTGCCGAATATGCGTCTCAGTTGGGATGAATTGCTTAGCCATAATAGCTGACGTTAACAACGCAGAAGTAAATGTTAGGAACAGTTTTGTAGCCCTTTCCTTTCTCTATCGATCGATCATTTACGCGTTGATACATGTGAGAAATTTGGCGGGAAAATGCGCTTTCAATTCAGGAGGGATCAAATGGCCGAGAACTTATGCACCAACCTAATAGAATATTAGGAGCGTGTAATTTAGCGAGCACAATTTCACATCTTTCTATCGAAAGAAATGCTCATAAAGGACATATAACTTTCATGATAGACGTGTTTTTTACAGAATTTCATGATGATTATGAATGCAACCTCCCTAATCTAAGATCGCTGGAATTTATTTTTATTTTTGCTGTATAATAACCTGAGCTCGAGATTTTATAGAGTATAGTTTTAGATCATGATGTGGCTCATTCAGTTAGAAAAAGTGTCATGCCGTGAGTTTTTGCTAAAAGCAAAGGTTTGTACTAGCCCTCATTGATTCGAATACTGACCCCAGAATATCATTATTTTTTGCCGTAGAATAGTCAGGATTCAAAGTCCTCTTCAGCAAACAAGGCTGCGCTCGATTAAGAGATACAAAAATTACCTAAAAGGCTGAAAAATTGCATGACAATCGTCTTCTAAAAGCCCTCTTTAATTCTCGAATCTCGAGATTGGTCCTGATCGACTGCACTTGGCCATGGACTTTGGACGATTATAGAGGTTAGTGGGGGGGGGGGATGTAGGTCAGTCGGTGGAGCGTCGGTTTTCGTTTGTACCCAATTCCAGATGTTTGGTTGGGATTCCCCGCTTAGACCGACCAAACACTTCATCGTCGCGGGGTCGCTGAAATGGTATCAGACCTGTCTGAGAATGATTAAACGACCACCTGCCATCGCTGCCATCGGCTGGCCATAGTGGTTGTATAAACCAATTACACATCCAAATTTCCTCCACGACATCCCGTAGAAGTAGAATGCGTGGCGCATTCCAAAAGCGGTTAATCACCGCCATCTTTTATACTGTACCCTAATGCAAAAGAACCTCTACTCTGTATGAATAGACACAAAACTCTTCCACCTTCAACTGAAGGAATACACTTGGTTTCTTCTGAAATTCTGAAAAACAAAGCATTTGCTGTTATATCGTATGAGGTGATAGTGCATTCGTCTGTTACATGACGTTGGTCATTGAATTGATTATGTGCATGCTTTCCACATGAGCGTAAATCTTGTAGCAGCAAAATGAGCCGCAACAGAACCTTTATTCCAACCCCTTAAACTTTAGGTAACAGGTGTAAAAATAAAACACTGTCTTCCTTATTCAGAATGCATTGTGTAGGCTAAATGCGTATTCAAATTGCTTCCACAACATACCGAAGATGTAGGATGTGTGGCGCATCCCAAAGGGGTCTAGATGACGCTCTGTGGTGAGACGAGGCGTGTTTTCGTCCAATAAACTTGCAGTCACGAAATTGGCTAAGGAACTATGTCGAATCTCTGTCAAATGTACGTACAACTTTTCTTGTATAGGATTTATAGCAATTTCACGTCGAATTGGACATTTTCAAATCAAATTGGACACTTTTGACGTCAAATTGGAGACCCTTCTCAGCCTAAGCCTAAGACTTCTGAATTCAAAGCGAACCATTACAAATCCAAATGACCTTTAGGCTTGGTTTTTACCAGAGACTCACCAAAATGGTTAGAATAATTTTTTGTTCAAGAAAAATTTAGTAGAACTTTCTTTGAAACTTTTTTAGTTGAACTGCCCCAATATTTTTATAAAATTTATTTTTAGAGAAGAAACAATAAACTAAACTTTGTTTTAAAGAGCAACAAGGCAGCAATCATGTAGTGCATTAAAGGTCTGGATCGCGCCATGCACTCGCAAAGCAAGTCGCGATGCTTATTTGATTGATAGCGTAAATACTGCTTACATGCAGCAAGAAAGTTAGGATATGTGTGTTTTTTGCATTTGTGCACGGTTTACAGGTGTGAAACTGCATGCAAACAGGAATTATGCTATCAATCGAATAAAAATCGCAGAGTTTCGGAGGGAGGCTTGCAGCAATCTATGTTTTGACAATAGAAAATGGCCGCCTTCCTGCTCTTTAAAACAAGCTTTGGTGAATGTCGCGAACGTGAGCAGCATTGGTAGGTGGGAGCGCGCCAGCCAATAATAATCAAGTGGAGCACAGACGGAATACAAGCCAGCCGATCAGGGTAGCAACTGTACACGCCCTTTCTGAATGATCTGATTAGGCAACAAACATATAGGCAAGCTTTCCATCACTTTTGTTACACGATGTTTTGTTGTGATAACAAAACTCTTGCGCCAGGCGAGACTCGAACCAGCACCTTCTGCTTTCCGAGCAGCGATGCCCTAGCCTTACAGCAATGCACTGTTTGACACTTTAAATCACTGTTTTTCTTCAAAAATATAAAATTTCAATAAAATTTTAAACTATGTGTTTGTTTATTGGATGAATTAAAACTTCAAAGAAAGTTATACTAAAATAAATGTTGAACAAAAAATTATTTTAACCTTTTTGAAAAGTCTCTAGTTTAATGTAGAAGAAGCTCATTTCGATTTGGACGAGTTTGTTTTGATTTCAGAAGTCTTACAGGGAAAGGTTCTCAACTCATGGTGAGCTTTTGCGACGCTATTTTGTCAGCATGTAGGGCCCTGTGAACGGAATCCAGACCCACAGTCAGTTTTTGCTGGACGCGTTTTTAAAGACCTGAAAAAAGAGGTGTGAAGACGAGTGCTCAACACTCATTAAGCTCTACGACACTCCACGAGATGTGCATCGGTGGCGCAGTCGGTAGTAGTGGCGCCTCGTAGGAGCACACCGGTGGGCTTCCTAGTTCGAGTCCGAGTGGTGCCAATACTTTTGAACGTTTTAGTTTGTTGTTATTACGCTTTCTCATGATCACAGGAGTCAATTTTAGACGATCAATACAACAAACCGATCAATATTACATCAAACCAAGGCTGTCTATTTGCGCCTTCAGATGTGCTAGTTTTTCAACTATTCATATCTGCACCATACCACTTCCCTGAGAATAAGAAGTCTTATATATTATTAAATTAAAAGTTTTATATTTATTATTTATTTCCTTGTCGGTAGATGACAGAACTGTCGGCAGGTCTGGCTTATAATCTGCAATTCAAAGAAAAGTCACGTTACCTACTTTCAATATACATACCAACTCGGCTGCATGTAACATACTCCGGATGAAAAGTAGCCGGCCGACAGCACGTTCAGGTGAGAGCAATATTTTTAGTGCACTTATGTACCAACATGGCCCGGGTTCATAATATTCAACCGTAAGATAAGCGTATTTGTGTGCGATTACGGTATCATTGGCAATACGGTATGATATGGTGGTGGTGCAGATAGGCATTGTTGAAAAACTAGCACATATGAAGGCGCAAATAGACAGCCTTGGTTTGTTGTAAGCATCGATGGTCTAAAAATGTCTTCTGTGATCACGAGAAAGCGTAATAACAGCAAACTAATACGTGTCCAAATCGAAATGAGCTTCTTCTTCATTAAACTAGAGACTTTCCAAAAAGGTTAGAATAATTTTTTGTTCAAAATTTATTTTAGTATAGCTTTCTTTGAAGTTTTAATTCATCCAAAAAACAAACACAAAGATTGAAATTTTATAGACATTTTATATTTTTGAAGAAAAACAGTGATTTAAAATGTCAAACAGTGCATTGCTGTAAGGCTTAGCATCGCTGCCCGGAAAGCAGAAGGTGCTGGTTCGAGTCTCGCCTGGCGCAGGAGTTTTGTGATCACAACAAAACATCGTGTAACAAAAGTGATGGAAAGCTTGCCTATATGTCGCGAAGACGGGCAGCATTAGGCGATGAGAACGCCCCATCCAATCAGACCGCATGGTATAGGCGTGCCATTCAAAGAGAGCGTATACAGTTGCTACCCTGATCGGCTGGCTTGTATTCGGTCAGTGCTCTGCTTGATTATTGTTGGCTGGCGCGCTCCCACCTACCAATGCTGCTCACGTTCGCGACATGTACCAAAGCTTGTTTTAAAGAGCAGGAAGGCGGTCATTTTCTATTGTCAAAACATAGATTGCCGCAAGCCCCCTCCCCACCGAAACTCTGCGATTTCTATTCGATTGATAGCAGAATTGCTGTTTGCATGCAGTTTCACACCTGTAAACCGTGCACAAATGCAAAAAACATACATATCCTAACTTTCTTGCTGCATGTAAGCAGTATTTACGCTATCAATCAAATAAGCATCGCGACTTGCTTTGCGAGTGCATGGCGCGATCCAGACCTTTAATGCACTACATGATTGCTGCCTTGTTGCTCTTTAAAACAAAGTTTAGTTTATTGTTTCTTCTCTAAAAATAAATTTTATAAAAATATTGGGGCAGTTCAACTAAAAAAGTTTCAAAGAAAGTTCTACTAAATTTTTCTTGAACAAAAAATTATTCTAACCATTTTGGTGAGTCTCTGGTAAAAACCAAGCCTAAAGGTCATTTGGATTTGTAATGGTTCGCTTTGAATTCAGAAGTCTTAGGCTTAGGCTGAGAAGGGTCTCCAATTTGACGTCAAAAGTGTCCAATTTGATTTGAAAATGTCCAATTCGACGTGAAATTGGTATAAATAATCCTATAGAAGAGAAGTTGTACGTATATTTGACAGAGATTCGACACTTTTCCTTAGCCAATTTCGTGATTGCAAGTTTATTGGACGGAAAAACACCTCGTTTCACCATAGAGCGTCAACTAGACCCCTTTGGGATCCGCCACACATCCTACATCTTCGGGATGTCGTGGAGGCAATTTGAGTACGCATTTAGCCCATACAATGACTTCTGAATAAACAAGACAGTTTTTTTGGTTCTGGACTCCGCTCACAGAGCCCTACAACCTATCAAAATGGCATCGCAAAAGCTCACCATGAGTTGGGAACCTTTCCTTGTTAGGCTAGCTTAGAAGAGTGTCCAATTTGATTTGAAAAGCGTCCAATTCGAAGTGAAAAGGGAGATATTATTGTTGGAAAAATCGCGGCGTTGTCACTCAGCCTTGAAGGACGAAATATTGGTTCAAAGGCTGGAGTTTTTGCTATTGTGTGACACTGCGTGTGTGGGTGTGCTGCGTATAGTTTCGTCATTTTGTTGAGGATTGTTTGAAACAATGACTGGACGGCCGGAGAGCAAATATCGTAAACCTCGAAGCGGTGCTGAACTGTCGACGTTTCTTCCGAAGGAAATGGCGACCATAAAACGGAGTCCAACGTCGAATCACGAGCTTCGGGTTATAAAACGGTCGTGTGTCACTCGCTCAACGCCCCGCGTCCACCGTCGACTTCATTCGCGATCCAGCAAGTGTGCACGTCTCCTGCTCATCGAGTGGTAGCTGCTGAGATGCTGGCCGTTCTACTGTTGCTGCTGTTCGCCGTGCTGTCGTCGGTCGGCGCCGACTGTATCCAGTGCGCTTCGCCGACGCTTCTGAATCAGTGGCAGCTTACCGGTTTTCCGAAGCAGCCCGCTTCGCTAATCTATCATCCTACGTTGGTTTATTTTGCAGTCAATTTTGAGAAATGTCGGTGCAGTTAATTGCTTGGGAGAAAGTACTCGGTTCTAAAGGTCGTTGGCTACCGTAGTTATCTTAATTTAATTTTTTCCTTGAAGGTATCGCACATAGTTGCTTCGTGCTAGTTGGAAGCCTTAAGAACAGTAGGTGTATCACGGTGTCGTCATGTTGGTCATTTAATGGCTCGCGAGGGCGCCAGCAACGTCTACATTCATCCCTGGTGTGTGTCAAAGTGCTCCAGTGGATTCTGCTTGCTCGAGGGACAGGAATGTCATACTGTTCCTTCGCGACGTTGAAAGAGGAGCTTGGCCAACTCCCTAACAGGCGTTTTTTGGAGTTTCGACTTTTGTCTACCGAGTGTCAACTAGGCACATTGCCCAGCTGACCCACCCAATTTTCGACGACTTCGTCCACACAACACCGTCTTTGATAATCAAACATCGACGAAATCTGGACTTCCTGACAATAGAACTGTCTCAACGGCAAGAACGAATATTATAGGAAGAATCCCCGTCTTCCAGATAGTAACAGAACATGTTTTGTTTTTGTCGGGTCCTTGAGGCAAACGAGTAGAAGGCACTGAAATTTTTAAGGGTAAAGGATCCATAGGGTCGTCGAGCTTACTACGGCGACGCAAGGACCTAGTGATGTGGGATTTCTGGCGCAGTGGTAGTGGTGCTGCTCTATGATCGTGACGTCGGGGGTTCGGTTCCCGAGCTACGTCACGTTTTTGCATTTTAACATAGTGTCGGATTTCCATAGAGATTTCCAATCTGAATTTTTTTTCGGAGTTTGGTGAGACAAGATGTTTCCACTACTTATTCCTTGTCGTCATCTCGTGATGCACCAGCAATGTCCTAAATATGCAAAATGCAATGATATACGAAAGCTTCACGCCAATAAATGACACTCGATCCAAAAGTAAGACATTTTGATGTAGGAACAACATGAAACAACGGCAGGAAGCTAGAAAATTGCTACATATGCAAATTATTAGTGTCCCTGAGGTGAGTACCACCACAGTGTACTCACAGTGTAGGAGTGGACCTCATGTTCTTCAGCTTGACCTACAACTTTGATCAATATTGTCGCCTCTCTTAGTAGTCGTTTAGTGTGCACGCTATGCATGTCTAGCGGCCAAATTGATCGAGCGACGCGATTGACCAATTTGGCCACTATATATGGCATCGCGTCTAGCGTCGCGCGCACACTAAACAACCCCTTAGCCTTGGTTTATAGTTGCGCCGCGTCGCGGCGCGACACCATAGTCGGAATAAATATCGACTGGACGGCGCGAAAAATCGATATCTATGATGACCATCGCGCCGCTCCGCGTGGCGAAGCTAGTATGAACCAGGTCTTAGGCGCATTTTATACTCCCACCGCGGTGCGGCTCGTTAATTTGGGGAGCGGCCAGTCGCGCCGCGCCCCGAATTTGACGCGCCGCTGCGCGATTGCAGTTAAAAAGCGTCAGCGACGCGCGACCACGAGCTTCTGCGCACTACGACCCATGCTCCGGAAACGGTCCATGAGTCAAGAGTCATTGAGGGAGCAAAACAGAAAGGATTCGTCTAGCTGATCAGCGCAATGCATCTTGTCAATGTTAGTGATATTCCTATGGGGAGCGACGAATCCTCTCTTAAGCCTGGAGTTGAAGTCGCCCGCTCAACCTACGATTGAAACTGGTGAGTGTGGTATTGAGTCGAATCTCCTGCAATGCAAACGGCACTAAACCACTCCTTATTTTGCGATATGTGCGGGTCCAAAAGTAAAACTGCTGGAAGGTACTAACCACTCAAAATTCTTTCTCATATGGCCATTCTGGGGTCACTGTGCACTAAGCATATATTTAGCGTGGTATATGAAGCTTCGTGGATGTCTACAGATCTCCATTCTCTTCCTAGGTTACAGAACGTACGGGCTAAGGTCATGGTCACCGATTTCGCCCAAACTCCCTAATCATCCAAACCTAGTAATCGCCTGTAACTTTAAAAAACGATGTCAGATTCGTGACCAGCACCCTAAATACCCCCTCCTTCCCAATAGGAGAAGTTTGGTCGAAAAGGTGAAATCTCCCACCCTACACCAAGTCTGCCGCGGCTGATCGCGCCGCGCCGCGCCCTTCCCCTCAGCGGCCCGATTCGCCGAATACCGTAACCCAAAATTCCGTCAAGTGTGGTGTTTTGCGGCGGCGGAGTATAGAAGCGATGCGGCGCCGTCTCGCGGCGCGAGAAATCGATAGCCATGCCGACCATCACGCCGCGCCGCGGAGCGGCGCAAGTTTTAAAGGGGCCTTACGCTTGCAAAGTCGCGCGGTCATAATAAGCTGCTGCTAACACCACCTCTACAGTGTCTCTTAACTCTCGAGGGTTACTAACACTGAAGTATGGATCTCCACTGGGTGCACTTCCTTCGAGAGGAGATGAAGCTGACGGAAAGGATATCAAGTCTCCTACAGAATTTCGAACTGCGACAGCTGGAAATCGACAAAGTGGAGGAGTTGAAGGAAGTGGAAGACGCGTTTGTTAGGGCTTGTGAAAAAATAGTGATAACGCTTGAACACATTTGCTTAAGCCTGGAGCGGCTGGTAGAGAGGCTATATGTTGTTACAGGATGTTTTGTTGCGGTCAAAACTCTTGCGCCAGGCCGGACTCGAACCCGCATCTTCTGCTTTCCGGGCAGCGATGTTCGCCATCCCGTATCACGGGTGTGTGCTGACAGACCTCGAGGATATCGCGGATGTTACGTGCGGTCAAACAGCGCCGGTGGTGTAAGGCGAACATCGCTGCCCGGAAAGCAGAAGATACGGGTTCGAGTCCCGCCTGGCGCAAGAGTTTTGATCGCAACAAAACATCCTGTAACAATAGTGATAAAGTCTTACAGCAGCAACCTCTAAAAGAGTTTAGATATAGAAATCTCTATGGAAATCCGATACTATGGTAAAAGTGAAACGCACCGTTGCTTGGGAACCGAACCCTCGACGTCACGATCATGGAGCAGCACCACAACCACTGCGCTACCCAGTCCACAGAGCTGGGTCATTGCGCCGCCGTGGTAAGCTCGACGACCCTGCGGGCTCTTAAGCGTTACAAAAAAAAAACTCGTTTGCCTCAAGGATTCGGCAGAAAGAAAAATGTTCTGTTACAATTTTAAGGTCGGCGATTCTTTCTATAGTATTCGTTCTTGCCGTTCCGGCATACCGTTGAGACAGCTCCCTTGTGAGCGCTCATTTAGGAACGATACATAAATAGAAATTAATGGCAAGTCTAGGAGGAGAATAAGGGATGAAGGGTATGGTATGCGCCACGCCTTCTACTTATACGGGATATTATATTATAGAGGAAATTTGAATGCGTAATTGGAATGTTCCATGACTACAGTAGCCAGCTAGTGGACAACTATGTAAGTGTTTTGCCTTTTCCTGCAGGTTGGGTACGATTTCTGCGACCCCGGAAGAATGGGAAGCTTATTTTGCTTGAGTGAGGCCGAAACCAAGGAGCTCGAGACAGCCTGCGCCTCCTACGTCGCCAAATACGTATTCTAGTAGCTTCCAACGTACTTTTTACAAGGATCGTCTCTGAACTTATCCCACCATTCTCAGCAAGACCTATTCTGGTCCATATTTCAGAGCTGACGAACTTCGTCTCCCTCACGTTTAGACGCAGATCGTTGTATGCGACATCTCCTTTGCCACGGCTACACCTTCCCCTCCAGCTCCTCCCGGCTGTCGACTACTAGGCCGATATCATTCGCGTAGAGGATGGTCCTAGGAGGGCCTTCCTCAAGATGATTCACTATTCCAGGCGTCAGCACGAAGATGAGCGGACTCACGACGAGAACTTCAAAACTGACAGTGAGCTTTTACGTTGCAATTTTTACAGGATGTAAGGTCCTGTGTGGGGAGTGCAAAACCATAGTTAATTCTTCGGAATGCTCTCTTGTGGCCGAAAAAAGGCGTGTAAAAACGTGAGCGCGAAGTTCACCACGCCCTGCTGCCTCCCATGGAGTATGGTCGGTTGGCGTAGTGGTAGCAGGGTCGCCTCTCGGGTGCACCGAGCGGGTTTGATGGTTCGGTCCTCGGTGCCGCCGATGTTTTTGCACACATCGGATCGTTATTATTATGGGCTTGCGTGATCACAGCAGTCAATTTGTACACGACTAATGCTTTTAGTATTTAAACCTAGTCCTTTGGGCTTTCGTTTGACTTATCTCTCAATGATCGATCATCCAGGGCCCTTCCCTACGCACACTGATTATGCCTTCAACGAAGAACAAGTGGTGATGACTTGTCATGGAGAGGAACATTGTTAGCCCATAGCACAAAGGGGCTATATTTACTTCCTAAAAGCTTTAATCGCATACAAATTGACTCCTTTGATCATGTAAGCACATAATAATAACGATGCGATGTGTGCAAAAGCTTTGGCGATACCGGAGACCGAACCATAAAACCACTCGGTGCGACCGAAAGGCGAAATTGCTGTCCACTGCGCCAGCCGACCACATTCGGTTGGGTGGCAGCAGAACGTGATGAGATTGCGCTCAAGCTTCCACACGCCTTTTTTCGACCATAGAAGAGCATTCCGAAAAAATTAACTACGGTTTTGGACTACCTAAACGGGACGTACATCCTGTAAAAATTGCATCGCAAAAGCCCGCCGCCAGTTTTGAGGCTCTCGTTGTGAGCCCGTTCCTCTTCGTGCTGATGCTTGGCTGCATAGTGAATCACCTCGAGGAAGGCACTCTCAGGACCATCCTCTACGTGGATGTCATTCGGTGTGGAGCTCGTACCGCCGCTTACGAGCCTTTGTAAATGTCCTTTATGACTGTGATCAGACGCTCCGGAACACCCCTCCCTCGAAGGGATTTCCAGAGCACGACCTGGAGTAGTCTGTTGTAGGCTTTCTCCAAGTCCAAGAATGCCAGGTAGCAGGGCTTTCGTTTCTCCCGATGCTTCTGCATCACCTGGCGAGCGATAAAAGTCGCGTCTTGGTTGACCTCTCAAGCATGAAGCCCCACTGCTCCTAGGAGATGGTGACCATCTTTCTCAGCCTTGAGTCAACCAGTCGTTCGTAGACCTTCGTCTTGTGTGAGATCAGTTTGATCTCGCGGTAGTTGAGCAGTCGGACGCGTCCCGCTTCTGCTTGAAGTTGGGGGACTATGATGCTGCTCCTCCAGTCATCCGGCATCTCACTCTCTATCGTGAATCTGTTGAAGAACTGTGTCAGCCAATTGACTCCACTGTCCCAAGCACCTTACAAGCCTCTATTGACACTCCATCAGACCCAGCTGCCTTTTCGAACCTTATCTTCCCTAGGCCCTAGTTTATACTTGCGCCGTCACGCCGCGCGGCACCGCAACCGCCATAGATATCGATTTTTCGCGCCGCCCGGTCGATATCTATCTCGACCATCGTGCCGCGCCGCGCAGTGACGCAAGTATAAACTAGGTCTAACCTGGAAACTATCTCAACGGTAGGTCGGAACGGCCCAAGTGTTGCATATAGGCAGAATCGCCTTTCTCTGGGAAACAAAAAAATGCGAATATCTCGACCCCAATGGAACTCTGCGCAGAGTTTGGGACGACGGAAGTTGAGCAGTTGGCGGCGTTAGTCTCTGCCTGCACGTGTAGGTCGGGCTGAAGTAGGCTGGAAACAGCGATGACGAGCGAGCGGCGGTGGCGCAGAGGGTAGAGGGACGGGTTAATCCCAATGATCGTTGTTTCCAGCCAATTTGAGCCCGCCCTACGCGTGCAGGCCGAGGACTAACGCAGCCAACGGCCCAACTTCCGTCGTTCCTAACTCTGCGCGGAGTTCTATTGGGGTGGAGATATTTGCATTCTGCTGTTTCCCAGAAAGAGGCGATCCTGCCCATATACAACACTTGTGCCGTTCCGACCTACCGTTTAGATAGTTTCCTGGCAAGGCGTTGCGAGCATCTTCCCGCGTCCAGGATGGGATGAATCTTTTTTCTTGAACTTTCCGACGCGAGAATTCCTCATTCAGCATATCCTTAAAGTACTCCCCACGTTTTTATGACCTCAACTGGCTTCCGCAGTACCCTACCGTCAGCACTGTTCACCGTCTTGACCACTCGAATGTCGACGCAAGCTCTATGCCGTGCCTTGGCCAGCCGGATAGCGAACTTCTCTCACTGTAGCTGGTCCACCTCGTACAAGGCATCGATCTCCGCGCTCTTTGCCTTTGATACAGCTGCTTTTGCGAGCCTCTTCAGCTTCCTATAGACTGTAAGATGCTCGGGTGCCCATGTCTTCTGCCACTCCTTTTCTCCATAGGCCTCCTTTTCTCCAAAAAAAAAAAACAACAACAACAAAGGAAAGGATTAATTGTATGAAAGCAAGAGAGGAGAGTAGACAGGATGAAAGACAAAGATGACAAAACAGGCAAATTCATAAAAATGAAACTTCACATTCAGATGCGCCTCCGTTAGCGCCAACACGGAAGTGCCGGACACGATGATCCTCAAGTCGTGTTCGAGCGCCTGCTTCGAGATGGTGATTCCATTCGGTGAGCACTTTACGCAGCCTACCGTACCGTACTCGCTCACGGATGACTTACTGAGTGTCTTTGTCGTTCTTCAGCTAATCAGTATCACTACCTGCGCGGATGTCACGCCGATTTCATAGAGACCGGCTCCACGACACAGACAGTGGCCTCGGATGACAAGTGCACTTTCTCGAAGGTGCCCGACCAACTCATCTACAACGATCCGAAAACGGACATTCAGACGGCAGCCGTGAGTCTTCAACGATTCTCAGCGAAGTACATTGCTCAGCGCGTATTCTACGAGAGGTTCCTTGAAGGGCCTTGAACTTTTAGGATGAGAAGGTGTGTAGTTATATGAGAAATATACCAAGGCCAATAAAAATAAAAATAAAAGCGACATACATGCAATTTTCACGTCGAATTCGACACTTCTCGAACGGAACCCGACAATTCAAATCAAACAAAGATTTCTGAACACAAAGCGAATTTTTCTAAATCGAAATGGCTTTAAGGCAGGTTAAATAACATTTTACACATTATTGCATACGTATTACAGACTGAATAAGACGGTTAGAATAATTTTTCGTTCAACGAAAATTGGGAATAACTTTCTTTGAATTTTTTTAGTTAACCTGCCCCAATACGTGTAATAAATTTATAGTTTTTATTTGTTGAGAAAATTAATAGATTAGGTTGCGTTCGATCAAACGGCGTCGGTGGTGTAAAGGCGTAGAGCATTCCCGCCCGGTCAGAGGGAGGTGTGTTCGAGTCCCGCCTGTTGCTAGAAGTTTTGATCGCAACAAAACATCGTTGTGGCAACTTACTACCTCGATACCAGCCACTTGAGGCTAAAGGAAACTGATTTGAATTAATAGATTATAGTTTGTCCTAAGGCACAGCAGGGAAACAATCATATAGCGCATTAAAAGATCAGATCGCGCCATGGATTCGAAAAACTCGTCGCGCTTTTAACTTGATTGATAGTGTAAATGCTGCTCCTACGAAGCATCTAAATAAGGATATGTGTGTTTATTACAATTGTTGCTACCGAATCGTTTACAAGTGTGAAACTCCATAGAAGCCGAAAATTTGGCTGTCAGTCGAATAGAAATCGCAGCGTCATGGACGAGGGCATGGCGCACTCTTTTTAGCGCTAAAAACGGTTGCCTTCGTGCTAGATGAATTAAACTTTGGAAGAAAGTTATACTATAATTTTCATTCAACAAAAAAATTATTCTAAACGTTTTGGAGAGTCCATAGTTCAATACGGAAACGGCTGATTTTGATTTAAAAGATGTTCAGTGTTATTTCAAAAGTATTCATTTTGTTTTGAAAAGTGTCCAGTTCGACTTGAAAATGGCGTATAAAAATAAGAAAAATAAAATTTAAAATAGGCACCACTTTCAAGTCAATCAAGGCAATTTTGATGTCGAAGCTGACACTGTTCTCAAGCTTCTGAAGCTTTTGATATCAAACAGGACACCTTTCGGATCATAATGAACGTCTTCCAGATTAAAATGGAGACTCTGAGAAGATTGGAATATGTTTTTGTTCAAGAAAAAATTAGTGTGAATTTTTTCAAAATTTTCTGATGCCCCAGTAAGAAACTGAAAATTTAAAATTGAAAAAATTTGAATTTTTTTACTTTTTTAGGAAGCATAGTTGTTTAGAGTCAACGATATTTATAAAACTTCTGTGTCTCGGTTGCTACGTGGTACCTTTATTAGTTGCCGAGTGCGAATTCAAATAGTTTCCACGTGATCGTGAGAAAGTCGAATGCGTGGCGCACTGCAGAAGCGGATTGACTTAAATTTTTTCTTTTTTTGCATTTACCAGACCATTTTCACGTTATATTGTACACCTTTTAAACCAAATTCCAAACAACACTCTTCTAAGCCATCTAAGACTTTTGAAATCAAAACGAACGCTTCCAAATCGAAATCAGTTTCTTGTACATTAAACTAGAGACTTTCTAAAAGATTAGAAAATTTTTTTGTTAAAGGAGAAATTTAGTATGTAGTATTTTGTTTGAAGTTTAAATTTGCCTACACAATAATTGGACACGTTGTTTGGAATTTAGTAAAAAAAATTTTTTGAAGAAAAATGGTTCAAGGTTAAGGTTTGTTTTGAAGTGCTGGAAGGCGGCTATTTTTTAGTGTCAAAAGAAGAGGTTGCGCCTCTTCTTTTGATACTAAAAAATAGCCGCCTATAATAACCATATGTTCCTTGAACAAACGATTCGGTAACAACAATTGTAATAAACACACATATCCTTATTTAGATGCTTCGTAGGAGCAGCATTTACACCATCAATTAAATAAAAATCGCGATGAGCTTTTTGAAGGCATGGCGCGATCTGATTTTTCAAAGCGTTATACCATTGCTTCTTTGTTGTGCTTTAAGACAAATTTTAATTTTTTCTTTTTTTATCAAATTGTTAAATTTTCATAAAATTATTACACTCATCGGAGCAAATAGACTAGAAAATGTCTTAGAAAGGTACACCATATGTTCATTGAACAAAGATTTACTTTAACCCTCTTTCTGAGTCTGCAGTTTAACCTGCCTGAAGGCCGCTTCGAGTTGAAAAAGTTCGCTTTGGTACCCAAAATCTTAGGCTTGGGCTTAGAAGAGTGTCCAGAGTGTTGATTCGGAAGGCGTCCAAGACTACGTGACAATGATATACGCAAGGTGTCCCAAAAAAATGTTTACACTGTTTGAAAGGTGGTAACGTTGCTGAGGGCGCGTGTAGCGCAGTCGGAGGAGGCGCCGGCTGTCGCGTGCACCCGGTACCAGGTTCCTGGTTCGGATTTCGCGCCCAGGCCAACCAAGCCTTCCATCCCTCCGGGGTCGGTGAATTGGTACCAGACTTGTCTGGGAAGGATGAAGCGCTGACTTGTCCATCGGCTTGCCCCCGCAAGTCATTGTGTGGCCAAATACGCATTCAAATCGCCTCCACGACATCCCGCAGAAGTAGAATGCGCTGGCGTATCCCAGAAGGGATTGAGTAACGCCGTCCTTTATCCTTTATCCTTCAACGTTGCTGACAGTGAAAGTACTGAAGAAGTTAAGAGCTCATGTGGAAAAATGGAAGTTTTCTGACATATGAGCGGTATGGATTGCGCCATGCACTCGTCTGAAACCTTGCATTTTACACTCGACTGAATGCTACTGAATACTGTTATAATTTTTCGACAAAGTGGCCATATTGATTGATTTATGCATCTTTTAAGGTTTAAAGCTTAAAAACACACTACGGCCTGCCAAAAATGCAGGGTATTCTAAAAATGGAGGTACTATTTAGGAGGTTGCTGCTAGTGAAGCCATTGAAGACGTTTGGGGCTCATATAAAAGCACAAGGAAACGATATGTCTGTTATATGCAAATGGTTAGGATTGCGCCATGCCCCGCCTGAAACCTTGTATTTCCGACTCGATTGCTTGTATGGTTTGAACGATTGTTACATCCTTGTTACTACAGGGTGGCCCATAAGTCCTGCAACAAAAACATAGGCGTATAAAAAGGCTAAGAATGCACTAAATTTGGTACATTTTTAAACCATGTTTGCCCATGGTTTGTAGATTATGGTGGAGCGGTATTATTCATAAGGGACCACTCCTGGATTGATAAGAGCCTTCAGATCGTGTGGGTTGCTTTGCAGCTCACGTCGCAGCCCCTCTTACGGAGTTTTACTTCTTATTCGTTCCAAAGAAGATATTGAACAATAGTTTTCCCAGGCTTTATAGAGCAAGACATTTTCTTTAAGATGGTTAATAAACAAAGATTGAAAATCTAAAGATTTAGGAATTTCACAGCTAGTCTTTCGCAGGTGCAATTTTTTGCAGATGGACTGGGAACCGCTACCACGTCCTTTTCTTTTGCTGTTACAGGAATCGCTTTACCAGAATCTGCATTTTGCCTTTAAACAGCGCGATTGAGTCTCTGATATATGGTGTTAAGTTTTTGTTCCTATCAAACGAACATTTTTATTGATTTTCACTATTTTTACACAAAAACCTATGGAGTGCGGGGAGACATTTTGGAAAATCGTGTATGACAAAAACTTGCCATGCGTGGCCGTTGTTTTTATATCATCAGGTTCCCGCAAAGGCAGCATTAAACGCACTATTATTTTGACCTTTCTGGGATCGCTCAACTTTGAGAAATTTTTCATCAAATGAGGCAGAGGCTGAATACCCATTTCGAACGACGCCCTCCAACTGCGCTTACAAATTTTTCCTTCTACTCTCTTCTCCTCATAGCTGAGTCTTCATCTCACTTGTGGACTTGTAGAGCTTTTCTTGTAGTTTTCTAGAAACTACATATTGCTTAGTAGTAGATTACGCACACGGCTGAATATTAAATTTGTTCCAGCTGGTTGCTGCATCGTGTATGATCAGAAAATTAATAGCGTTCTTCTACTGTAGTTCAGATCCGTTCATCCAATGTTCACTCTTGAGAAGCGTTTGCACTGCCCTACACAATACCATCATACCGCATGTTCAACAACCAATCTTCCGAAATTTAGTCACAGCGGAAAGGAAGCGCCCCACCACGGGCCAGAGAAGAATTTTCGGTAGTTTTACGTGAGAGCGCATTACTTTGTAATAAGAGCAGCTACAACCATGATACTTTCCAGAAGTATAGCACTAAGTATATGCTACATAACTGTTGGTATGCGGTTTTTTTGCAATTGGAAAAAGACAACCAATAAGGTCTCCTAATTTTGTTGCAGGACTTATGGGCCACCCTGTACATGATCAGATTAACCTGTGATCTGCTTTTTTTAACCGTTTCCGTCTCCCTTGAACTTGAAAATTACGTGAAAGACAAGTGACATGTGAGTTTATTGACTGCACAACTTAAATTTCTTTTTTCATTTTCAAGGCGAATTCTGTAGAGTGAGCAAGCAACTTTCAAGCTGAATGGAGAGATTAATCGGCACGATTGCAGCTGATGGGGGCGGAAAACGTTAAAATAAGCACAGCAAGGATTAATGTGGTCAAGTAGTAACAAGACTGTAACAAGCATTCCTTCCATGCACAACCAATCCAGTCTGAGATGCAAGATTTCAAACGGGTGTATGGCGCAATCTTGGCCATTTGCATATCACAGACATATCGCCACCCAGTGCTTACATATGAGTCTCGAACATCTCCAAAACCTTCACTAGCAGTCATGTTAGAACCTCCCAAATAGTACCTGCACTTTTTTGGGTTACCTTGAATTTTTCGCAAGCTGTAGTGTGGTTTTAAAGCCTCTTAAAAGAAGCCCAAATCAATCGATAGGCCACCTTTTGGAGAAATTATAACAGGTATTCTAGTAAAACACAATCAATCGAGTGTAAAATTATAGGTTTCAGACGAGTGCATGGCGAGTTCCATACACTCATACAGCAAAAAGTCATCATTATCAAATTGTCAAAAATCTCTATTTTATCATATGAGCCCTTAGGCCTAATTTATACTTGCACCGCTGCCCGGCGCGGCACGATGGTCGGGATAGATATCGACCGTGCGGCGCGAAAAATCGATATGTATGGCGCGCCGCGTGGCGGCGCAAGTATAAACTAGGGCTTAACGTCTTCAGTACCTTCACTGTCAGCAAAGTTATCACCTTTCAAAGAGTGTATGCATTTTTTTGAGAGACCCTATACGTTAGGTAGCTTTAGCTTGCAATACTGAATTAAGGGCCACATTATTTCTCTGTCCTAGGTGGCTGTGATCCATTTCGTGAAGTA
Organism: Heligmosomoides polygyrus bakeri; assembly: GCA_947359475.1. Taxonomy (NCBI): domain Eukaryota; kingdom Metazoa; phylum Nematoda; class Chromadorea; order Rhabditida; family Heligmosomidae; genus Heligmosomoides; species Heligmosomoides polygyrus. The sequence goes on from OX375866.1 coordinate 7,077,938, forward strand.
CGATGAAGAAACGCGGGTGAACGTCGTGTACGTTTCGGAATACTTCGGCGCCAAAGACGCCCTTGACAAGCTGGCCAAAGCTTGTACCGGTGAGCCATATCCGTCACGACCTTAGCAACCACGACATCCACTTCATTCGCTTGTATTTAGAAGCCCCGGCGGTGAACTGCGTGAAGAGCATCTACTACGATGGCACCGGCGAGGATAACAACAAGGACTCCTGTACCGGCGGCTATTGTACTAGTGTCGAGGGCAAACTCAACGGTGATTTTTCTTATTCACTGCGTTTATGAGGCAAGTTTAGATGTGGAAATAGGTTGTTTCGAGCTCGAAATGATTGCAGGTGACAGAAGTAGTTGATTTACTGTTTTTCTATTTTTATAACTGCTATGCTAGTCCTAAGGAGTTCATGACCTTAAAGGAAACAGTGTTGGTTTGTATTTCACCCAGAATCAGAAGCATAGTTCGATCAAGCACATCGTTATTTGAAGTGCGCATCTACCATTTTCGATTCAAACTGGACACTCTTCGGACCTATCCTAGTCGGGGGAGGGACACATAACTAAAATTTACATGGCAAATTGACTTGAGTGTCACGGAGCGGCTGCTAGAGGTCAAAATGGGACCTAAAGGCACTATTGTACTTTCGGGACTCCAGAGGTCGAGAAGAGGTGGATTTTTTTTTGCCCAAACTTCGCCTAGGGAGGTTATTTGGGGTGCTGATCACCAATATGACATCCGTTTGCCGTTTTACGCTGGAGTACGGTAGGTTACGGTAGGTACGAGTGACTAAGGTAATGGTCAGCGTAAAACGAAGAACGGATGTCATATTCGTGATCATCACTCAAAATAACCCCCATAGGCGAAGTTTGGGCGAAATCGGTGATTATCACCTCGACAGCCTTAGTTACCCGTTCCTACCGTAACCTACCGTAATCGGCCAAAATTTCGAAAACGGGTGTCTGATTCGTGATCAGCACCAAAAAATAACCCCCATAGGCGAAGTTTGGGCGAAATCGGTGATTATCACCTCGGCAGCCTTAGTTACCCGTTCATACCGTAACCTACCGTAATCGGCCAAAATTTCAGAAACGGGTGTCTGATTCGTGATCAGCACCCAAAATAACCCCCATAGGCGAAGTTTGGGCGAAATCGGTGATTATGACCACGGCAGCCTTAGTTACCCATTCCTACGGTAACCTACCGTACTCTATCGTAAAACGAAAGACGGATGTCATATTCGTGGTCGGCACCACAAATAACCCCCTAGGCGGAGTTTGGGCGAATTTTTTTTCGATCGACCTCTCCTCGACCTCTGGAGACCCGAAAGTACAATAATGCCGACCTAAAACTGGCAGCATTCACAAAAAAAAAAATACAATCGGCTTCGCCGCGGTTGTAAATAAACAGACAAATTATGTGCCCCCCTCTCACATTGATGGATCCGTATTATAACATGTCAGGCGGCGGTCAGCTGTGATTGAACGCGCTTTGCCCACTGAGACGTCTTTGCAATCGCGGCGATTTGTTTGTTTGTTTTTCCAGTCCCTTTTTGTCCTCTCATTATTCTCGAGCTAATTCGTTACATAATTTTTAACATTGTGACCCCCCCCCCCGACTAGGATGGATCCCACTTTTCGAAGCGAATCGGATACTTTTCAAGTCAAATTCAATAGTGCACAGGATGACATACTCTGAAAGCACCTGCGCTAAAAAAAACGCACTCACTGAATTTTTATCAAGCGTATTTTTTAAGGAAAACAATGTTGTAAACCTTGTTTTAATGTGCTGGAAGGTAGCAATTTTACGGTGCTAAAAAGATTGCGCCATGCACTCGTTCAGCACTTCGCGATTTTTGTTTGATCGATTTGTTTCTATGGTACGGAAAAGCATTTTTTTTAGAAAACACACGTGTTATTCAAGTTAGCAGCACTTACACTATCCATTGAGTGAAAATCGCGACGGACTAGGCCACTACGTGGCGCGATCTCTTTTTTTGATACGCAAAAAATTGCTGCCTTCCTGTACCTTCAAATAAGCTCTAATCTATTATTTTGCCTGCAAAATAAAAAATATTATAAAACTTCACATTGTGTGCTCACTCATTGGGCACCTGAATAAAAAAATTTCGAAGAAAGTCATACTAATTTTTCCTTTGACAAGACATTATTCTACGGCCGCATGGTGTGCCTTGGAAGAGATGCCGGCTGTCGCGTGCACCCGAAACCAGGTTCTTGGTTCGGATTTCCCACCCAGGCCAACCAGCTTAACGATAAAGCACTGACTTGTTCATCGACTAGCCACCGTAAATCACGGTACAGGGTGAATACGCATTCAAAATCGCCTTCACGATATCCAGTAGAAGCAGAATGCGTGGCGAATCCCAAAAGGGATTGACAACGCTGTTTTTTTTTTGTTGCCCTGGTCTATAGTTGCGTCGCTGCGCAAGGAAGCACCGTAATTGGAATAGATATCGATCGGACAGCGCGAAAAATCGATTGTTGTGGCAATTGTGGTGCCGCGCGGCGTGGCGGCGTTAGTATAAACTAGGGTTTGTCCTTATTCTGTTCCGAGAGTCCCCAGTCCAATCTAGAAGACGCTCGCTTTTATTTGGAGGATGTTTTGTTTAGTTTCAGAAGTGTCCAGTTTGATCTGAAAAAGCTATTCACGACTCGTCGAGTCCTAAGCAAATTAGTCGATTTCAGGCCGAAAGTACATAGAACGCGGATGCGCTCCAATCTCTCCGTACACTCAGAACACGTGCTTCTCTCTCTATACGAACAGCACATTCGTCGCGGGGCCAGGCAGTGGAGGCACTCTCTCGAGGACGAAGCGATCACTGACAGCCATTCTGGACGCCTACGAATGCATCTGCACATGTACGTTCTCCTCTTCAACGTAAGCATGACGAACGATGATATTAGCGTTTAAAGTCGGTTAGGTCCCTTATAAATGAAGGGGAACTAATGACTCAGCCGGCGTAGAGTAATGCGCAACTTCCGCGATTGCGGACTCTACACCAGTTGCATACGTGTCGCGATTTTTTTTGCTGCTAAGCTCATCATCGCGCATGCCTTCTAAGCTTCGTTTATACTTCCATCGCCAGCGATGCGAGGCCAAATTGATTGATCGCGGTCGCGATTGATCTCAGTGTCGACGCGATCAATCGATCTAGATTCTTCCATGAGCTCTGAAGCACCTAATTTATAGCAACGATGTGTTCTTCCCGATAGACGCTATGGAAGTCGGCGATGTTGGGTTTAAGGCGCCGTTTATGGTCGCGCGACGCGATATCATGCATAGAGGCCAAATTGATTCATCGCGTCACTCAGTATCGACGACAGTCGGACGGAGTGGATCACGTGAACCTGGAACCGGTCGCTCTCGAAATTGGCGCGATGCGGTTGGTCGCGGTCTATTGGGGCACGGTAATGTTGCTCCAGTTGTACTTTGCAGAGGGCCCGGAAATGTGTGCACAATTACTTGTTGCAAGTACGAAATTGTGCGTTAGGCCTTGTTTAGTGTGCACGCGACGCGCAACGCGATGCTTGCATAGTGGCCAAATTGATCGACCGACGCGATTGATCAATTCGGCCACTGCACATGGCACCACGTCGCGCGTCGCGCACACACTAAAGGCCTTCGCACACTTTCGCCGCCACACGCGGCAGCCCTATCTTTAAGCATAGGGCAGAGACGCAGAATCGCCTCGCGACGCAAATCGATATCTATGGCAATCATGGTGCCGCACCGCGTGGCGGCGAAAGTGTGCGAAGGCCTTAAAGCCTATGGTATACTCCCGCGTCGCTCCAGCGAAGGGCGCGGGGCAACTGTCAACGGCGCGCCTTCTCTGCACTGGCGAACGGCACAGTGGGGCGCGGTTGTCAATTGACGCGCCATCGCTCCCGCGATGTGTCGCAGAGGGGTGTTATACCTTCGCGTCGCGGGAGTGAAACATACTCCCGCGCAACGGCCGTCGCAGCCCGTCGCTCGTCGCAGTGCACTGCATACGAATTAGTGTACAACTTATATACAACTACTTTCTCTATCCATGAAAAAAAATCACAAAGTAACGCCTATCGGAATGGGACGGACCGATTATGTGACATGTGTGGATTATGTGACAGCCTAATACTACAGAAACGTTTAAGTACAGTCTAATACCGTCGCTTGAACTGTACACCAGATGGAGATTGAGTTTACCGCGTTCAAAAGAGAATTGTGAGGGTTTCAGTTAAGTGCAAACGCTCTCGTGCAGCGCTTTAATTTATAGTTTACAAGTGGATAGCTCTAGTATAATCCAATGAGACCTTCAGAAGCATTCGGCAATTCCACTCTTAATCCTCATCTAATCTGTATGTCGCCTGCGTCACAGGGTTTTTAATGGGAACAACCTCTGTTGGTTTGTTCCTTAGATTTACATAGTGAAAGAAAGAGATCACAAAGTGTGAAAGGACACTTTTTTCCGAATAGGTGGCAGTTCTTCCTTAAAAGTTCTTGCAGGACACTTTGCTTTTTCTGCGTTGACATTGTAACTTGCAATGAGAGCTAGTTGTCTAGAAGAGAAACGTGTTTCAACAGAAAGGTCTATAACGCATTGCGTGGAGTTTATACTTCAGTCGCTTGGTTGCGTATTATTCTGGAGACTACCAATATAGTTTGTCTGTGTTGCCCAGTTGATAGTAACACCTTTTGTCACGGCTGGGCGACCGGAAGATGGAGAAGAATTTATACTTCCGTCGCAATGCGGCGCGGCGTAATGAATGATCTCGATATCGGTCGTCTCGTCGCCCAATCGATATGGCTAGAATTCGTAGCGCCGCGCCGCGTCTGAAGTGTAAATACCGCCTTAGGTTGGACCGAGACGAGATTTTTACTTCAGACGATGGTAAATGACATGAAAGGCGAGCCAGTTAGGAGGAGAAGAGCTACATGGGCCGCTTTTGGATCTCCCAAGAAGGCTACAGAGCTGACCGACCCCCGACCTCCGAGCAAACCTGTTCGATCTGGCAGTTCTTTCTGCGTCCTATCTTCGACGGGAACGTGGACCGACACTACCGTCATGTCAGACGCACTACGGACCGCGTTCGGAGAGCTAGAGCGATGTCTTCTGAAGTATCGACAAATGGCGAAGTCAACGCCGAGCCGGACTTCGCAGTTCTGTCATGAAAGGAATCTTCGTTCTTCACTGAATTACGTGTTTAAGACTGTAGGCACATATAAAGAGACAAGATGACCGATAGACGAAAAGAGCACCGGAGTGGATCCCAAGGGACGTCAAGTGCCCTTGTAGAAGAGATCCAACAATGTGCACCAATACGTTCGTCTCACCTAACTAGCCTTTCAGTTGGGTACGAATCAAGCTTTTTGTCAACATAACCTAGTTGGAATGGCAACAACATTCTGGATGACGACGGTGAGACAACGAAACGGATGGAAGCGACGCTACGACTCGCACGAGCAGTGATGGCGCTTCATTTAGGTATCATCATCAAGCATGTGTTCGGCTCAAAACTCGCCGGTAGCGAACAACAAAACGGATAGGCCAAAATCAGCCGGAGACCGTTACTCGTATTCATGAACGCTCCATCATGCCGGTAGACCGAGACTGGGATCTAGGTGCAGGCGGAATGTCCCACTTAGCTTCTCACTACCACCGGATCATGAATATGACTGCAGGTAACGGATAACGGGTAATGGTTTATCCGCTCGTCCCTGGTATCGATATATTACTTGGTTGCTTGCGAAGCAGTGAAGGTTTTTCGATTGCAACATTCTTCTATAATATGCCTTGTAATGTGAATCTGTCTGCGACGCGGATTATCTCATACATCAACACAACCCTCATTTTTTGCAAATTTTATGCAATTATGCTTTGAAGTATCCTCTATGGTTTCTGTGGACTTGAAAAACGTGACTTATTCATGGTGAGACCATCTAGAACCCAGGGTGTAGGATATAAACTTTCATTAAATACTGCAAAGTCGTCAATTCGGCATAATTTCTTTGTTGATAGAGCAGATTCGGATTATATGATACTTGAAAGAAGCGCAGCTGTTCCATACAAGTTGAAGCCATTTATTGCGAATGCAAGTCGATTCATAAATAATTCTAGGACATAGCGGAGTCTTGTTGCAGAGCCCCTCCTGATTTGTTTTCCCTTCTGTTCTTCATTTATTTCTGGGTGTTTGTTATTGTATGTTCTTTCCTTTCTTCTCTTTCTCTGTCCTACTTTGACCTAGAACGTTAGTCAATGCTATATGGGTCACATTTTAACCCGTTTCTTATTATTCCATGGATTTCACATGGATTTTAGCCATGTAATAAATAATAATAGTAATACGTAAGCTCTTAGCCGAGACCCTTCTTGCAGCTCTCAACAAAATGTGAGGTATCCTTCAGCACTGTAACGTAGGGCGACCAGGGAATTTGCTTGATAGCCTTGTCTTTCTCAAGCGACTCTAATCCATCACCTGTCTGTCAAGGTCTCCATACATGAATATAACTAGAGCTAGAGAGATCAGCGGACATATTATGGATAATCGCCTGTCATAATGCGAATGAAATCTGACGTCTTGTCATGTTCTTAAATAGTGCAACGAGAGAAAAGAAGCTCACGATCTAGCCACCTGCTTAGCGCTTCGATTTTCAGCCCAATACTGCAATACATCGTCGACACAGCTACTCTACACACTGTTCACAGCCACCATTGCCTGCTCATTGGCTCGGTTTTTATACTAATCGTCTTCGGGAGCTTGCTGGTGAATGCGCTCTTTATACTTGTGCTATTTAAAGGCATGTCTATCTCTCTGTTGCGTATTTTATCTGAATAAATTATCCGTTGCCCATTTTTGGCTTTTGGCCCTTCCTCTTAACGGTCACCCAGGAAGGTCAGTCTCGACCTGAGAATTTATTTATATATTTATTTATGGATAGGTTCACGGAGACGTGCCAAACAAAAGTATAAGTGAGAAGGAAAAACAGTAAAACAAACCAGAGATTGCACAAAACCCTACAAAATATAGGCGAGAAGACAGGGAAAAAGAGCAAATATGAGTTAAAGAGTTGTTGTGTGTCACTTAATGCACAAATGGGATATGCTCAAGCATTTTTTGGGACTTAAGAAGACTGAGTGGTTCTCTTAGGTCTCGTTTATATTAGGTTGTAACGAATTAAATGGCACTGGCTCGCGCCATTTTTTGGCGCGTCTTTACGCGTTTGATCAAGAACAAACCGTGACATGTGGCATATCATTTAGAAGCGCAAACTTTGCTCTACCGGCGAGTACCAAATTTTCTATGGAAAAGTGGGAAAACTTTAGAGTTTTATTGACTTTTTTGCAGATGGACAAAAGGGTAATCCGAGGCATTTACTTGTATGAATTCAAGCTGGGCACTACAGCTAAGGAGGCGGACGAGAAGATCAACGCCGCATTCGGTCAAGGATGTTCCACAATTCGGACGGCGTATCGTTGGTATCAGAAGTTCCGGAATGGAGATGAGAGCTTGGAAGAACATGAAGGTCGTGGGAGGCATAGTGATGTTGATGAGGACAAGCTGAGAGATGTGGTAGAGCAGGATCCACACAAAGGTACCAGGGAGATAGCGAAGGTTCTTGGCGTCAGTCACAACACAGCTGCCCGGCATCTGAAGGAAATTGGAAAGACCAAAAAGCTGGAAAGATGGGTGCCTCACGAGCTGTCTGAGGAGCAAAGAAACCGACGATATGAGATCTCGTCGGCACTGCTTCTACGGAACGAAACGGACCCATTCCTTGATCGCATCGTAACCTGTGACGAGAAATGGATAATGTACGACAACAGGCGATGATCCGCACAGTGGCTGGACAGCGATGAGAGCCCCAAGGTTTTTGCGAAGCCGGAATTGCACCAAAAGAAAGTAATGGTGACAGTATGGTGGTGTGCGCTGGGAATTATCCACCACAGCTTCCTCCCTCCCGGTGAATCCGTCACGGCAGAGAAGTACTGCATTGAAATTGAAGAAATGATGAAAAAGTTGAAGGATATCCGGCCGGCCTTGGTAAACCGAAGGCGAGTTCTCCTTCTGCACGACAATGCTCGCCCATATGTAGCACGAATGACGTTGCAGAAATTGAATGAGCTGAGCATTAAAACTCTACCACATCCTCCGTTTTCTCCCGACCTTTCCCCAACAGACTACCATTTCTTCAAGCATCTTGGCGACTTCTTGGTAGGGAAAATATTCAAATACCAACAGGACGCCGAAAGTGCCTTCGAAGATTTCGTCAATTCCAGAACTTCTGATTTTTATGCTACTGGGATAACAAAGCTTGTGTCACGCTGGCAAAGATGTGTAGAATCAGAAGGTTCTTATTTCGTTAATAAACTTGCCTACAAGCCGAGATATTAACTGTCTGTTTAAATTTACAGTGGTTCAGTGCCATTTATTTCGTTACAGCCTAATACTTCTGACACCGAGAGAGGCAGTGACATACACAACAGCCAAATTGATCGATCGCGTCGCTCGGCGTCGGCGATGACCCAGTCGAATGCACCACTTCACTTTCGGAATCGGTACAATGAGTCTAATCGCGGCGTATTGGGACACAGTGTCTCTTTTAGTATTCTCGAGCTTCTTCGTGTTCATATTACTGTTCATAAGTGCGTCCTGCAGGTTCGCACTACTTGTACAAGGTGCGCCAAAATTATGGCGGCAAGGTATTCGAATCGGCGAAAGCGAATTTATAGCACTTTCGAGAAACCAACGAAGCAATAACGTTTATTAGTCTATTGCGAACTATACACAACATTGAGATTCGAATGTATCTCCGTCGGCGTCGATACAGGCTTTGAGACGCTTCAGGAAGGCGTCGATGGCGGCACGCAAGTATTGCACGTCGAGCTCATCAAACCCTTCTGGAGAGCTTCCTTCAAAGAATCCATAAAGCGACGAGGTTTCTGGCAAGCTTTGGCTTCCAGAACTGCCCAGACGGTGAAATCCATCGGATTCAAATCCGAAGAGTTGGCTGGCCACTCGTGGAAGCTGATGAAATCCGAGAAGTTCCCTTTGCACCAGTCCTGCACCATTCCCGCTCTGCGAGCTGGTGCTCCGTCCTGTTCGAAGGTCCAGGAGCTGTTTCCAAAGCGAGCACTAGCCTAGGGTAACTGTTCGTCCTTCAGAAGATCCAAATAGTTCTCCTTCATCTCCACTTCTCGCGACATCAGGTGGACCGAGCTCCTGTGAATTCGTCCACGTACCTTCGTGATGTCTCCCGTAGTTGTCACAGATACGTGTCTTCCTCGTCCGGATCTATTATCCTCGGTTCCCAGGTCTTCGAAGTGTCTGATGGATTTACATAGAACACTTCGATGAACTCTAAGACGCTGGTGAATATCGCGTGCCGAGAAGCTTAGGCGGTAAAGTTTAACGATTGAAGCACGGTGACATGAACGTTTCGACAAAATGGAAAACTGCTTATTTTCATGCTTGATTGAGATAATCATAAGCAGATTGACGCACATAAAACAGTAAAGCATAGAAAAAAGCAAACGCTGCGAATAGGAGGTCAAATTATTCGCGCATGTGCTGTCGCTATAATTTTGGCGCACCCTGTAATATCAGTCCATGATCGACTATCGTAAAACGTGGACAATTTGATGGAACTATTCGAATTCTGCTGTGCCACGCAGGCTTGTTAAAATGCAGATTTATTGTGCCTGACGTTTCGACGATTTCGTTGTTATCAAAGGCCTGAATGAAGTTCTCATTCATTCGGGCCTTTGATAACAACGAAGACTGTGGATTCATATCACCAACCGCTCTAGTTTTCCAATCTTGTTAGCACCAATAAGATGCTAAGAGTGTTAAAAAGTAACAACCCCAAAATGAACGCAACTCATCGCTGCTCTGCCAGCGCTGAAATTCCGGTCAGCTATATGATAACCATTGAACAAGTGAAACACACACCCGGTATACTAATGTATACCGACCCAGAGGACCATGTTGTTTCACAGCTCATACAACGAAACGAAAGGAACAAGTACGCTTCCATTACGAGTGACTTTTTGCCCATCATTCCATTGTGTGAGCTGTGATGCACCATGATCCTCTGGGTCTGTATACTTTAGTATATTGGGGGTTTTCACTTGGTCAGTGGTTGTTGTGTGGCTGTGGGCGTAATTCAGGCTGTTGGAGCAGCGGTAAGTTGCGTTGGTGTTGGAGTTGTTCCTTTTTAACGCTCTTAGGATCCCAGTGGTTCTAGCACATTGGGAGAACCAGAGCAGTTGGTGATATGAGTGCACCGTCTGCAGCAATTCGAACTTCATTCAGGCCTTTGATAACGACGAAATCGTCAAAACGTCAGACACAATAAATCTGCATTTTAACAAACCTGAGTGGCGCACAAGAATTTAAACAGTTCCATGTAATATCAGTTGTTTTTCGGACTCCCGCTAACGGTTTTATCTCGCACGGTTTTGTATTATCGTGGCCTCTTTCATGTCGCTGCCCTTTTTTAAAGCGTGTATTGTCGATCTTGAGAACACTAGACGTGTTAGGCTCAGCTGAACGACTTCTGAGTACATCCACAAATCAATAGGGTTCGTTCTGATTGAAGGTCAGGGTGTCGTGCCCCGGGTGAGTCCGCTGCACCGGTGGTAAGACTCATGCGGCCCTCAACCCGAGGCCACGTGTGAGGCACAACCGGTGTCGAGGTCTTACCTATGCGCGCTAGCTCTTACCTACCCTGCCACGTGAGGGCGAGGCCTTATTGCCCCGACTTAGCACACCTCATACCAATGCGGATGTTATTTAGGTTCTCCCGCGCGGACTGCACCTGCGCTGGCCCCCCGGCGACTCTCGCCCATCTTCACATCACTCGCGTGGTACAATTGAACCAGCCTACCTTCTGCAGTATCACCACTGCGTTCAGAATAAACCTTCCCCCAATAAATATGGATCACAAAGCCTACGAGTCAAGGCTCAGCCCCGCCAGCTTACCTACGGGTCAGCCCCAAGCGCAAGCCGCAGATCCTTCCTCGCTCCTACCCTGGAGCCTGCGCTCACGAGGGCGGTGGCTCGGTCGGTCTCTGCGGTTACCTCTGTAGTCGTCACTGCGCGTCCTGTCCTGGTCGTCCTGGAGTCCTGCGCGGCCTGTCGAGTCGAAGTCCTGATGGAGTGGACACTGCGCTGACGGTGGGAGCGGAGAGCGGACCGACCGCTCGGAGCGACGACGAAGCCGGAGACTGCCGGGTGCGTGCGGGCAGGCGTTTATAGTGCGTCGTGGCGCGTGCGCGCGACCGTATGCCCTGCGAGGCGGGACCAGTGCGCCTCCCAGCGTGTGTGCCCTTGAAGAGTCGTGATGGAGCGTGGCGAACGTCACGACACAGAGCGAACTAGCTTTCACCACTCAGATCTGGTTAAGTGGATAAAGATCTGTTTAGAAAAACGAAACTAGTCCTCAGATAAAACCGTGTGATCGAGATGCTCACCTAAAGAAGATGGGAAAATCAATCACAGTTCCCGTACCCTGTGCGTTAATTTCGTTAATATACGACGACATCTGAATAACAGAATGCACCCGAATAATTCGCCGTATTTCTTGTCAACAATTAAGTCACGTTTTTCCAAGACAAAGCGTTTTCAATAACACTGGCGCGAGGCGATCGGCTCCTATAATTCTTCCTCTTCTTCAATTTTAAGCTTTCGAATAGGGCGCAAATAAAAACTGGTGCAGCACGTTCAAACCTCTGAAGACGCCGAGAAGTCGATCGAAACGTCAGGTCCTGATAAAATAAAACTCCTAAAAACCTCGTGTGGCACAAAAAGCGCAACTGACTAGCGTATCCATCGTATGACCACCGGAATTCATTGCATAGGTCACCTGCCGTATCCCAAGCAGTGATTCCTGGTGATTGGTCATCTTTATCATTTTGTTTACCATTTTGTATTCCAGAAAAGTGTAGCTGATCGTGCACTTCTTCGAGGTTACCCTAGTTCATACTTGCCGTATGAATAATGAATTCCCCACTTTCTCTTTCACTCTCACACATAAACACATATACGTTCACATACATATATACATATACACAAAAATATACTCAGGCACATACATACATATATACTTACCTCCTATGTGCTGAGCATGTCGGATGTCGAGACTTCTCAACTGATGCATGCCTTGTGCCAATTCTTCACCTGTGTATCTGGAAATATTCACTAGTTGAAGGTCCTTTTCGTATGTTCGCCTCGGATGTGTTTCTCGGACGAACGCGGGCTCTGCTACCAGCATCAGGAATCCACCACATGGCCACTCGAGGAAATCAGTGTACGAACATTCTCAGGACGTGTTTTGCGAGGAGTAAACGTCCTTGTACGATTAATGTAGAGAGACTATTTGATCCGCTCCGGTTTAGGACTTCGCTCTTAGTCACGCGGTCTGTCTATCGTACTCTCAATATCCGTCGAAGACATCTCTGATGGAACGCGTTTAGCTTTTTGGTGCACTTCACTCATGTTTCACTTGCGTAGGCAACAATAAGCAATGCAATTGAGTGGTAAAGCCCCTTGATATTCAAGGAGACAGATGATAAGCCCCAGATTGGTCCAAGAACACAGATGCCGCTTTAACAATACTCGCCAGTATTTCTGATTCCAGCAGAAAGGATTCAGCACCATCGACCACATACACACCATTACGAAGCTCATCGAAGTCTCGCGAGAGTACAAGCTGCCGCTGTGCCTTACGTTCATCGACCTGAAGAAGGCATTCGACTCCGTCGAAATTGAAGCGGTCATCGACGCCCTGCTCACTCAGGGTGTTCCTACTCAGTACATCAGAGTCCTTCGTGAGCTGTACAGTGGATTCACGACCAAGATCTCACCATTCTACAACGACGTTCTCATCGACGTGAAGAGAGGGGTTCGGCAGGGTGATATCATATCCCCGAAGCGAACTAGAATGGGAGGACATGGAAGTGAAAGTCGACGGCCGGCAGCTGCACCATCTGCGCTTCGCTGACGACATCGTGCTCATAACACCGAGCATCAGCGAGGCGGAGCGAATGCTGGCCGACTTCGATCGTGTATGTGGGAACGTTGGACTACAGCTGAATCTTACGAAGACTATGTTCATGAAGAACGGATGGGTTTCTGATGCCCCATTCTCGCTCAACGCAACGAACATCTCCGAATGCTCCAGCTACGTGTATCTGGGTCGCGAAGTCAATATGGCCAACGACCTAGCGCCGGAGCTGAGCAGGAGCAAACGAGCGGCTTGGGGAGCTTTCAAGAGCGTCGAAGAAGTCCCGAAGAAGACGAAGAACGTCCGACTCCGTGCCCAACTATTCGACTCCACTGTTCTTCCTGCCCTAACATTCGCCTCAGAGACCTGGGCTATACGAAAGCAGGATGAACACGTGATCAGCGTCGCGCAGCGTGGAATCGAGAGGACGATGCTCGGAGTGACACGACTCACGCAAGCGAGAGAAGGCCTCCGGGGTTACGAGCTTCGCCGACGTTCGAAGGTCAGAGACGCTGTCGCGTGAGCCAAGTTGTCAAAAATTAGGTGGGTCGGCCACGTAATGCGCTTCGCAGACACCCGCTGGACGAGAGCCGTCACCGACTGGATTCCGCGGGATGTCAAAAGAACACCAGGACGCCCACCAACGCGTTGGTCGGACTTCTTCGTGAAAGCCCTGTACGACCGCTATGACGCTCGTGTCCCTCTAGCGAGGAGGATCCATTGGAGCACTCTGGGACGCGACAGGGACGAATGGAGACGCTGCTGGCGTCCGCAAGTCGATGATCAACGGGACGACAGATGATACAGGTGATTTCTGACTCCACATTCCCATCGCATGACACGGTGCTTCCAAGATATGTGAACTTCTGAACAGGTTCAGGCTGTCATGCCTGTTGACATCTACGTCTATATCTGTTTTCCCTATCTTCATGACTTTCGATTTGTTCGGGCTCAGGGGTATGGCATACCAACGGCGACGAGTTGTGGCGACATATGCGGGTAGCTACGAAGTGCGTCGCTCTGTCGACACAACTCGTCGGCGGTGCCATAGGTCTTAACTGTATTCCATCCTTCTTAGCTTCGTTCGCAAGGTCCACGGTTGCCTGCTGCAGTGAAAGTTGACTCTAGGATATGATAGCCGCATCGTCTGCAAAGTCGAAGTCTGTAAAGCGATATCTCCTACTCCGCTTTATGCCCATTGCCTCACATGCATACATACACACCTGTAATCCACTAGAAAGAACTAGTCAACAGAGCACGCAATCATGTGAGTCACCTGGGCGACCATCCGCATAACGGAAGGGCTTCGCAGCGCAGCGGTTTCAGGGTTCTAATCATAATAATCTTTCGCGAGTTCTTTGGGCAGACGAACATCTCTTTCGCTTTTCTGCCTCTCCAGAGGGGGAGGGGCGTAGCAGCTGGTGGCAATTACGGCGGTCTATGTGGTGGAGCCATGTTGCCGCCTTCCACAGCCTCCCTTCTCGCATGCTTAGACGTTATTCTGGACCTCCGTGTTAATTAGTGTCATGTCGTCTCATCGCCAGTCCTCAGTCTTTTGCTGCCGAATAGACTTTCGGGCTAGGGTATACTTCGGAGCCCCTCTAGAAGGCCTATACTGTCTCGGTAGACACTCTATTATAATAAAATCCTACATCCGCTTCGTTCCTCTCCTTATACGGACGTAAGAAAAACAAATCAAAGAACGTAAGAGATTCCCCGGAACTCCTCAGTAAGCAGCCTATGTCGCTTGTGCTATATTCGTTTTCCACGTCGAGCAACGTTTCTATATAGCGTCCGAGGTTTTCTGGAGCAGCGGCTGGATTTCTGCATCATCCTTCGAGGATTCTAGCAAAAACTCCTTCTAGTGACTTTAATTGAGCCACCGTGGAGATGTCATAGCAAAAAGCTTTGTCTGAAAAGAGATGTCAATGAGATCCCCCTTCTCGATTAATTTACTTTGTTAGCCTTTATAAGGCTATGAGGCTCATATTCTCTTTCGAACAGCATGTAACAGTGTCCAAAAAAGCACTAACCAAATATTAGGAGCTATTGGGGATCTATCCTAATCGGAGGGGCGCATAGCGATTTGCGTCTCCAATCCCTTGTGTTTTTTCGACAGCCTCAGCTGCTGTCGCGTTATGCAAAGACTTTTCTTCAAATTCACGGGATGGAATGACGAACGCAATCGACATTCTACGGTTGCCCACTTCAGACCAGATCCATTGTTGGTAAATATAATTTATGTCTTCCGAACACTCCATTTAATGCCCTGAAAATTAACGAAAATCAATGTGAACAAAAAACCCAGTAGATTTTTGAGTTACAAAGTTGTATGTCTTTCGAAGGAGAGTATTTTGTTGTATTCAAGCGTTTGCTACTTTGAATTGCTAATACCGGATTTTTTCAATTTTGTCAACAATAAAAAATGGAGAAAAATTACTTTCACCAGCAGCTCCTTCTCTTTGCTCAAAAATTTTCGCACAGTTTCATATGTCATTTGAAAGAAAATGTTTAGTTTTCCCAAAAACTATTTTTTTGTTCTTTGGTCATTCTAAATTTTGCTAATTTTCAGGCATGAAAATGGAGTGGAAAAAAATTAACCAAAACTAGCAGCTGTTGGTAAAATATGTAATTTATGTCTTCAGGTCACTCCACTTTAATGCCCAAAAAATTAATGAATATCAAACTGACCAAAAAAATCAACCAATGATTCTGTAGAGCAAATCATCGTCTTTCGAATGCTGCGTAAAGTTGAGCAAAAAAACTTAAAAATAACCAGAGAGCAGGTGTCGGCAAAGGTCATTTTTCGTTTTTTGACTTTCCACTTTAATGGTCAAAAAATTGACAAAAATTGAAACAATAAAAAACGAATTATTCTTCCTGAAAGAACAAATTGTTCTCTTTTGAAAAGTGTACAAAATTATTAAGAACAATTTTTTCAGCGAAATTTAAAACGAGATCTAAAAATGGCGTGGACTTAGCTTTCACCGGTACATGTCGCAAAGGTGAGCAGCATTTTTAGGTGGCAGCGCGCCAGCCAATTATAACCAATCAGAGCGCCGATCAAACACATGCCAGCCAACCAGGATACCGGCCGTACACGCCCTCTCTCAATGAAACGCCCATTCGATGTGGCCTAATTGGCTGGCGCGCTGCCACCTATCAATGCTGCTCACCTTCGCGACATAACCCCTTCACCTAATACACACTCAGATTGCGTTCTCGATATCCGTACAGTTAGAGGCGCGTTCTAAAGAGGAGCTGGATGACGTCATGGTTCATGCTTTATTTTTTAAGTGTAGATCAAGAACACGATCAACTGCATAGGTCAAGGACACGGTCGACGTTCCCATTTCGATTTTTTCAATTTTTAGCACAATATTAAAACTGAGAAAAATGGCATTTACCAACATTTTTTTGCAGTGTCATATGTCATTTGAAAGAAAATGTTAAGTTCTCCCAAAAAGTATTTTTTATCCTTTGGCCATACCAAATTTTGCTAATTTTTAGGTCATCAAAATGGAGTGAAAAAAATTAATCAAAGAGTAGGAGCTGCTGGAACTGAAACTTATCCAACATCAAAGTGAAGACAAAGTCCAGATGTCTTTGTAGAGCAAATCACTCTCTCTCGAACGGTTTATAACATTGTACAAAAAAACTCAAACATAAGCAGAAAGAAGGATCTGTTGGCGGAGGTCATTTTTTTACTTTCCACTTGGTGACTAAAAAACTAACAAAAATTGAGATGAGGAAAGCGAAACATACTTCATGGTGGAGAGTAACCATAACACAATAAAAACAGTTTTTTACCAACAACTGAACTCAAACTCAATTTTTCTTTTTTTAAACATTCTGCTAAAAATTGATAAAATCGAAACGGGAAATAAGCGAAGCATACTTTCTGATAGACAAAATCATTTTTTCGAATTTTCGGGTATATAAAATTGACATTTTGTAAAAATCATTCAGCGAAATTCAGAATAAGATGCTTAAAAAACGGCTGGGACTTGCCTACCGAACTGGTTAGCTTGGCTCCAGTTCCGTAGGAAAGTCCCAGCCGTTTTGCGAGTCGAGTGCGTGGCTTATCCCAAACAGGAACTGGTTGACGTCATTGTTTGTCCTTTATTTTTTATATGTAGATCAAGACCACGATCTACTGCATAGGTCAGGGACACGATCGACATCGGCATCGACAGCGCCGACCGCACGGATCGCATATTGACCCCTATCTGAAGATTTTTTTTATTTTTATTTTAAGACCTTACGGACGTGTCCATAATGAATGCTGCCTAGGTTCGAAACGTTCGATCTGCCTCAGTTTTTGCACTGAAAGGCCCCTTTGGATGAAATTCAACGGCATTTCCCTCCATACTCCAGCTGCTGTTCTTCATAGAGCTGCTGCTGATTTCTTCAGCTCATTCTCTCTGTGTTTGCTTTTCGTTAGGTGTAGAGTATAGCTGTGTTGTCTTCGTTTCTATTGATGAATTCCTAATTTGAGGGGACCAACCATAGTTGGAGAGGTTGCTCTTCCATCTCCTAGGCCCTCCCTATCCACAATCATTTTCGCTGAAAATGCTAGAGGGTGGGTTTGTACACCTGATATTCTCTAAAAATCATGGCAGGAATAAAAAAGGTGCAACTCAAAGGCGGGGGGTCTCTATAGTCACTTCTAAATAGTATTTGAAGGTAAACGCACACAATATAACGTATAAAAGTGCTTACCTGATGCCCTCTCGTGAAAAGAGCGGGTCCCGTCGCCGGAATATTGAAAAATTGAGTTATAACAGCATTAAAAGGCTCCATCAGCTAATCTTCGTTTAAATTCCCGCGCACCTGAGTGCGTGAACGCTGACTGATTCATCGTGGGGCGATACGTAGAGGTGACCCGCAGACGCCTGGGGTGTATTTTTCGCTTATTATTGTTTGCTTTTTTTGTTTTTGTTGGTCTTCCCAGGGAACTCCTTCTGTTGGGGCTTAATTTGGGTTGGGCTTGGCAATCCTGGACGACGAGTTGAAGGAATTGGTGAAAGCCGAACCAACCTCATTTTCCAAGACGGGATCTGTGGACTGATGAAGCAACATTCAAACTGAATGGAGAGGTTAATCGGCATAAATACAGCTACTGGGCAAAACAAAACGTTAAAAGAAGCACAGCACAGGTCAATATGGCCAAGTAGTATCAAGATTGTAACAAACATTCAGCACAATCAGTTGAGACTGAAATTGCAAAGTTTCAGACGGGAACATGGCGCAATCTTGACTATTTACACGTCACAGAAATCTCGATACCCTGCGCTCTCATATAAGTCTCAAACATATTCAAAAACTTCATAAGCAGCAATGTTAGAATCTTGCGAATACTACCTGCACTTTTGGGATACCCTATATTTTTCGCAAGCTGTTGCGTGTTTTTAAACATTGAACCTTAAAAGAAGCGCAAATCAATCGATATGGCCACTTTGTAAAGAAATTATAACAGGTATTCAAGCGAAACACAATCAATCGAGTGTAAAACGCAACATTTCCGACGAGTGCATGGCGCACTCCATACTGCTCATATGTCAAAAAACTTCTATTTTTTACGCTTTCACATATGCTTCAACCTCTTTAGTATCTTTATTGCGAGCAAAGCTATCACCTTTCAAACAGTGCATACATTTTTTGAAACACACTGTATATTTACAACACAGCGACTAAAATATTTTTTCTTGAAATATAATTTTTCTCTAAAAGATAGAGAGATAAATTTCCATTTCACAGAAATTATTCTTACCTTTTTTGAGAGTCTAATTTAATCTGAAAGGCGCTCATTTTGATTTCAAGAGTCTTAGGCTAGTTGAGAAGAGTGCCCAATTTGGCCCGAGGTGTCAAATTTGACGTGTGTATGATAGAGATAAGATGTAGGCCAACCAAGCTTTTCATCCCTAAATTATTAGGTTGGTGCATAAGTTCTCGGACATTTGATCCCTCCCGAATTGAAAGCGCATTTTCCCGCCAAATTTCTCACATGTATCAACGCGTAAATGATCGATCGATAGAGAAGGGAAAGGGCTACAAAACTGTTCCTAACATTCACTTCTGCGTTGTTAACGTCAGCTATTATGGCTAAGCAGTTCATCCCAACTGAGACGCATATTCGACACGTCATGTTATTCCTGCATCGATCTGGCCTCAATGCCAACGAATCGTATCGTCGCCTGAAGGATGTTTACAACGAGAGTGCTCCTCTCGAAGTACTGTGTACCAGTGGTTCTCGAAGTTTGCAGTTGGTGAATTCTCCGTTGAAACAATGAACGAGAAGGGCGCCCGATGACACTGGATTTGGATGGCCTCCGAAGTAGAGTGGAAGCGGACCCATACCCAACCACTCGCGAACTATCAAGCACTCTTGGTGTTGGTCATTCAACAGTCGTTCGAGGATTGAAGTCGATTGGCAAGGTGCGAAAATTGGGTCGCTGGGTACCTCACGACGACACAACATGACATGGATCGCAGAGCCGATGTCGCTCGGTCTCTCCTTACCCTCAGACGTACCCACGGATGGCTGGACAACCTTGTCACCGGGGATGAGAAGTGTATACTCTACTCTAATTATCACCGGCGTGCACAGTAGGTTGACCAACTGGAGAGGCAGAGGACGTTCCGAAACCCGACCTTCACGTGAAAAAGGTGATGCTATGCATTTGGTGGAGCGTTCTTGGCGTGGAATACTGGGAGCTGCTGGACGAAGGGATAGCAGTGACGGCAGAGGTTTTCGTCAACCAACTGAGGAAGTTAAGGGCCCACCTTCAAACCACACGAGGAGAGCAAGTGAAGGTGTATTTTCAACACGACAACGCTAGACCGCATATTGCTAGAGCGACGGTAGCTGAGTTGGCGGACTACGGATGGACCGTTCTTCCACATCCACCTTACTCACCAGATCTCGCTCCTTCTGATTATCATTCGTTTTCGAGCCTTCAACGCTATTTGGACGGCCAGCAATTTAGGAACCGAGAGGATGTCAAGGAGGCACTGCTCACATTTTTTCGAATCACAACCGGCCACGTTTTGGAGAAGAGGCATCCATGACTTACCAGCACGTTGGCGAAAGACAATTGATGTAAAGGGTGGTTACTTCAAATGATTTGATATTGTTGTTCGTATGTTGTGATAAATAAATTTTTTAAAATAAATAATATTTCATGCCCTAAATGTCCGAGAACGTATGCACCAACCTAATAGTACCAGACATGTCTGGGACGAATAGAGCACTCAATTGTCCGTCGGCTAGCCACCGCAGCTCCATCCCGTAGCAATATTAATAGAATTCATGTCGCACTCGAAATAGGATTTTAACATCTATCTTCATCCTTTTGTACTTTATGCACATATAGTGGCATAGAATATGAGGAATTGAAATTGCTTTCAACTAAGGGAAGCACCGTCATTCCACGGTGTTCACATTCTAAGAAGCGACTCAGTAATTGCTTTGTTTTTCTTCAAGGAATGCGTAGCTAGTTGACAATTTCTGAAATCATCTTTCCTAGACGGTTGCCAATTTCAAATATGCTCAGTCACTGCAGAATATCAGCCATCATGTAAAGCTGAGAAAGGAGTTTATGCTAGAAATTTCAGCGAAATTTTTAAGCACTGTCGAGAATTGCTACACAGTACTTCAGCGAGTTTGAAAAGTGCAGCACTGATTCATCTAGATAGAGATTGAGTGTGCTGCAAATAGACGTGCTTGCTCATGGATCGCAATTTCTCGACCGACAAAGGAGGAAGAAGGTTGCTAATTAGTGTGCCCTTGGCAGGCTCTATTAGGTTGAAGGGAGAGTTCTGTCTGCTACTTCACGATATATACCATTTTCAGGTCGAATTGGACACTTTTCAAACCAAATTGGACACTATTCTAAGCTCGCCTAAGACTTGTGAAATCAAAGAGAACTAATCGGAATTAAAACAACCTTTATACAGGCTAAGCTACAGACTCAATAAGACGGTTAGGCAAAATTTTTGTTCTATGAGATTTTACAGTAACTTTTTTTGATTTTTTTTACCTTAGCTGCCAGAATGAGTGGAATAATTTTATAAAATTATTACTTTTAGAGAAAAAAATAAAAAAATAACACATCAAATTTTGTTTTAAAGCACAGCAAAGCAGCAACCATATAGTGCATTAAGAGACTAGACTGCGCCATGCACTCGAAAAGCAACTGCCACAGATGGCCACTTTTTCACTTTTCATTTCAACGACCTAAAAACTGACAAAATTAAGGATGAAAAAATGCAATGCTCTGATAGAGGAAATCATTCTCTTTCGGAAGCTGTGTAGCTCTATGCAAGAGAACGCCGGCGGAAAAAGCAATGAATTGTTGAAAAAACGCCGGGCTTATGGGACGACCTAATAGAAGCATAGGCTTGTTGAAGAGAGCGTCCATTTTGACGTGAAAATGGTTATTTGACTCAAGTGAACGCGAATGAAATACAGTTTTTAGGATTGTAGATATCGAAACGTTCAAAGTGTGAATATTTGTTGTTCTTATTTATAAATGAAAATGTATATTTTATCCTATATTTTAACGAGTTTTATGTGCAATTTTTTTGCTTTTTAGGTTATAAGATTTCATGTTATGTTCGCCTTACTTCTTCATCCTTCACTTCTATTTTAAACATTCACGTGTATCCTTATCCATGGTGCACGTAAATAAAGAAGTAAATAAGGGTAATAGTAACAATATCAGCAATAGAGAAGGGACGTTAGTCAATCCCTGTGGCTCCAGGACGTAACTCCAACGCGACGTCGCGCGCTAGCCGCACGCGGCGTCCCGGCACTCAAACGCTCGGTGACGCATGGTTCGCCGCGGAGCATGAAATTTTGCCAGTGTTCAAGCTTCTCACTAGAAAGAATCACCGAAGGGATGTCACACTATAGAGAACCCGTCGGAAAGACGCCTTAAACATAAGAGGATCTCTTGGGTCGCCATTTCATCCTGCTTTCTCCTTTTTAGGATTATTCTCCACCTACTGAGTCAAAATCTTATTTGGATTGCACTTTTTCCACCAATTCTCCTAACTTTATCTCAGTTCAAGTTGTGGTTCGAGTTTTATACAATTTAGAAGCATACGGTTAACATATGCCCCTGGTTTTTTCTTGTAAAGATAATCAATTATAATATAAATCCAGAGAATGCTCATCACCCCTCCCCCTTCCCACAATGAAGACTTACAAACACTTGCTTCCGAAACTTCTAGTTAGTAATCCCATCTCAGTTCTTGTTTTGAATTGACCTTGACCGTTTCCCTTCATTTATTTGAAATGGATTGATTCCCATTCCACCCGCACTTTGTTAACAACCGCTCCTCTTTCCCTACCAGGAGACATCATCCTCATCTCATATCTTCTTCCTTCTTCTACGCGGTCATCGTCGCCGGAACATACTTTTACGCTCTAGCTCGCCCAGCAGCAAGATGCGGCTATCACGCGCAACTTGACGTCACTAGCCGTCCCTGCCGGAAGCATTCGGACCGCGACAACTCGTCCAGTCGCGCACCGTGCGCGACATCCTGGGTGTTCGCGCGGTGTTGGAGTTGTGTCTGCCCCCGGTTTACGAGTCCGATCGAGCGGAGCTCCCATATGATATCGGTACGGTTGCCTCGCGACAACTAGTCCAGCTGCAGTCGCACGTGAGCCCTGCTTGCATTATATATGGACCACTTCGAGTTCGCGCGGACGAGTTGTCACGAATCTAGAGTACAACGCGCGAAATCATAAATTTTGGGCCGTTTCGGTCGTGTCCGAGGCATTCGTGGCCCTCTGAGCCCGAATTCTTGAACGATTTACCGGCAGGTAAGTGCAAAACCTACCGCTACTCCCCACTTAAACACGATTCATGAACGCGCAGCGGGGAAAAGCAGAGATAAGTTTCGAGGTAAATGCTACCTCGCCAACTCGTCGGAGAACATTTAACTCCATAGCAAGGGTTTTGCTCTGCGGCTAATTTCTGACCCAACGCGATCTTTTCCTACCAGCGTGCAAAACCCTTGCTTTGGCTGTCATGAATCAGAAACAGAGGTAAGTTCCTGGAAGGTGGCGGGTAAGTGGCAGTCGAGGTAAATCGGGGGAGGATTTACCTCCGGCCACATGTATGAATCCGTGCCTTGGAAATGGAAATACCCGTGACTTCCTTTAGGCCGTTGTGGGACCGAATTCATGAACGCGGCAGGTGGTAAATCCTACCCCGATTTACCTCGACGGCTAATTACCTGCCACTTACTGGAAACTTACCTCTATTTCTGATTCATGACAGCCAAAGCAAGTGTTTTGCCTCTGTGGAGTGCTGATTTGGCGGGTGAGTTGGCAACGGGCCAGAGTTCTTGCGATGGGTCAGAAATTAGCAGGGGAGCAAAACACTTGTTCTGGAGGTAAGTGTTCCCGGACGAGATAGCAAGGTAGCATTTACCTGGAAACTTACCACTAATTTCCCCGTTGCACGTTCATGGATCGTGGGCACATGGTGAGCGGCGGTATACTTTACACTTATCGGCCGGAAAGTCGCTCATGAATCCGAGCCTTGAACTTTATTGTTGTCCAATTGTTTAATGTGGTGTTGAACTCGAAATAAGAGGGTTAGCAATGGGCCAGGTTAGTTAGGCTTACCGCTTTATACTGTCGATATATCGATGACTGCCTCATCATCTGTTCTACCCAAGAGGAGGTAGACATGTGATTCGATATCATAAACAAGCAGTGTGAGCATATCAAGTTTACACGAGAGACTCCAAAGGATGACTGGCTTCCGTTTTTGAAGTCCAAATACAGCTGAATGGAGGTAGAAAAATAACTAACGATAAGTGGTATCGCAAACCAACTAACTAAAATATCTTGGTTTATAGCAAGTTAGCGCATCCGACACAGACCGAAACAGCTGTTGTGCGCAACATGTCCCGCCTAACAAGCAGAGAACTACTTGGGAAAACGAGCGCAAGGAATCGCTTGCGCTTGCTTATCAAATCGCTGCCAAGAATTGTATACATTCTTTGGCTATCAGCGAAATAGCACCAGCAATCGCTTACATAATTCCTAATTTGACGACAAAATCTTTGTCATCCCTTTCGCCTCAGACCGTGTCAGCACTTCTATTAGGAAGTGCGTTAGAAGGGCGGGATTGGAAAACGATGTCAACGTAGCAGATACACCTCCTGATAACCTGAAAAGTCGTTTAATGCGCAACCGGCTGTACGACCGAACTTGCACAACCCAAATTGCACCATCTGCCCTGCAGGTAACGAAGGAGACTGCATGATTTAGAAGGTTGTTTACCCAATTAGATGCAACAGCTGTGGAGGCGAATATATTGGTGAAACAGCTCACCCCTTCTACGTTCGAGCTAAAGAACACCTGGAAGGAAGAGCAGATCACGGCCATCAACTGCTCTGGGCAGCCACAGGATAAAGGACCATAACGGCGCCGATTTTGGGGTCACTTTCAAAATTCTAGCACGGGAGGCCCACACATCACCGCACGTAAAACCCTTGAGGGTTTTTGGATATAGGCGAAGAGCCTGAGGTTAAATCGGCGGGGGGGGGGGGAATAGTACTCGAGCTCGCCACTTACATCAGTCTCGCCTTTTAGACAGTTTCACCTTGTGCGGTCTCCTCGGGTGTTCTAAATGTTGTGCTGCTGTCACCTCTCTCTGCTGGGAGGGTTGCTGTTCGGGAGTCTTTGAATTTTCGCAAGGTTCGTGACGATGTTTGGCCTGATAGCTTCAACACTTTTCAGACTCTGAAGAAGGCGACATCGCCGAAACGTTAGTCGTCAATAAAGCGTGTACTATCTCGGTTTCGAGTTCAACACCACATCAAACAATTGGACAACGATCAATGCCAAGATTCATCGAGGGTCGGACCTGGCAGAACTTTTTTGTTTTACACTTTTATTTCTTTTAAAAAGAATGGACTTCGGGGAATTTGGGCGGATGTAGTGATCTTCACCGATCCTCGCTCTTGCACATCCCAAGTGGATCGGTGAGGGTTACTGCACCCATCCTTGAGATCCTTGTCCCGAAGCCTTCTATATCCGGTGGATCCGCTTTGTGTGTGTGTTCGTTCTGTCGTCGGCCGGCGCGGCGCTCTCGTCGACATGGGCTAAACGAGCCGGCAAACAGCCGTGAGAACATCGAAGCATGCAAAATAGCTTCGAATTTTCACACGAGAGCGATATCCATCCTCGCACACACTCACCGCCGACGACACCATCAGCACCTCTCCGACAGCCGCTTCCACTCCAGCCGCCGCTCTTCCCGAAATTGCTGCTCAAACGGAAATTCTAGACCGGCTACTCAACCACATTGACATCTCTTCTGACTTCTGGGGCCGGATTCATCAGCAATTAAACCCATGGTATGCGAGGTATAAAGGGTAGAGATACGATAAGTCAATTAGAGATAAGGTAAGACTCAGAGACGCAGGCTTCATCGTGGGTATATCTACCCCTATACCCGCGGGTTAGCGACCTCACTTTTCCCACCAAAGTGGATCTACTTCAAATTAAGCTGCGCGATCTTTATAAGAGAATCAATATGAGATCCCGGTTCAAAAATTTTACACCATCTTCACGTCGAATTAAACACTGTTCTGAGCAGGCGAACGCTTTTGAAATCAAACTGCACATCTGCCGAATCAAAACGAGCTCTTTCCACATTAAACCAGAGACTCTTCTAATGCACTGTGTGATTACCGCCTTGTTTTTTAATGTATTATTCTTGTTTGTCCATTGTCCGGCCATCACAGGGCATTTTCATTGTGGAGGCCAAATACGCACACAAACTGCCTCGAATACTTTCCGTAGAAACGGAATGCATGGCGCATACCAGAATACCATTTTCACGTCAAATTGGACACTCTTCTAAGCTAGCCTTAGACTTTAGAAATCAGAGCGAATTCTTCCAAATCGAAATGACCTCTAGGCAAGTTAAACCACAGACTCACTAAGGTCAGGATAATTTTTTGTTCAAGAAAAATTTGGCAGAACTTATTTTTTTTGAAATTTTCGGTTCACCTTCCCCAAGATGTGTAATAATTTTATAAAAATTTAATTTTTCGAGAAAAATAATAAACTAAATTTTTTCAAAACGCAACAAGGCAGCAATTATGCAGTGCACAAAAAGACTGGATCGCGCCATGAACTCGAAAAGCAGGTCGCAATGTTTATTTGATTGATAGTGTAAATGCTATTTACATGCTGCATCGAAGAGAGGATATGTGTGTTTTTTTTTACAATTGTTTATGCTGCACCGTTTGCAGGCGTGAAACTGCATGTAAACAGAAATTTTGCGATCAGTCGAATAAAAGTCGCGAAATTTCGGGCAAGGCGCAATCTCTGTTTTGGCAATAAAAAATGGCCGCTATCCTGCTCTCTAATGGAAGCCTTTTTTATCGAAATATAAAAAGTTTACGAAATTTCAATCAATGTGCTCACTTATTGGGTATGTGAACTAAAACTTCAAAAAAGTTGTAATACAATTTTCCTTGAACAAAAAAGTTATTCCAACCTTTTTGAGTGTCTATAGTTTAATGTGCAAAAAACTCATTTCAATTTGGAAGAGTTCGTGCGGTCAAGCAGCGCCGATGGTGTAAGGCGAACATCGCTGCCCGGAAAGCAGAAGATGCGGGTTCGAGTCCCCCCTGGCGCAAGAGTTTTGATCGCAACAAAACTTCCTGTAACAACATGTTGGAAGAGTTCGTTTTGATTTCAAAAGTTTTAGGCTACCTTGGAAGAGTGTCTAATTTGATATGAAAAGTGTCCAATTCGATGTGAGAATGGTATATACCCTTTTCACATCGAATTTTCAAATCAAATTGGACCCTTTCAAACAAAATGGGACACTTTTCACGTCAAATTCGACACTCTTCTAAGCCTAAGCCTAAGACCTTTGAAATCAAAGCGAGCTCATCAAATCGAAATGATCTTCTTCTACATTAAACTAGGGACTCTCCAAAAATGTTAGAATAATTTTTTTTTATTCTAGCACAACTTTCTTTGAAGTTTTTATTTACTACACAATAAGAGAGCACGCAGTTTGAAATTTTATAGGAATTTTATTATTTGAGGAAACACGATGACATAAACTTGTCTTTAAGAGCAGGAAGGCGGCCATTTTTAGTGCTAAAAGAAGATTACGCCATGCCCCTTCCGAACGTCGTGATTTTTATTCGATTGATAGCAACGTTTCTGCTTACATGCAGTTTCACACCTGCAAACGGTGCAACGTGAGCAATTGTAAAACAGACGCAGATCATAACCTTCGTGCTCCATGTAAGCAGTATTTACACCATCAATCTAATAAACATTGCAACTTGCTTTTTGAGTGCATGGCACGATCCAGTCATTAATGCGCTACGTGATTTCTGCTTTGCTGCGCTTTTTAAACAATTTAATTTTCTATTTTTCTCAAAACATAAAAATTGCATAAAATTATTACACTCATTTGGGCAGCTGAAGCAAAAAGAAAATTTCAAAAAAGTTCTTCTAAATTTTCCCTAGACAAAAATTATTTTTACCATTTTGGAGAGACTGTAGTTTAATCTGCCTAAAATCATTTCGATTTGGAAGAGTTCGGTTTGATTTCAAAAACTTTGAAAGTGTCGAATTTGACGTGAAAAGTGTCCAACTCGACGTGAGAATGGCATGTGTATATCGGTTTGTATCCTTTATCTTTTGTTCTTAAGCTTTTTTATTTTTCTTTTACATGTTTACTTACATGCTACAATAAATGAAAGAAAAAATAACGTTACGAGGTTTCAATTTTTCAGTCAAAGTTTCCAATCTGATCTTTATATACGGAGAAGCCCAAGTTCTCTGGTTAGCAAAAAAGAAGACTGCAGCGGGCACTCCTTCCAGTAGGTCGTGACGCTTAATTTGATTGAGAGTTTAGATGCCATTTACCTGCAATTGCGCCGTGGAAGAGTGCATTGAATTTTTTTCGATTTTTTGCATCCAAGGCAAACCGCAGATTAATGCGCGGCTGCAGATAAACAATAAAATTCGTTTATTTCTCGCAGTTTGGAGTATGCCAGAAGCCATTGGGGAGAAGGATAAAAGACGGCGTTATTCAATCCTTTTTTGAGATGCGCCACGCATTCTACTTTTACTGACAATCGTTGAAGGGCAGAATTACAAATGGGGGCACTCCGTAATCACTTGTAAACCCCTCCTATTTGAGGATAATCACATGCAACATAACGTATAAACGAACTTACCTGATGGCCTTCCGACGAAACAGCGGATCCTGTCGCTGGAATATTGAGAAAAATAGTTATAAAAGCATGAAGAGGCTCAAGCGGCTCCTTCGCAATCCTCGTTTGAATTCCTGCGCTAATCCGAATGCGTGCGCGTCGACTCATTCACCGTGGGGCGACACGTAGAGGTGACTCGGGGACGCCCAGGACGTACTTCTGTCTTTTTGTTTCTTCCTTCGTTTGTTTTTGTTTCTGTTTTTCGATGGTACTGTTACTGATTGGCCTTCTCAGGGGACTCTGCCAGGGGACCCTGTGGGCCACGTTATAACTAGACTTGCGTCCGAGAACCAGTTAGGCGCCTTTTACACTCGCGCCGCTGCGCGGCGCGGCGTGATGGCCGACATAGCTATCGATTTTTCGCGCCGCCCGGCGGCGCCGCATCACTTTCATACTCCGCCGCCCCAAAACACCACATTTGACGGAATTTTGGATTACGGTATTCGGCGAATCGCGCCGCTGGAGGGAAGGGCCCGGTCCGGCGCGATCAGCTGCGGCAGACTCGGTGTGGAGTGGGAGATTTCACACCGGAATGTATCATTTTGCTATGCCTGCTTTGTTTTGGCCTCCCAACTAACAGAACAAAAAGGGTGTAGCAGAATGGTGGCACTACTGTACTTTCAGGACTCCAGAGCTCGAGGAGAAAAGAACTTTTTCGACCCAACATCGCCCGGGGTGGAGGTGGGTGGGGGGGGGGGGGGTTATTTAGAGTGCTGATCACGAATCCGGCATCCGGTTTTTGTATTACGCTGGAGCTTGGGCGAAATCGGTGACTATGAAAATAGCCCCCCCCCCCCCTCCCCCGACAAGCGTAACCTAAGAAGCGAATGGAGATATGTGGACATTCCCGAATTTTCACCTACTACACTAAAGATGTGTTTAGTGCACAATGAACCCGAAATGGCCATATGAGAGAGAATTCTGGCTGACTGATTCTCGACGACGAGTGCCTTCTAGCAATTTTAGTTTTGGACCCGCACATGTTGCAAAATAAAAGGTCGTTTAGTGCCATTTGCATTGCAGGAGATTCGACTCCATACCACACTCACCAGTTTCAACCGTAGGTTGAGCACACAACTTCGACCCGAGCCTCAAGAGAGAATTCGTCGTTCCTCATAGGAATCTCAACGCTAACATTGGCAAGATGCATCCCGCTGATCAGCCAGACGAATCCTTTCTGTTTTGGTCCTCCAATGACTCATGGACCGTTTTGTCCGTCATCCGTCATGGAGCACGGGTCGTAGTGCTCAGAAGCTCGTGGTCGCGCGTCGCTGACGCTCCCCTTTCTGACTGCAATCGCGCAGCGGCGCGTCAAATTCGGAGCGCGGCGCGGCCAGTCGCGTCGCACCCCGTCTTGACGCGCCGCACCGCGGCGAGAGTATAAAAGGCGTCTTATAAGGTGCCCCCTTTTAGGATTGAACCCGTAGAAGCAAATTGAATGCGCACTTGTCCCATACCCGACTTGTGGTGAAGGAGTCGATGGTGTATTCAGTTATTTGGCATTTCCAGACGAATCTGGACCGACTCCGAGGGATGGAAGGCTTGGTTAGCCTAGGCGAGATCTTAATCGTGAACCCTTCGTCGGGGTGCGAGCGTCAGTCGGCGCCTTCTTCGACTGCGCTACCAGTCACGCCGTAAACATTACTGCAGATAGAAGAGAGCTTTTACAATCATTTTTTGGAGGTTTTGCATCCAGCTGGCTCAGTGGTGGCTTCAATAATGACTCAGATTAACAACATAG
Source organism: Heligmosomoides polygyrus bakeri (assembly GCA_947359475.1). Lineage (NCBI taxonomy): Eukaryota > Metazoa > Nematoda > Chromadorea > Rhabditida > Heligmosomidae > Heligmosomoides > Heligmosomoides polygyrus. Next base: position 7,107,960 of record OX375866.1, read on the forward strand.
GCCTTAAGGCCCCCACACACTTTTGTGACGAGCGGTGCGCGGAGGACGGCGAAAACGAGTCACGCCGCTCCCGCAGTCTTGCCGGCGGAAAGCGGCAGAGGCGTTCCTCACTGCCGTTGCGGCACAGTTCCATGTGCTGCAGTGGAATGTGGTCGGAGACCAGTTTGCCCACTGCCCGCTGCAAAATGTGCATGCGGCTTATGGGCCTGTCCATACTTCGCTACAAGGGCAACTCATCGCCGTGAAAAACATGCATATCGATTGAAACCGAGCGCGCATCGCCGAAACTCGAGCGCCGGCGCTGTTGCTCTAGTCGCTCTTGTCGCTCTTGTCGCCTGTTCATACTTGCCGGTTCACGGGCAAGATGCGCATACCGCGCATCCCATGCGCGCTCATCGCTCTCGTCGCCTTGCAAAACATACAAAACGATAAAACCGAGCGCGCGCCGCCGAAATGCCTTCATACTCGAGCGCCGGCGCTGTCGCTCCAGTCGCTGCTGTCGCCTGTCCATACTTTCGCACGCTGCGCGCGCTGCGTTCTCGTCGCTCTTGTAGTTGCTCTTGCGAAGTATGAACAGGCCCTATGGTATACTCTCGCGAGAGTGAGTATCCTCGGCACGTCCGCGGACGGACGATCATCGTCGACCCGGACGGCCCCGCGTCACATTGGAGAGGGTTTTCGACCCGGAACTTGAAACGGCGTCGCCGACCGACAGCCTTCCTCGTTGAACTGCTCCGCGGATGGCTGCCGTTCCGCGGGCGAGAAGTTTACCAGCCCCTAATCATCCGTTGGCGGCGATCTGTGAACGGTAAGAGTGGCGGGGCACGGCGATTGGCCAGGTGAGGGGCTCCGGCGATTCGGCACGACTCGCGCCCGTCCGCGGACACTCCTGCTCGAGTATCCCATAGGCCTAAGCCTCTTGAGTACTGTCGTCGCCTTCGCAGTCCTAGAGCGGACGTCAGTCTTGTCACCTCCGTTACTTGTGCAATCCCTTTAGATGGTCTTCTTCAAGAGCTCACCTGAAGGCCCGCTATAAGACTCATCGTTTCCGCTGCTGCCGCTGCAAATGTCTGCACTCTTGCACTGACTGTGTCACATGAAGCGATAAAGTAGGTTGAAAAAGTCCTGCCAAGTCGCGCCCCTTCCAGTAGAGTGCCAATCCGACTTTCCAGGTAGAGTCGCCGGCAGTCTTCAGCCTAATTTCCTTAGTCGGTCAGCCTAACGTTCTGCTAAAAATGTTTGTATACGTGCCTATGAAAGGTTTCAGATTGGTCTGACTCAAGCATATTTTAGAACTTATGTAGAACATAGAACATAGAATATTTATTGAGCCAAAAGTAATACAAAATCAGTTAAGCACAAAAGAATACAGCAGAAGTTGGTCTTGGTATATTCGCAAAAGCAGCGGCGAACAGTGAAGGATCACAAAACATTACAGGAAATGCTGCTTTTTTGAAGTTTAGCAAAAGCTATTTTTTCACGAATTGCATACAGTGAAAAATGATCTTTTCCCTCAAAATTGATTTAGTATAAGGTCGTCGCATATGAAATGGCCGATTTTGTTTGGAAAATTCGACAGATCATAACTTTGCTTGGAAGCAATTTTAATAATCGAAAGAAGCATCATTATAATTAATGCACTTTTCCCAACAATAGCGTTGACATTCCATCTTTATAAAAATCAGAACTGTGAGAATAAATAAAACACAAAAAGCCGTTTTCGAGGTCATTTTGGTTGTTGAATTTTTTATCCTTCACATGACGATCTATTAGTTTTGTGCAAAAGAAATGCAGGTGTCTTCATTGCTTTCAACACTTTTTAAAAAATAAACTAACACTTTTTGTAAGGTATTATACATAGCTGGAAAGCTTATATATTTATATGCGCTTTTTAAATATGTACCTTGAATTCAATTTAAGTCTTCTATATAAAAAGTAATTTGGTTTTTATTTTCAGTTGTCTGAACGCGATTCTTCTCAAAATTTTCGGCTTTGGATGATGTCGGGAGCTTCTTTTTGGTTCAGCTACTAGGCAGACGTCGCATGTTATCATTAAGTATCCATTTCTCATCGCAGGTCCGTTCGAGGAACGCATCGTTGGCATTGGGCCAAATGCCAACGATGTCTCAAAACGACGATTTGTCTGATTTCGGTCAATTTAGCGTCTTGGTCTTCCCAATCTGCTTCATGGCGAACAACCGTAGTGTGATGGACGTCGAGGTCCTCGTCCTCGGCAACACAGGGTGCGTAAAAAGTATTGACGCACCCACTTTTTGTTTCAGCTCCAGCTTTCTGTTTCTACCCCTCTAGGTTTTTATGTGTTATTTTTGTTGTCTGTATTGTGCTAAAAAAAGACACTCACGAAAAAACTGATGAAACATGATCGTCACCGTTACGGTGGCCCTTTTTTTGTCTGTTACCCAGACAGCTGAATACTTCCTTAACAAGAGAATTTGGCGCTGTTCGAAACGGTTGGTGAGGAAAGAGGTCAGCAACCCAAACGTCAGCCACGGCTCTGTCATAACAGATGATGATTACAAGATGTTCAGGCACGATAACGTTCAAATCAAAAATTGTCAACATCTGTCCCATAACGGCAAACAGATAACGCGCGCAGGTGTGAACAGCTTCTCAGGCGAGCACAGCTTAAACGTGAATCCGCTGGATTACCCTTTCTAGGTGATTTTGAAGAATGAGGTCTGTGCTACTTTCAACAGAAGTGACCAGTCGCAGAAGGCTACCCTGTTCGAAGCACGGGACGAAATCCAAGCGAGTACTAGCGGCGCGTGCTCATGAATTTTTCCGCCGTTTTCGTTCCTGTATTCACAGTAAAGGGGCCGATGTCAATTACGACTTATTCTGTCGTGTTTGCAAGGTCATTTTCCATATTTCTGAAATGAATATTTTAAAACTTACTGCGCAATACTTCTTCCACAACCGCCATTTACTGCGTCACTACTTTTTACGCACCCTGTATCTCGCGTGTTTCTGCGCGAATCTCCTTTGACTGACGCCTTCAATGGATCATTATCAACGGCTGCCTTGTGGTTCGTCTTCGAGAATGGTGTTGCCCTCACGAAACTTTTATGCCATCAGGATACCGATCGTTCGTGCCCTCTGTCAATGATGTGCTCACTCGATGCGGACTGATTGGCTGGCGCGCTCCAACCGAATGATTTGCAATTCGCGACATGGCCCTATTTTCTGTCGAAATGTGGTGTTGATTCTCTCTCTCGATAAAGACCAGCTGAAGTACTTATGGCGAATAACGGTGGCTCTGGAGAAAGTGACAACACCGAGGTATAAGCTGTAATCGAAGGATTTTTAATGTCTTACCTTTTGCTTTTACGCTTCTAAGAGGAGAACTTTGCCTACGGCTATCAAACTAATGGCGCTTCCGACCATCACATGGGAGACGCGGATGCTTCAACTTGGACCACCACATTTCGGGCTTCTATCTGCAAGGATTGTGCTATAGTTTGTTTGTGATTCGCTGTACAAAGTGGTTTGACCGCCTTCCTCTAGCTCTGGCTCATTGCACAATTCAAGACTTCGCTTAAGAAAATAGATACTCTGTCTGCTTCTGGTTCTGATGTGTGTTAGCTTGTACAATTCTATAGAGGAGCATTCCGAGTTTTATGCTTCCGTTCATTTTCGATTTTTTCGATTTCTATTCAAGGCGTCTAGCAGCTATGCAAGTTTCTGGGTAGCTGGGGTAAATTATTAGGTTGGTGAAAAAGACTTGCACCAAAATTTTTGAAAATTTTTCGAGATTTAACAGAAACTTCTAAAGACTGTTGGTGTTACGTAATTGTAACACAAACATTTTAGAATATTTCTTATATGTGGCAAGTTGTTTCTGAGGGTATATAAATACTACGATGCAGTGAAGAGAAAGCAATGGCTTCCATCAGCCAACGTGATCTACGCTCAGTGATGTACTACGAGTTCGCAATAAGGACTTTCGTCACGGGAGATGAATCCCGGGTCTTCTTCGTTAAGCATACTCGGAACGCCCAGTAGCTCCCTCAAGGAGAACCACCTCCGAAGCAATCAAAGGTGGACATCCACCAGAAGAAGGTAATGCTGTGCTGTTGGTGGGATTCTCGAGGAATGCTCTACCATGAGCTCCTTGACGACGGCACCGCAGTAGCAGCGAACATCTACGCTACACAGCTGCGGAAGCTGAGCAAGCTCCCACGTTGCAAGGTTGTCTCGCCAGAAGTTGCAGGAGCTCAGGTGGGAGGCTCAGGTGCTGCTCCACCCGCCGTGTTCCCCAGATCCAGCGCCATCGGGCTACCATCTCTCCCGAGTTCTCAAGCAGCACCTGAGAGATAGGTGTTTCAACAACAGAACCGAACTCGAATCCGATGTGGCGCACTTCTTCGAGCTACAGCCGATCTCATTCTGGAATAAAGGAATTCGTGATCTTCCCATCAGATGGCAGGAGGTTGTAGATGTGAATGATAGTTACTTTGTAGATTGAAGTCGCTCACCAAAGAAGCAATAAAATTTTGAAAAAAATTACGCTCTGGTGCACGACTTTTTCGCCAACCCAATAATTTGATGGTGTTCCCTTATAACCTAAACAGTACATGCTATGCTTTTGAAAGTCATCAACTCAGCTTATGACTGGACACGCCTTTTAGGCTTAGCCCGGCTGCCAGGCAATTATCGCTTAGCAGTTATCGCTATACTTTCGCTATACTTCGTTCTTTCGCTGGTTAGCTCCTGAGAGTCTCATCAGACGAGGGCACCACCAATCTCTTATCCTTTGGTGTGAGCTGTCAGCCTTTGGATATCTCTCATTGTCAGCCTTTCGTTACTAGAAAAATACATATGCTATTAGGGTACCCATAATTTTTTGGGTTGTCGTACCATTTTTATTAAAATTTATTACAACAAGGTAATGACGTCTGATTTATTATCCATCTGTGGCCACAACTTTTCCAAAGATTGGGCTAAGAGTTGATTTCATTCTCCCAGAAAGAAGCTGGCCTGCTACTGATCCATTCGTCAATTTCGCACTGAACTTCTTGACGTTGCGAGCATCGTTTGTTCATGAAAAAGTGAGTGAGACTTCTGAATCATACATAGTAGCAAGGGCTGATATCTGATAAAAACGTAGGACGTGCCACAATTTCGATAGACTCCTTCGTCCTCTCTCCTGCGGTCGTTTTGCTCGATGCGGTCGTGCACTATCTATCAACACACGAATAGTACCGAATCTCGAGTACTTCTCAAGCAGCTTATGCTATATTTTCTTCAATGAACAAGTCTGTTGTAATCGCCTGTTCATCCGGTAAAAGCAAGTAGTGCACGACACAAGTCCAATCGGTCTTCCAGTATGCTTCTTGTCCGTAATGCTACAGATTCTATTCCGGAAACGATTGAACCAAGTTTCACACGTTGACTTACTGCAGGCGTCTGGACCTAACAACGCAATGATAGCTTTGTGAGTAGCATACACAGACAGTTCAGAACAAAAGAGATAGAGAAGCAAGTGGTGATTTCACCAGTCGGCAATTTCATTTTCAAGAAATTGTCAGAGTGCGGCCAGTAGGCCGATAGAGGTTATCGAGATGCTATTGCGGAATATATTCGACTCGCCTTGTTGTGCCAAGAGAACGTCCCGTTTGGATTTTGTATAAAGAAGTTGTAACGCGCCGAACACTCATGGTTCAAATAGCTCAGAAAATTATGGGACACCCTAATAATTCTGTTGTTCTCTTTAGTCACTGATCGGGACCAGTCCAAGCATGTACCTTCTGCACAGTCGCCTCTTGTCTATAAAATTTACGTTGTAAGCGTGCGCTCCGAATGCGTATGTCCTTCAGTTTTATTTCAGCTTTTCTTTAGTAGTGGTTATTTTTGAATTTCTTGATGTATTAGCGCGCCCTTTGGCGCATAAATAAATAAATAAATAAATAAATAAATAAATGGTACCAGTCATGCCATTTTATCAGATGGTCAAGATTCTTCGAGAGTCGAACGTGCACGATGTACCCTTCCTTAAAAGCTTCTCAGATAGTCTTACATTTTTCGAGGGATTCGTTGCTAACATTTCACAGTGAATCGTTGTCTGAAGCCCTTTGTGTATTATGCACGACGAGCTTAACGGCACTCATTAGTATGAGGGAATCGATGGAGTAATAGACGTAATTGGATTATTCTTTGTGCTTTTGCGAAGGGATCAGCTACGCTTCTAACTTCGTTGAATCTGCTAAGAACAGCTGGACGATGCAGCCTTGCTCGATTTCTAGATAACTTCTCTCGTACCGATTTGCAGAGCTGAACTTTCACCTAACATTGTACTAAGTGAACTAGTTACCTTCCTCACCGATGAACCTTGGGGTGACTAATTGTAAACATGTTTTGTGTGAAGATAGAGGCGAAACGAAACATGCTTAATGTTGTTGTTAGCTGTCGCTGTTTTGGATGTTATTGTCCTTCGACCACGATTGTTGTGTCGTTGTATTAGGTTGTCCCATAAGTCCTTGCAGTTTTTTTTCAACGATTCATTGCGAATTTCGCCGGGGGTCTCTTGCGAAGCGCTGTACAGCTTTCGAAAGGGAATGATTTGCTCTATCAGAAGATGCATTTCATTTCTTTTTTCATCCTGAATTTCGTCAATTTCTAGGTCGTTAAAGTGAAAAGTGAAAAGTGGTCATCTGCGCAGTTGCTTCTCTCGCTTAAGTTTGGGATTTTTCACGCAGTTTTTTCATAGCATTTAGAAGACAATGTTCTGTACTACAAGAATATGTGTTAGTGCTATTTGCTCATTTGTCCTTTATTGATTTTTAGGTCATCAAATTGGGACGTCTGACCTTTGTCTCCGAATTTTTACCAAAACTCCGGTTCTGTGGTTGGACTTTTTTGCTTGGTGTTGTATGTCGTTCGGAAGAGGATGTCTTGCTCAGTAAGAATCTGTGTCGCGTTTATTGGCTCACGCTGATTTCTGTCGAATATCAACAACTGAAGGAGGAGAAGGAGTTGTTGGTGAAGACGATTTTTCTCTTTTTGGCATTTTGTTGATATTCGACGAAATCGATAAACGCAACAAATGTTCTTATAGAACAAGACATTCTCTTTCGAACGACATATAAAACCAACCCAAAAAGTCCAACCACAGAGCAGAAGCTGTCGGCAAAAATAACCCTCCTCCTTCCAACGTCCCAATTTGATGGCCTGAAAATCAATAAAGGACAAATGAGCAAATAACACTAACACATATTCTTATAATACAGAACATTGTCTTCCAAATGCCATGAAAAACTGCGCAAAAATTACAAACCTAAGGGGAGAGAACAAGTGAGCAAATGGCTACTTTTTCACTTTTTCACTTTTCAATTCAACAACCTAAAAATTGACAAAATTCACGATGAAAAAAAGAATTGCAATACAAGTTCTGATAGAGAAAATCATTCTCTTTCGAAAGCTTTGCAGCGCTACGCCGGCGAAATCTGCAGTGAATCGTTGAAAAAACTGTAAGGACTTATGGGTCAACCTAATATTTTATGTTGTTGAAGAACTATGAGAATAATAATTTTAATTTGATTGAATAATAATATAATAAAAATTTAAATAATTCTACGCATAGATTTATACCTGATTCTATTCCCTGCTTTGAGTCTGAGGCAAATCACCAGAGAATTTCACTTCGAATGCAAAAGAACTAACTTGCCCGTCAACTCTGCAAGTTTTTCTGCTTCAATCTCGCTCGTGCTTTCTTTCGTAATTTCACCCTCCACTGCTTTCATCGTGAATCACTGAGTAAGAAGAAGTCGTCGTCGTGCTATACCTTCCGTCGTTAAATAATTGATTTTGACTGGAGGGGTTTCTCGACGAGGAACCACTATCATTATTCTTGAAAACAAAACCGCGAGCTCCTCGTCTGGTTGACTTCGTTTCTCGTCTATTTTTTGGGGAAATGTGGTTGACCCGTCTTTAATGGTTTCCATTAAGGCGCGAAATCTTGTTCAACAGCGATGATCGAGATGCAGAGCTCGCTCTAGCCCAGGCTCGAGTGAGTGTGATAAAGTCAGAAGCACCAGTTTCGGCCAAATATGTACATGAGACGGTTATTTGGGATGCTGATCACGGACCTAGCATCAGTTTTTGAATTGCTCACATTGGAAGTTAAAGATTCTCACCTTTCCACTTTCAAAGAGCTCGATGAACCTAAATAACGTTTCTTGCCATGTTTTTCTTCAAATATGTGTTGGAAATGGGGATAAGGAGTCTCACTGACGAAAAATTGCAATTTGCAAAAACACCAGCTTTGGGGGGAATCGAACCCATGACCACGTTTCCATGAAGCGGGAACACCATCCACTGCGCCAACCGATCACATCGGGCTGGGTGGCAGTAGGGTGTGATGAGTTTCGCGCTCACGCTTTCACACGCCTTTTTCCGACCACAGAAGAGCATTCCGAAAGACTAACTATGGTTTTGGACTTCCCACACGGGACCCTACTTCCTGTAAAAAAAGCACACCGCAAAAGCACACCGCAAGTTTGGAGGCTCTCCTTGTATGTCTCCGCCGTTTTTTTTTTTTCAAAACTGAATTTTGCTGAAAGTTTTTGCAAAACGTGATATGCTATTCGAAAGAGAATGACTTGCTCTATCAGAAGCTATGTTTAACTTTGTTCAAATTTCAGTTTTTTGGCAATTTTTGGTTATTAAAGTGGAGATTCAAAATAAGAAAAATGACCTTCCCTGGAAGGTGCTTCCCTTTGCTAGTGTTTGAGACTTTTTGTCCAAAGTTATGCAGCATTCGAAAGAGAATGTCTTGCTCTACAAAATGATGTATAGCGTTTTTTGTCCACATTGATTTTTATCAATTTTCTGGGTATTAAAGTGTATTTTTACCAACAGCTCCTTTACCACCCGTATAACCTGTCGTTCCGTTGATCATCGAGTTGCTCGAGCGGCCGCCAGCAGCGGCTCCAAATACTCTCGCACTTTTCCACGCTCGTTCTCCGAACAATTTTTTTTCGGTAGAGATATCTGAAGCGAGAATTTTTTCAGAAATGTGCCAGCGACCGACACGATTCCTCGCCGAGCCACATTTTTTCTCGATGACGATCCAAGAGCCACCGGAGTTCCGCAGAGCGTTCAGGTCAGTCGGCGAGAGCTTTACAAGGAGGTTGTGAAACTCATTGCCGCAGACAAGAACTTCGCACGAGTTTAGCCGCTGTGCCGAGAAAACTTCCAACGGGACATGCATTAATTAGGCCGTGCGCCGACACAACAAGGAGGTCGAGCTCCTTATGAAGGAAGGAGCCGTGGGAAGCATGAGCTGAGGGAGTGTGAGGTGGAGCGAGGAAGTCGTTCGTTCCTGAACGATGAGGTGAATAATCATCGGAACTTGACTGGTATGGAAAACTTGTCGATTTGATGCGGCGGTGAAGGTCTCTAAATAGGAACCTCTACCGCTCTCGTGTGTCTCTGTGATGCTAGGCTGGGCTGCGCCATGCATTCTACTTCTGCACGATGCCGTTTAGACAACTGTTTGCCTTTAGAAGGGCAGCGAGATGGACGAGTCAGCATTTATTCCTTCGAAGACCACTCTACTTCAACTTTGAATAAACAAAAGTTTTGGAGCAGCTCGGTTGGATCTAATTCTTGAATCGATTTGGAGAATCGCGATAAAGTAGTTTAATATTTTTCCCTAAGTAATTTTTTTGCCTATCGACTGTGTTCATAGATAGACATTTTATCTATTTATTTATTTATTTATTTATTTATTATTTTATTCATTTATTTTATTCGCACCATTTTGTGCAGATATGTAATTATTACGGAATTCTACTGGATAGCGCCAATTTAAAAGGAGCTTTTTTGTTTTTTAAAACGGCATTCTGTGGTCTTAGCGAACGCTATAACCACTGACTGGGGCATCGCCCAGGAAGATATAATTGTGCTCGAGCAAATATATTCCAATAATTGTTTGAACAGTCGAATATGCGGAATGTTCGACATTTCCAGATTTTTGACATCAATAGTTTAAAAACACGAATATTTGTTTGAATTTGAACATAAAAAGGTAGCTAGCTATATTCAAATTTTTTCAAAAATTTACTTCAAATACTAATTTTACTCGAAGATCTGACACTTTTACAAAGAGTAAACTTCATATTTTCAAGCACAAAATCTGATTCGAACAAACCGACTACATGAATATTCGTATGAACAAAAAATAGGGAATTATTCGATTTTCGGTCATTCGAAAATTTTTTTAGAAGGGTAGAAAGGGCTATTTTTGAGCGCCAATGCAGAAATTACGCCATGCCCTCGTCCGAAGCGTCGCGATTTTTATTCGATTGATGGCAAAGTTTCTGTTTGCCTGGAGTTTCACACCTATAAACGATACAAAGAAAAACAATTTTAAGGCACACACGTATCCTCACTTTTACGCTGCATGTAAGCAGTATTTACACTATCAATCAAATAGACATAGGATTTGCTTTTCGAACGCATGGCGCGACCCGATCTTTTAATGAGCTATATGTTCTCTGATGTGCTTTATGACAAATTCAATTATGCTTTTTTTCTCAAGAAATAATTTTTTTAACTATTACACTTATTGAGCCAGACTAACTAAAATATTCAAACAAAGCTATGCCAGACTTCTTCTTGAACAAAAATTCATTCTAATCATCTTGGAGAGTCTGCAGTTTGACCTGCAGGAAGCTCATTTCGACGTAGAAGTCGTTCACTTTGAATTGAGAAGCGTAAAGTTTGGTTAGAAGAGTGTCCAATTCGATTTGTAGGGCATAATTTGACGTGAAAATGGTATGTATGCCGTCAGTTGCAACAGCAGCAGTTCTTAATGAAGTATCGGTACATGTCGCGAAGATGGGTTGCATTGAGAGGTGGGAACGCGTCATCCAATCAGGCCCCATCGACGGGGCTGATTGAGCTGAGAGAAGAAGTATGCGATCGGCACCCTTATTCGTTGGCGCATGTTCGTCTGGTGCAGCCTGGCTATGATAGGATGGCGCGCTTCCAACCCTCAATGCTGCCCATCTTCGCGACATGTACCAATTTAGCTAACTTTGAATACTGAAAATGCAGATTTATCTCACGACATTCATTACTCGTTTGGTGCGTTTCTGTCTCAACACATCGCAACCGAAAAGTCTCGCTTCTTTGTTATAAAGAACTCGACTTCTGCTGCGAATTCCGCACGCTCTACATTATGTCCTGATGAAGCGCCGTCTAATCAGGACTCCGGAAGTCGTGCGAGTTCAAGTGCAACAGCGCATTTTCAGTGATGAAGATGAAGTCGCCATAAGCTCCCGAGGCTGACGCATCAGCACACTAATCCTGCTGAGCAAGTTTGTTGGCAATTATGCAGCTGCCTCCGCAGGGACGGCTCCGCGCTTGATTGGACCAGAGCGGCCGATTGAACGCCGCTGGCCGGCGAGAGCAGGAGAGCCTATTACAGTAGCTCGTGCTCCGTTTGAGATGCCTTAATCTTCTCACGTAGGAATTTAGGATCTATCCTAATCGGGAGGGAGAGGGCATATGTGCGACTTGGTTCTTTCCCTTGAATTTCTAGAAGGGCTTCAGCTGGTGTCCCACGATGTGAGATATTTCATTGGATTTCGGGGAAAATTTCAGAGTTATAGTTTTGTGACATCGTACGCAGTTGGCAATCCTCTCTCGACTAGGATAGATCCGGAATTTTTGCTACAAGGATAAAGGAGGGGCCAAAGGCTACACCCTTTAGAGATTGGGAGTGGCTTGATATCAGGGGTGTGCGTAAATGAAATCCGAAATTTCGTAAATCGTAAATCGTAATTATGAAAAAATCGCCGTAAATCGTAAATCGTAAACCGTAAATCGTAAGAGGTGCCTGACTTATAACACATTTAATTTCCTTGTTTTTTTTTTGCATTATGTTGAACCTAATCGAAGCTACGTTTTGTTTTGTTGGGACATTTTCAGCTCGAGCTGGACACTTTTCTAATTAAGATGGAAGCCATTAAAATCAAACAGCACCTTTCAAATCAAGCTTGACAAGTTTTTGGAGGACCAAAAACCGCTTGTTCAAAAACGCTATCTTAAAAGGCGCCTATACAGGGTGCCCAAATAAGAAGCTTACATTGCTTGGACGATCAAAAATGTTTATCATTCTACTAGCCATTGGCTTGCATATAAAAATATGACTTTGTAGAAACAACCGCAACAACTCCGAATAAATCAACAAAAACCATTCCATCCAAAACCAAGAAAAACTTGATCGCTGGCCAACTCGACGAAAACAATATTTGCACAAATAATCCAACAAGCATCCCCTACTGAGTGAACGCATGGCACATTTCTATGGTATGACACACCTAAAGTTCTAAGCCTTCCCACGTCTTGAATTGCACCCAACAGCATTTTTGTAGCAGACGGGAAGGAATTGTGTGACGATTGAAAGAGTCTGATCACATTTTTGGACACTCATCATAGTCGGATTGTTGACTTAAAATTATAAAAGAAGATATTTTTGTGGCATTCTTTAGGAGTAAAGTAGAGAAGAAAGGTGCAGTTTGAATTGAATGTGGTTTAGCTGATTCGTACAAGGTGCATTTTAAACGCATAGGGGAACACATGGTAGGGAAGTCGGAGGAGGATGGCTATTGCATGCTCCAGAATAGGAGTTCTTGATTACAGTCCAACCACGGGCAGTCAAGTTTTCCATACCTGCTGGGTTGTGAATTGGTACCTGATTTGGCTGGAAAGGATAAAGCACTGACCTATACGTCGGCGGCAACCGCAATTCATTCTATAAGGCAAACCCACGCTCAAATAACCTCTACGATATCCCACAGAGGTAGAAAGAATGGATGGCGCATCTCAAACAGGGACTGGTTAACGTCGTGCTTTGTCCTTTATCATTTTTGAAGGCAACCACAACTTCTGGAATGTTCGACGATACCAGGTAATTACTTTCGGCATTTACTTCGCTCGCAGATTTGTCTGCACTTGTTAAATTTCGGAAACTCCAAAATATTGCATTACTAATTAATGACTGCTTGCATTCGCCAGTCCTGCGCTCCACTACCTTTCTAACAAACGTATCTTTTGCTCAGTCTTTAGCATTCTGAACGGATCGCATAGGGCGAACGCAACAGCCTCAGTCTAACCTCTGAAAACGAGACCAAAAGTGTCAAACTTTTTTTTACCTTCGTCATGAAAATGTCAGGCGTTTTGCCTAAGGCGCACCTCATACGTAAATACACTCCGCATGACGTGAAGTGATAATCAGATTGAAACATGGTTGTTGTACTCTTTCCAACAGTTTAGCTGTTACTCCACAGCCTCCAATCAATTCCAATATTCCTTGACGGCTTTGCATGACTTCTACTCGTGTGCATTGGAAAGAGTCGTCTATGTGGTGAACAAGTGGTGAAAAAGTTACAAGTTGACTAGGCGGTGGTTGCAGCATAGAATATGGTTAAGCAGGTGACCATCTTCATTCCAGTGCAAAGAGAATTTTCATGTTTTTCTGCGGACTGGAACGAAATGCTTTCAGGCCATTGGAATGTGAGATGTTGTGCTAGAGTGCGACCAGAAAATTAGGCTAGCCCAGTTCCATTGCCAGGAATTAGCTCGAGCGGCCTATCCACAAAGCTGCGTTTCTGTCTCAGCGCTAGAGTAGAACATGAAAAAGTAAATAGGGCTAGCAATGGGCTATGAGGGAAGTCTTTAAAAGTGGGTACATCGTCATAATCCGAATTATATCACGTTACGTGGATTTTTCTCATCCGTGGACCGAAGATCACATTTACGAAAATTTACGATTTACGACCCAAAATGTCGTAAATCGTAATTCGTAAAAAATTTGCCAAGAATCACCGTAAATCGTAAAATCGTAAATCGTAAATCGTAATTACGCACACCCCTGCTTGATATACATATATCATTTTCACGTCGAATTGGACACTTTTCGAACTCCACTTTTAAAATAAAACTGGACACTGCTCGAACGAAAGTGGACTTTACTAAAATAAAATTGGACACTTTTCAGATCAAATTGAACACTTTTCACGTCAAATTTGACACTCTTCTAAGTTATTTTGTCACTTTTAAAACCAAACAAACTCTTCCAAATCAAAATGGTCTTTTCTACATTAAACTGAATACTCTTTAAAAGGTTTAAAGTAAATTTTTGTTCGAGGAAATTTTTAGTATGATTTCTTTCAACTTTTAATTCACTTACCCAATAAGTGAACACTTTGTTTAAAATTTTATAAAATTTTCACTTTTTATGAAAAATAAAGGTTTATAGCTTGTTCTAAAGAACATTAAAGGACAAGAACGGCGTTACTCAATCCTTTTCGGGATGCGCAAGGCATTCTACTTCGTGGAGGCGATTTGAACGCGTATTTGGCCGCGTATTTGCGGTGGCCGGCCGATGAAAAAGTCAGCGCTTTACCCTTCCCGGACAAGTTTGGTACCAATTCACCAATTCGAGGGATGGGAGGCTTGGTTGGCCTGGGCAGGAAATCCGAACCAGGGACCTGGTATCGGATGCACGCGACAGCCGGCGCCTCCTCCGACTGCGCTACACGCGCCCAAAGAACATTAGGGCAGCATTGTTCTAGTGCCAAAAAAAGAGATTGCAAAAACGTCGCGTCCAAGACGTCGCGATTTTTGCTCGATTAATAGCAAAATTTGAGTTTCATGGAATTTCATACTTACAAACGATGCGAAATAGGCAACATGCATAAAAAACACACAAATTCTCACTTCTCACTTTGATGCATTATATAAGCAGCGTGTAAACTATCAATCCAATAAAAATCGCGACGAGTTTTTCGAGTGCGTGGCGCAATCTGGCATTGAATGATTGCTGCCTTGTTGCGCATTAAAACAAATTTTAGTTCGTTATTTTTTCTCATAAAAATAAAAATTTTATAGAATTATTACACTCATTCGGGCAGTTGAAGTAAAAAAAAAATCCAAAAAAACTTGTTCTAAATTTTCCTTAAACAAAAATTCCTTCCAAGGTTTTTCGGAAGTTTCTACTATAATCTGGAGAACGGTGGTTTTGATTTGCAAGATGTTCAAATTGATTTCAGAGTTCATAGGCGAGCTTAGAAGAGTATTGGTTTGAAGAGTGTCCAATTTAATTTTGAAAAGTGTCCAGTTCGACGTGAAAATGGTGTATACGACGAATTAAAAACTTTTCAAATCAAATTGGATATTCTTCTAAGCTAGCCTAAGACTTTTGAAATTAAAACAAGTCCTTCCATATCGGAATGACCTTCTTACAGGATGAAGTACAGACTCAAAGAGATGGTTAGAATAATTTTTTGTTCAAGGAAAATTTGGTAGAACTTTCCTTGAAATTTTTTTCATTACCCCAGTAACTAATAATTTTATAAGATTTTTATTTTAAGCGGAAACAACAAATTATATTTTGTTTTCAAATGCAACAAGGCTGCAAGCGTTCAGTGCATTAAAAGAAGAGATCGCGCCATGCACTCGAAAAGCTTGTCGCTACTTTTGATTGATAGTGTAAATGCTGCTTACCTAATGCTGCTTGAAGCGTCAAAGTGAGGACATGAGTGACGTTTTCAACCGTTTTTGTTGTATCGTTTACAACTGCGAAACTCCATGCAAGCAGAAATTTTGCTATCAATCGAATAAAATTCGCGACCTCTTGGACGAGGACACGGCTCAATCTCTTTTTGGCACTGAAAATTTTTGTTTTTCCTGTTTCTCAAAACAATCTATGAACCATTATTTTGTGCGAAGTTTTAAATCATTATTTTTTCTCAAAAAAGAGAATTTCAGAATATTTCAAGCAATGTGTTCGTTTACTGGGTGGGTGAATTTATATTTTAAAGAAAGTTATACTAAAAATTTTCCTCGAACAAAAAACTATTCTAACCTTTTTGGAGAGTCTCTTGTTTAGTGTAGTAGAAGCTCATTCCAGTTTGGAAGAAATCACCTTGATTTACTTATTCATTCTTTTAGTCATTCTCTCTTTCTTCTTAGTTTTGATTTTAAAAATGTTATGCTAGCTTGAAAGAGTATCCAGTTTGACATGAAAATCGAATTCGGCAGTTTTCAAATCAAATTGGAGATTTTTATAATCAAATAGACACTCTTCTAAGCCTAAGTCTAACCAGGAGACTATCTCAACGGTAGGTCGGAACGGCCCAAGTGTTGTATATGGGCAATCTCGCCTCTCTCTGGGAAACAACAAAATGCAAATATCTCGACCCCAATACAACTCTGCGCAGAGTTAGGGACGACAGAAGTTGGGCCGTTGGCGGCGTTAGCTCTATGCCTGGAGGCGGAGGGCGGGCTCAAGTTGGCCGGAAATAGCGATCATGAGCGAGTAATAGTGGCGCAGTGCGTAGAGGGGCGGCGTAATCCCCATAATCGCTGTTTCCAGCCAACTTGAGTTCGCCCTCCGCGGGCAGGCATAGGGCTAACGCCGCCAACGGCCCAACTTCTGTCGTCCCTAACTCTGTGCAGAGTTGTATTGGGGTCGAGATATTTGCATTTTCTTGTTTCCCAGAGAGAGGCGATTCTGGCCATATACAACACTTGGGCCGTTCCGACCTACCGTTGAGGTAGTTTCCTGGTAAGACCTTTGAAATCAAAGCGAACTCTTCCAAATCGAAACGAGCTTCTTACAGGATAAACTACAGACTCTCAAAAATGGTTAAAATACTTTCTTAATCCACGAAAAGTTGATATAACGTTTTTTTGAATTTTTAGTCCATCTGTACCACTAGATACTCATTCGCTTAGCGATAGCTGTACCCTAGAACAAGGACGTGCTATTGATGCCCTTCCCTTCTCTCTCTGTGCTTCATATGAAGAAGGAGCATTAGTTCGGCATCATTATGTCGTGGCCATGCCAGTAGTTTCCACAACAACGCGCCTAATTAAGAGCATTATGACTCCTCTCAGCCATTAGGACACAGCTAACGGACTCCCCCCCCCCCCCAAAAAAAAAAACCCAAAATGTAAGAAGTCGAGCAAAGGGAGCTCTGGATTTGGTGTCGGTGAGATGGTGGAGGGTGTTGGGTTTTGTTCAACGATAACGCTGCTGAATACCAGTCTCTCAAATTTTGATACTGGTGCTGAGTTGGTTGAGCTTGAACCTTCTTTAAAATATTACAGTTTGGGTACTAGTCGCGAATGTGGGCAACATTGGGAAGTGAGAACGCGTTGAATTGCAATGTCCGTGGCCTGAGCTTCTAGCGACTGAACTTCAAAAATTATTGCTGCTTTTACGGGGAAAGCAAATTTATTTATCTATTTATACAATATTCACGTCAGATTGGACACTTTTCTCGTTAAATTAGACACTTTTTGAATCAAATTGGACACTTTTCACGTCAAATTGGTCACTCCTTTAAATAACCTTGACGGTTATGATATTAAACTGAACATCTTCCAAATCAAATCGGGCTTTTTTCACATAAAAGTAGAGGTAAACTAGAGACCCTAACACTGCTAGAGTTTAGTTTACCTGCTCCAATAAGCGTGACAATTTTATAAAATTTTTATTTTTACGAAAAAATGTAATAAAATTTGTTCTAAATTACAGCAAAAAGGCAATCATATAGCGCATTGTAAGATTTCTTTTTAAAAGAGTTAGAATAATTTTTTGCTCTAGGAGAATTTTAGTAAACTTTCTTTGAGGTTTTAATTTACCTATTTGTTTGAAATTTTACAAATTTCTAATCTTGAGGGGAAATTATGGAGCAACGCTTTTTTAAAGAACAGGATGGTGGCCTTTTTTAGGGCCATAAGAGGAGCTGCGCCATGCCCTCGTCCATGCCCTCTGCCGATTTTTATTCGATTGATAGCAAAATTTATGTTTGCATGGAGTTTCACACCTGCAAATAAACATTTATAAACAAAACATATCCTCACTTTGATGCTGCATGTAAGCAGCATTCACAAAATCAATCAAATAACCGTGGCAACTTGCTTATCAAGTGCATGGCACAATACAATCTTAGAAGGATTGACTTGATTGCAGACTTGTGCGCAACAAGTGCTTCAAAACAAATTTAATTCATTATTTTTTCTTAGAAAATAAACTTTGTATGGAATTATTACACATCTTGGGCAGGTGAACTAAAAAATGTCAAAAAATGTTATGCCAAATTTTTCTTGAGCAAGGAATTATTCTAACCACCTTAAAGAGTCTGTAATTTAAAGGTTATTTCGATTTGGAAGAGTTCGCTCTGATTTTTTGAAGCCTTACTAGGGAAGGATATTGACCTCCCGTGGAACTTCAAGTCGTGACCAGTATCATTAGAAAGGGCTTGGAATGCTGATTACGAGTATGGTTGAAAAATTGCAAAATGAAACTCCTAAGTGAGTTATGACCTGCCGAAGTTGGGTGGCCTGGCTGCAGCCTGGCCGTGCGAAAGAGCTGGCGCGAGAGCGATGAGTCATAGGGGCTTCGTAATAGGGCGTCGGCTGCGGCGGTGGCGCAGAGGTAGTGCTCCCGCTCGTCAACTGTAACGTCGTTGGTCCGGTCCCCATTGTTGCCGACCTTTTTGCACATCATGATTTATCTTCGAAATGACCTTTTATTCTAAATTGTGACACGCTGTCATACACGTTTGTAAAAAGACTTGAAGGCACCTCAAATTCAGCAAGAAGAATGGACACCACCTTTACTATTGAAGAGGACATAGTGAGCGAAGGAAAAGCAGTAGATCAACGACATTTTGGGTTTCCTCATCATAAATACATTGTTCTACGTACGTTTTGGCTACTCACCTTCGTCAGAGCCTGGAAAAATCAAAGACCAAAGTGATCCAACCGGTCCCAACTGCCTTTTCAGGCTACAATACAAGACAAAAGGCGGCCAATCAGTAACAAGTGTAGTGGAACTCGTAGACGCAGGAAATGCTCACCTAATGAGATGGAAAGGACCTGATGGCATGCCAGCTCCTCGCGCGACGTGCAGTGGGTAGTCTGATAGACCGGCGAGAGGCCCTCCTGACTTGAAGACGTTGCGATCAAAGTCTACAGAGGTCAAGGAAAGCTGAGAGCTCATTAGTGATGGTAAGGCACTCATACTTTCGATTCAGACTTGGACTTTTCGCAGTAATCCAAAACGCCTCTAACGTCTTGCGTGCTGAAGTCTTGGGTTCTTTTGCCAGTATCTTTATCGAAACCGTAAACTCTTCTGCGGAATGACCCTCCATTCTGTGCGTACCAAGTGTGGTCGCCATATCTGACCTCCTCAGTCCATCTAGATGTTCTTTAACTCTCAGACACAGGGGTCGCCCGTTTCCCCTATGTACTCGGCTCTGCAGACCTCGCATGCGACGAGGTAGATTACGCAGGAGGTCATGAAGTCTCCTTCTCGCCTAGATGGACAACAGTATTCTACTTACCTTTTTGCTGCACACAATTTTTTGCTTTGTTCCATGAATGCCAAGGTTGTTAGTAAGACCTCCACTTGTTCAATGTAAGATTTGGACTCTATTTGTCCAAAACCGCCAATAAGATGTCACCATAGCAGTTTTTGACTTCAAGCATTTTCACAAACGTGCGCATTGAAACAAACTTTAATTTATCATCTATTCTTTAAAAAGTTTTTCTATTATTTATTACAAGTACTCCGTCACGCCTATCGGCGTGCCTCGCACTTGCGCGCTTCGCGCGATGTTGCAGAATCACTAAGCCAAGGAAAATCACATCGAGCTAGCTGCTCTACTTGTACAGCTTCTTTCCCTACCTAGGAGTACAAAAGGCTCGTAATACGTACAGTGTATAGTATGATAGGGCGGTCTACTGATTCCTCACTTAGTGAAACGGACCCCCATTACTGATACTGGTCCTCCTCAATGATCCACCCTTAGCGTACAACGTCTTCGACACGCCTTCTGAATCCCCAGACACATTGGACGACGTTTTTGGCACGTCTATCTGAGTCCACAAACATGTTGAGCGACGTCTTTGGCACGTCTTCTGAGTCCCAGGCCGTAATGCGACGTATTCCGCACGTCTTGCGAATCCACTGGCACGTAGAAGTCCTCTGGGTATTTTCCGCTATTTTCGGTCCCCGTAATTTGATCAGTATCGATTGACGGTGATCGATGCTACAAAAACGAACCTCAGTTTCGTGTTCAGCGACCACGACTGCCCCAGGGCTGATGTTCCCAAGCAGGGAGAACACGTCCGGGTATTTTTCGCTATTTTCGTGCCGTACTGCCGTAATTTCCTCCCCTCCCATTTTTCCCCTATTTTATGACTAATTTCTGCGTCGACGCCGATCGATGATTATATTGGGTGTCCAGAAAATACCTGCAGAAAACTTCGCAGTGTTCCAGATTTTTTCTAGAATGTTCTGAAGATTTCAACATAAGTGCTATACAAAGACACTATCCTGCTGTATCTGCATAACATATCAGGCTCCGTCTTCCTTGCCTATTTCACTGTACGATGGCCGAACTGTCTACCCATGTTAGACACGCACTCCTTTACAGTTTGAATCTGGGCACTCCGCTAAAGAAGCCCGTCGAAACTTGTGTCGTATATTCGGCTCTGAAGCTTCTTCTGTACGGTGCGTGTATAGCTGGTTCGAACGCTTCGGAAACGGGAACAGGAGTCTCGAAGATGAGTCTCGCTCTGGTCGACCAACATCGATATCTTTGGATGAACTGAGGAAACTGGCGGAGCAGCATCTATATGAAGGTGTGCGTTATTTTGCTGCTGCTCTTGGCTGTTCCCGATCCACCGTGGACGATGGACTGCAATCTGTTGGAATGGTTAAGAAGCTCGGTCAGTGGCTTCCAAACGAACTGACCGACGTCAACGGCGAAGACGTCTGGACATATGCAGTCAGCTGCTCTCCCGAAGTCGCACCTTCAACTGGCTGGACACCATCGTCACAGGAGACGAAAAATGGGTCCTCTGCGTCAACCACGCTCGTAAACGTGCGTGGTGCCAACGCGATGAAGTCCGAAATCTTTCGTAAAATGTGAAATTCATGCGGGGAAAGTCATGCTGAGCGTCTGGTGGGGAGTTTATGGGATCTATCGTTTCGAGCTGCTGCCTGACAACACGACTGTCACTGCCGAGGTCTTCGCTACCCAACTGCAGGGACTGACCGACAAGATGCGCAAGGAACAGCCCAGGCTCGACAAAGTTCGCTGCTGCACGATGACGCCCGCTCACACCTCGAGAAGACGACTTCTCAGAGAATTCTGGAACTCGGATGGGAAGTTCTGCCGCACCCACCGTACAGCACAGATCTGGCCCCAAGTGACTACCACCTTTTTCGATCACTTCAGCATCATCTGGAAGGGAAGCGTTATGAAGATCGTGACCACCTTGAAAACGATCTCCGAGCTTTTTTCGCCTACAAGTCCCCGGATTTCTACGCCAGAGGAATTCGAAGTCTTGTGGAACCTTGGCGGAGAGTATTCGATGTTGATGGAAGATATTTGGTTGATTAATAAAATGTTGATAAAAATTGTGTTATTTTGGAAAAATTGTCGTATTTCTGCAGATACTTTCTGGACACCAAATATCACTGATCCTGACGCTGTTTTCTCTAAGCACATCAGCAAAAGCGTACCGATTCCTTACTTGTGTCCAACTTTCCCCGCCCAAACCCGAAACTTCGTAAGCAGTGCAGTGAACTGCATGATTTTTCCTTCCTGCATAACCAAGAGCCGAGGTGCCAAAAATATTCGCGAGTTGGTGTGCACTTTAGGTGTCACACGTCTCTTCGAAAGTGCACAACGGCGGTGAATTCAGAAGGCAACTGTAGAACAACAACCAGTGAAGCGTGTCCAACAACCAACACCTTTAAATGTCGCTGTTCATCGACTCGTGACTGCTTATTGCTGAAAACACTGAGAGCAAAAACTCTGCTTGTCGAGGTGCGCTACTGGTTTAGATGAGGCAAAGGGGAATTTTTAGTGATCTGCTTGTTTTCTGGGAAAATGACCAAGATTAGACTTAAAACACACATAATCCAGGCGCTATGCGCATTAAGGGAAGGAGTCAGCATGATGTAGCCTTCCGTAGAACAAGTGAACACTTATTAAAATTAAAAAAAACATAATATGGATGTCAGGCTGCTTGCGCACAACATCGTAGAATTAAAGAAGGTCATAAAGTTTTTGAGTTTTTGTTAATATTTTTGTTGATGTTTTTTATGTACTAGCTTTCTTTTCTTTATCTTTGTTCTCTGCACATGGTTGTTTGCCTTTCTTTTTTTCCGAATCTGGAGCACGTCTTCCTGACGTATAAGGATAAAGATAAAGGGTAAAGGACAGAGTTATTCTATTCCTTTTGGGATGCGCCACGCATTCTACTTCTATGGGATATCGTGGAGGCGATTTGAATGCGTATTTGGCCATACAATGATTTGCGGTGGCCAGCCGATGAACAAGTCAGCGCTTCATCCTTCTCACCAGGATACTATCTCAAAGGTAGGTCGGAACGGTGTTGTATATGGGCAGAACCGCCTCTCCCTGGGAAGTAACAAACTGCAGGTATCTCGACCCCAATACAACTCTGCGCAGAGTTAGGGGCGACGGAAGTCGCGTGTTGGCGCCCTGTTGACTCACGTGCTCCACAGCTGACGGGCGCCCGCGGGATGACGGCTCGTATCGCGAATCGGTGCAGTGCACAGGTGGCGTAGTAGGGAAGAGCTCGGGCTCGTGGACGAGGCGCCGTGTGCTTGGATCTCGCAGACTGCGCCTTTTCTGCACTTCTGCAAAATCCATGTTTAACATATAGGTAATCCACCTAGGGGTATTATAGTGTGTTATAGAGCATGTTTACATATAACATACCACCCATACCGTTAACATGGGTGGTCCAGGCAGGGTCACCGATTTCCCTGAAACTTTGTCTAGGGGTTATTTGGGGTGCTGATCACGAAACTGATATTCGTTCTTCACGATTCGGCTGGATAATATAGATACAGGAAGGTACAGGATTACATTCTTAAAGTTTCTGCCGGTGACGGCAGGTAGAGACAGAATCGTGAAAAAGGGATGTCAGATTCGTGATCAGCACCCCAAATAACCCCCCCCCCCCCAGTGAACATTTAAGTTAATCTGTAGTTTGAAGCATATTATATATGTAAACATGCTCTATAACACACTATGATACCTCTAGGTGGATTACCTATATGTTAAACATGGATTTTGCAGAAGTGCAAAACAAACAACAGTCTGCGGGATCCAAACCCCCGGCTCCTCGTTCACGAGCCCGAGCTCTTCCCTACTACGCCACCTGTGCACTGCGCTGAACCGCGATACGAGCCCTCATCCCGCGCGCGTCCGTCAGCCGTGGAGCACGTGAATCAACAGGGCGCCAACACGCGACTTCCGTCCCCCTAACTCTGCGCAGAGTTGTATTGGGGTCGAGATACCTGCAGTTTGTTATTTCCCAGGGAGAGGCGGTTCTGCCCATATACAACATTTGCACCGTTCCGACCTACCGTTGAGATAGTATCCTGGTCAGACAATTCTGGTACCAATTCACTGACCCCGGAGGGATGGAAGGCTTGGTTGGTCTGGGCGGGAAGTCCGAACCAGGAACCTGGTATCGGGTGCAGGCGACAGTCGGCGCCTCCTCCGACTGCGCTACACGCGCTCCTGACGTATAAAATAAATAAATAAATAAAACCCAACATGCATTGAGCATTTCATAGTAATGGATTATGGATTCAGATTCTGTCGAAAATTTTGTCTGAAATGGCGATTACATTTCAAATTCATGTTCTATGGTTTAACATTGATAAAAGATTGAATCTGCGATGAAACGAGCTAGATCTGCACCAAATAAGCAATGAATAACTCTGCATTTACAGTAGGCGACGTTAGGGAATAGACTTATGGTTAGAACTACTGTTGCAACTGATCGCATACATTATACAGTTTTCAAGTCGAATTGGAAACTTTTCAAATCAAGTTCGGCATTCTTTTACGTCAGCCTAAGGCCTTTTGAAATCAAATCGAACTCGTACAAGTCGAACTCGTACCGTAAAAACGACGCCAAAAACTCGTAAAGAGGAATAACGTCACAAGAGCTATATATGGTAAGAAAGCCTAGATCCAATACAATAGTTACTTGGAGAAAAAAGTCATTGAATCTGGAAATCTATCCAAATTTTACAGGTTTGTCAACAAGAAGATTAAGGATAAAAGCCTTGTCTGTTCTCATGTAGAGGGGGTGTAATGTCAACCTCAGCTACAGGGAAGGCAAACGTGCTAGCGAACCAATTCGAGAAAAACTTTCAGACAGATAACGGCGAAATTCCACTGCCTCTTGACTCTAGTCCAGTTGAGCCTTTGAAGGGTGTTCCATTGTTTAGTGCTGATCTACTCTGTGATTTGATTAACAAGTGGCCAAACTCTTCATAAGTTACCCCTGATTTCATACCTCTGCACTTCATTAAAAAAATTTCCTCTGTCATATGTGGCCCACTTGCTTATCTTTACAATCAGTCGCTAACGTATGGTGAAATTCCTCAACGTTAGAAGCATTGTTTTGTCACTCCTATACTTAAGGAAGAGCTGGCAACCAATGCTGAAAACTATCGACCAGTGAGCATCACATCTGTTTTTTGCAGGCTTTTTGAGAAGGTTATAAGAAAACACATAATGACTCATATTACTGTTAACAGCATTATCTCTCATCATCAACATGGGTTTGTTCCTGGTAGATATGTTCAGACCAATTTGTTGGAATGTCTTAATGATTGGACACAGGCGCTTGATAACAAATGCAGTTGCCATGTCATTTACTTGGACTTCGCAAAAGCATTTGATAGAGTGTCTCATCAAAAGCTTATTTTCAAACTGGAGAGATTCAAGTTTCACCCCATCCTTCTTAAATGGATTGCTTAATATCTCACCGGACGATATTTCAGGTCAAAATAGACTCTTCGTTTTCAAGTGTAAGGCGGGTAGTCAGTGGAGCCCCACAAGGGGGTGGTCCTTCCCCTTTGCTTTTCAACATCTTCACCGCAGAGATTCTTGATGTCATGCAGCAGTGCAACATTATCACAAAGGTGTATGCTGATGATGTAAAGATTTATAATACTATTGCAGGCTCAGAGGATATATGTATGCTTCAAAATGCAATAGATTTGATGGTTGATTGAGCGAAAAAGTGGCAGTTGCCGCCATCTCCTCAAAAGACTGTAATCTTACATCTTTGTTCTGGAATGGAAACCTTCTCTTATAGGAACAACATTGAAGGATGTGCTTTACACGAAACGGGATCTGTCAAGGATTTGGGTTTTTCTTATAGCAATAACCTAGACTTCGGAAGACATATACGTGCTATATGTAATACGGCTATGCTACGAACATATAACGTCTTTAAGGCATTAGTCACCAGGAATAAATCTGTTCTCCTTAGGCCTCGTGCATACTTCCCATCTTGCAGAGCGACGCGAAGGAACTTGAACTTCTCAGTGCCCGCCGCATCGCCCATCGCTCTGCAAGGGAGCGCGACCACGATCCGTCCAGGACCAACGCTAAACACCGCGCGCGCCGCGAGAAAATATGCCACGCCCGCGACGGGCGCGAAAGCCATCGCGCATGCCGATCGCAACTGTTGTGGTGGCTGCGGCGAAGTTTCGTTTGACTATTCGACCGCGTGCGGCGGAATGGCCATGAACTGAGTGCCGCGATGGCATCGCGGTGATGGAAGTATGCCCCCGGCCTCAGGGTGTACAAGACCTATATACGTCCCCTTGTTGGATCAAGTGTGTCCGTCGTATTTGCTCCGTATAAGAAAAAGCACATCTATACTGTAGAGAAAGTACAGAAAAACTTCACCAGGAAGCTTCTTCTTAGAATAGGGAGTTTCGTATATTCACGTGTACCGAAGGCATCAATCAAAAATAAATATCTCGGATTACCATCCCTAGATCCTCGCCGCAGCGTTTTGACATCTGTCTTGTACACAAGCTGCTATACTTTACCACCGATTCTGGGCCTTGTAGATTCTTTAAGATGAAGACTTCGCACACAAGAGGTGGCTCCGCTAAGCTACAGCTACCTCGGCCAAGAACCAATCTACGAGCAATGTCTTTCACTTATAGGGCAGGTAGTTTATACCTGAAATTCTTCAGCACCTTCAGTTTCCCCTAACACCGAGACAATTCAGAAGCCGAGTTGAAAGTTTGTTGATGAAATTGGTTGAATAGTATGATTGTTTGTAAGTATTATCTCACTGTTTGTATGTATTTGTCTCTGTGCTCTCTTTTTGTGATTGTTTCTGTGCTTGTTTTCTAACGTACTGCCTAATGCAATCGTAATAAAACAATAACAACAATAACAATCCCGCGCTTTTATAGCTCAAATACAATGCCTGAAACGGGGACATTCGTAGCCACGAGAAATCGGCCAGAAATTGAGGTAGCAAAATTGGCCACTTCATATGCAACGACCTAATATGAAGCTCAGGGAAACAACTATGTTAAGAGTTCGGCATAGTATCGAATTTCGGATCTAATCTACGAGTATGATGTCACTGAGAGCTATTACATATAATAGCTCTCAATAATGGTCCAAAAACGGATGTGTGCCCGGTGGATAAGGTGGCCAGTAGGTTTTACTCCGTAGTATTCAACAGCCCTACACATCCGTGTGTCCGTTAGATGATGTATTGCAGAACAATAGCAGTGCTTCCTGAAGCAATGAATATCATGTTTTGTGCGTGTACGTGCTTCCGCTGGCTTCTGTTTATCCTCGGCCTCATCTGAAGAAGGAGTTTTTATTCCGGTTCCGTGTTTGTGACAAGAAGCCGAGTAGAAAGAGGGAGGGAGTCGTACACACCTATTCATGAAAAGAGGGAGCGCGATGAAATTGACATTCCAGCATTTTCCCAAGGCCTTAACAAATTCTTAAGGCGCTCACGGTCCACATGTTCCTCACCAGTAACGTTTCTGCATCTATCCTAATCGGAGGTGCGCATTGCATTTTGATTTCCTGCTTTGAGTTTCTAGGAGAGCTTCAACTGCTGTTCCATGATGCAAAGGCATTTTCATTTAAATTCGGCCAATATGGTTCTCCAGCACAGAATTGTAGTAGTGTTTTTAAGAAATTTTTATGAATGAACAAAAAATTCGACATCGAAAAATTTCGAGCGAATGAACGAAAGAATTTATTCACTCGTCAATTTCTTCGATTGATCGAAAATCGAATAAGCCTCATTTTTCGCTTATTCAAATAATCAAATATTTTGTTCGAATCAGCTTCTGTGCTTGAAGATTTGAAGTTTAATCGATATTTTGAATAAAATTACTCGATTTTCGAGTAATATTAGAATATGGCTGCCTCTTGATGTTTGTATTCGAACGAATATTCGACTTTTTGAAACCGTCGATGTTCTAATTCTAACGAGCATTCGAAATTCTAAAAATATCGAGTATTCCACTGCTCGAGTGATTATTCGAGTAATTTTTTCCAACAATATAATACATCCGAGTTAAGGTTCTTGGTTCCAGTCCCGCCCAGGCCAAACCAAATCTTCGACCAAGTGCTTCCACAATGTCTCGTAGAAGTGAAATGCGTGGCGCATAAATTAAAAGAGGACTTATATCCCTCTGCTTTATTTCATAACGTTTTAGTTAGTGGTAGTTTTGTTAAATTTCATTGGTTGTAAGAGACCTTTAAACACTAAGAGTAGGGATGTGCGCAAATTTTTATGAAAAAAAAACGAAAAACGAGATACGGGAAGCGAAATATAAAGGATAAAGGACGGCGTTACTCCATCCTTTTCGGGAAGCGCCACGCATTCTACTTTTACGGGATATCATAGGGTCAGATAGAATGCGTATTTGGCCATACAATGACTTGCGGTGGCCAGCCGATGGACAAGTCAGCGCTTTATCCTTCCCAGACAAGTCTTGTAGCAATTCACCGACGCCGAAAGGATGGAGAGCTTGGTTGGCCTGGGCGGGAGATCCGAACCAAGAACCTGGTTTCGGGGAGCACGCGACAGCCGGCACCTCATCCGACTGCGCTACACGCGCCCATTAGAAATACAAGCGCTCAAAAATGGCTAGAAACCGGACTTGGACCACGTATGCAGGCGTAGTCTCTGGTTAAGAGTGTTTCCTGTTCGCTCATCGCAGCCATAGAAATCTGCTGCATTATTTGTTTGTGATATCCGCATAAGCTCACTTATTACATAGCGCAGTGGGAACAGGAGCTGGCCGTCGCATGCACCTCGTATCGATTCTTGGTTTGGGTTCCGCATGGCAATACTGAACCAGCGATCACTTTGGCGTCCTTGAGTTCGTAGTAGATTTGCCTGGGAGCGATGATGCACTGACTTGTCCATCGTATGGCCTGCGCCAGTCAATGTTTAGGCCAAGTACACTTTCAAATCGCCTCCATGACATCCCACAGAAATTGGGTCGCGCTTTCCAGACAGCGATTGATTAACGTCAACTTTTATCCTCTATGATCCTTTACTCACATATTGTCAATATTTTTATTTATTTATTTATTTATTTATTTATTTATTTACGTGCATTGTGGAACGCGTAGGAATAAAATGAAGAATGCAAACTTGGAGTGAAACATGAGGCTTATAGAATTTTGAACCCTAATAGAGCAAATAAACTTAAGTTCTCATTTTTATTTATTTATTTACTCATTTATTTATTTATTTAGTGCATCGTGGAACGGAGGAATAAAATGAAGAATGCAAATGTGAGTAAAACACGAGGCTTATAGAATTTTGAACCATAATAAAACAAATAAACTTAAGTTCTCAAAAAAATTGCTAAAAGACGAGGTAAAGTATGTTTTAACTATAAATAGAAATAAAATGTTCGCTCTTTAAAGTTGCTAGGTTTATGAGCTACAAAGATATAGCCTTTCCATCCCTGCTCCACTTGAGCTATATATACAATTTTCACTTCGAATTGGACACTTTTCACGTCAAATTGGGCACTCTTCTAAGCAGACCTATGAACTTTGGAATCAACGTCTTCAAAATCGAAACGAGCCTTTTACAGGTTAAACTACATCTTCAAGTTGGTTAGAGTATTTTTTGTTCAAGGGGAACTCAAAATAACTTTTTGTGAATTTTTTCACTTAACTGCCAAATGAGTAAGATAATTTTATATTTTTAAAGAAAAATAATAAATTAAACTTTGTATTAAGGCGCACCAAGGTAGCAGACGTGTCCTGCATCAAAAGACGGGATTGCGCCGTGCACTCAAAAAGTTCAACACAACGTGTATTTGATTGATAGGGTGAATACTGATTAGATGCAGCAACAAGGTTAGGATATGTGTTTTTTTACAATTGTTTGTGTTGCACCGCTTGCAGGTGTGAAACTACATGCAAACAGAAATTTTTCTATGAAACGAATGAAAATCGCGAAGCTTCGGACTGGAGCATGGCGCAATCTCTGTTTTGGCAACATAAAATGGCCGCTTTCCTGCTTTTTAAAACAAGCTTCAAGTCATTGTTTTTCTTCAAAAATAAAATTTTTGTAAAATTTCAAACTGTGTTTTCTTATTGGGAAGTAAATTAAAACTTCAAAGAAAGTTATACTAAAATTTTCCTTAAACAAGAAATTATTCTAACCTTTTTAGAGAGTTTCTAATTTAATGTAGAATAAGTTTCCTTCATTTGGAAGAGTTCTTTTTGACTTGGAAATTCTTACGTTAGCTTAGAAGATTGTCCAATTTGAGGTGAAAATGGGATAAAGAGTAAGGGACGATGTTAATAAATCTCTTTCGGGGATTGCGCCATGCATTCTCGTAAGAATCAAAATACGTGGCGCCTTCTGAGGAGGGATGGATTATCGCCACCCTTTTTAATTTTTCCTTAAGTTTGTATCAGAAGATCAGTACAAACTTTGATGCATAGTCTCAAGGATAGATGTGCAGGCATGGTCAGCCATTGCCGATCCGTTCCTGGTATGTGGGGCGCGTGTAGCGCAGTCGGAGGAGGCACAGGCTGTCGTGTGCTCCCGATACCAGGTTCCTGGTTCGGATTTCCCGCCCAGGCTGACCAAGCCTTCTATTCCTTCGGAGTCGGTGAATTGGTACCAGACTTTTCTGGGAAGGTTAAAGCACTGACTTGTTCATCGACTGGCCACCGCAAGTCATTGTATGGTCAAATACGCATTCAAGTCGCCTCCACGACATCCCGTAGAAGTAGAATGCGTGGCGCATTCCAGAAGGGATTGAGTAACGCCGTCCTTCATCCTTTATCCTGGTATGTGCCACGCGTTCTACATAATTTTGTAGGACGTCGAATACGTATTTATCCTAGACATACAATGACTTGCTGGAGTCAATCGTTGTACAAATTACAGTTTTCTATCCTTACCAGATAAGTCTGGAGCCATCTTGTCGATCCTGGGGGATGGAGGACTTGGCCTGGGCGGGGCCCGAACCAAGAACCCTGTGCCGTGGTGCACGGATTACTTGTATCTCCCCTGCTACCTCATAACTACACGCAAATTTCAAAAGCTAAAACTATCTGTCGCGTTTCTCAACTTGTGGACTATGCCTTAAATTTCCTTCTTATTTTTTAACAAAAGGTATTTATTCTCCGAAAAAGCGGTTTCAGATGAGCACTGTAGTGTATCAGACAGCTGATCCAAGCATAAAAGAGCAGAAGCTGCGCATGAGGTTCATCGCCGCCTAGATTGGGCTCAATCAAACATCTCCGATTCTCCTTGTTTGACTAGCCAACTTGTAGCTCTGACACGCAATGGTGTCACCGTCGCTCCAGACGCGCTGATGCATCGCTTGCTTGGTGTCGTGAGCGGGTCGTCAGATATTTATGGCGGTAGTCTTGTTGCCCAGATGGAGTTCGTCTCCCAGAGGAGTTGCCAGCAAACTTGTCACGCGTAATCGTCTATTCATGTGGTGCCACCGCCACCGCTCCTGGACAACACCTTTGCATTTCGAGCCGGCTGCTCCACTCCTACGCGCTCTCGCTCGTTTCGTGACAAAAAGCGGCCCTTGACTCGGCACGGACACCGAACAGCACATGGCGGAGGCGACCCAAGATCGTCGTCACTGCGGCTGTCACACGCAGCCATGGCCTGATTGCCTATTTGCCTGAAGAGGGCGACGGCACTCCGAGCACAGTTGTTGCGACGACGACCGAATTAGCAGTCTGACGCAAGCGCCGCTGACCTCTTCCGCACTCCCCACGCCCTGAAGCTGTCCGCTCCAGACTGTTCAGCCCTGATTTCTCCCATTTCAGCGCCAAATCGTACAGTTCCGGGGAGAGCTCGCCGACCAGGTCTCTGAACCGCAGCCGGACATCGTCGATTCGTGCACGCGCGAGTAACAATGTGCCAACGGTAAGCGGCTTTTACCAAGCATCTTTCAATCGGAAATCGGTTATTGATTGCCTCTTTGAAATACAAAAATCCATTGGAAAGTCGGCACTACAATAGTCGTCTAATACTTTCGGGATTCCAGAGGTCGAAAATAAAATTTTCGCCCAAACTTCGCATAGTGGTGGTTATTTGGGGTGCTGATCACGAATATGACATCCGTTTTAGAAATTTCGGTCGATTACGGTAGGTTACGGTAAGGGTACGGGTGACTAAGGCTGCTAAGGTCATAATCACCTATTTTGCCCAAACTTGGCCTGGGGGGTATTTGTGGTGCTGATCACGAATCTGACATCCGCTTTCTGTTTTACGCTGGAGTACGGTAGCTACGGGTAAGAAACTTTTCAGGATGGAATCCTGATGGTAGACTGAATATCTGAAGAAGTGTCTTACCTTTGCACAGCAGTTGTGGCGGCATCTGTTCAGCTTCAAAGGGAAAACGTTGATAATAGATTATTGTTTTGGTGTAGTCTTTAGGAATACCTAGGCAACGGACAGTTAGGCTGCTTGTCGACTATCGACAAAGTAACTAGAAACACGCCTTGAACTTCCGCTAATTTTGCGCACTTTCAGGCGATCGTTACGGGACCGCTTGCATGATGTACCACTACCGTAGCTACACATATAACCCCTATAGCCGAAGTTTGGGCGAAATCGGTGATTATTACCTTGGCAGTCTTAGTCACCCGTACCTACCGTAACCTACCGTACTCCAGCGTAGAACGACAGACGGATGTCAGATTCGTGATCAGCACCCCAAATAACCCTCTCCCCTAGGCGATGTTTGGGCGAAATCGGTTGTTATGACCTTGGCAGCCTTAGTCACCAGTACCTACCGTAACCTACCATGATCGGCCGAAATTTTGAAGACGGATGTCAGATTCGTCATGAGCATCCCAAATATCCTCCTAGGCGAAGTTTGGGCGAAATCGGTGATTACGACCTCGACAACCTTACTCACCCGTATCTACCGTAATCTACCGTAATCGGCCAAAACTTCAAAAACGGGTGTCTGATTCGTGATCAGCACCCCAAATAACCCTCTTCCCTAGGCGATGTTTTTGCGAAATCGGTTATTATGACCTTGGCAGCCTTAGTCACCCGTACCTGCCGTAACCTACCATGATCGGCCGACATTTTGAAGACGGATGTCAGATTCGTCATGAGCATCCCAAATATCCCCCTAGGCAAAGTTTGGACGAAACTTTTTTGTCCTCTCCTCGACCCGTGGAGTTGTGAAAGTACAGTAGTGCCAAAAAGGACTTCACTTATTTAACCTATATGATCTACTATTGTCTCAAATTCGCCTACACTTCAATAATCCATCACTTGGAGTGAGTATCACAGATGCAAAGGTGTTTTATGAATGCACCTACTTGGCCCGGATTCGTCATCAAAGGAGTCGGTAAGTCGCTACCACAGATTTACCTAACCGGCTTATTGCCAGAAACTTACGGGTCCTTGTGATTTACAAAGGACGCAGTAGGGCCTGTTCATACTTCGCGACAAGAGCGACTCATTGCCCGTGCAAAACATGTATATCGATTAAAACGCGCGCCGCCGAAAAGTGTTCATACTTCCGCGCGCTGCGCTGTCGTCGCTCTTGTCGCTGCTATCGCGAAGTATGAACAGGCCCGTAGAGGATACCGCGTCGATAAGGCCTATGTTATACTCCCGCGGGAGCATCCGCGGGACGTCCGCGGACGAAGGGTACACCACGGACGGCGGACGTGGCGGGGCGCGGCGATTGGCCAGGTGGTGGATCTCGGCGCGATTCCCGCCCATCCGCGGATGCTCCCGCGGGAGTATAACAGAGGCCTAAGTCGACGGCTGTCGCGCATTGGCCGCAGCCGCACCAGCCACCCGGCACAAAGGGCGTTAGGCAGAGAGCATACTTCCATCGCCGCGATGCCATCGCGGCGCTCAGTTCATGGCCATTCCGCCGCACGCGGTCGAATAGTCAAAGGCGCCTTTTATACTTGCGCCGCAGCGCGGCGCGGCGTGATGGTCGGCATGGCTATCGATTTTTCGCGCCGCGAGGCGGCGCCGCATCGCTTTTATACTCCGCCGCCGCAAAACACCACACTTGACGGAATTTTGGGTTACGGTATTCGGCGAATCGCGCCGCTGAAGGGAAAGACGCGGCGCGGCGCGATCAGCCGCGGCAGACTCGGCGTGGGGTGGGAAATTTCACCTCTTCGACCAAACTTCTCCTATTGGGAAGGAGGGGGGGGGGAGGGGTTAGGGTGCTGATCACGAATCTGACATCGTTTTTTGAAGTTACGAGCGATTACGGTAGGTTCGGTTGATTAGGGAGTTTGGGCGAAATCGGTGACCATGACCTTAGCCCGTACCTTCTGTAACCTAGGAACAGAATAGAGCTCTGTAAACATTCAAGAAGCTTCATATATCACGCCAAAGATATGCTTAGTGCACAGTGACCCTAGAATGGCCATATGGGAAAAAAATTTGAGTGATTCTTGACGATGGGTGCGTTCCAGCAGTTTTACTTTTGGACCCGCACATGTCGCAAAATAAGGAGTGGTTTAGTGCCGTTTGCATTGCAGTGGATTCGACTCAATAGCACACTTACCAGTTTCAACCGTAGGTTGAGCGAACGACTTCGACTCCAGGCTTATGAGATGATTCGTTGCTCCCCACAGTAATCCCACGACAAACATTGACAAGATGCGTTGCGCTGATCAGTCAAAAAATCCTTTCTGTTTTGGTCCCTCAATGACTCATGGACCGCTTCCGAAGCTCGGGCCGTAGTGCGAAGATGCTCGTGGCCGCGCGTCGCTGACGCTCTCCTTTCTAACTGCAATCGCGCAGCGGCGCGTCAAAATCGGGGCGCGGCGCGACTGGCCGCTCCGCTCCCCAAATTGACGCGCCGCTCCGCGGCCGGAGTATAAAATACGCCAAAGGAAACTTCGCCGCGGCTGTCGCAACAGTGGCAGTCGGCATGCGCGACAGCTTCCCGCGCTCATCGTGGGCATGGCATACTTTTTCGCGCCGCGCGCGGTGTTTAGCGTTGGTCCTGGGCAGATCGCCGTCGCGCTCCCTTGCAGAGCAATGAGCGATACGACGAGCACTGAGAAGTGCAAATTCTTTCCCGTCGCTCTGCAAAACTCATCACCACGATTCCATCGCGGCGACGGGAAGTATGCACGAGGCCTTACAGTGTCATTCGCAAAGGCGAAAATCCAGCGGAAGTCTATTTTGACATTTGTTTTGATTTCCGACGCCTTTCGAGGCCGCGATGCTCTATGGAAAGGAGGAGCACCTACAGCAAAACGTACTTGGAGAATGCTGTGTATTTAAAGAGGTGTATCTATGCTCCGTGGGCAGAATTCCGAAAAGACATGTCTCAAAGGTTGCAGAATTACATGACAATTCGAAACATGGATTACATGATGTTCCAAAGAGAGGGGAGAAATTACCATTTCGTATGTAATCGTAGAATTGTAGAACTAATTATTCTTATCGTAATGCTTCCGGGCCTGTTTTGAGGTTAGGTTCAATACCAATTTTTCCGTAATATTTGTCTGTCGAAAACTTCGCCTCAAGCTTCGCCGTCGTTCAAAGATCAGAGACGCTGTCGCGGGGGCCAAGTCGTCGAAAATGGGGTGGGCCGGTCACGTAATACGCTTCGCAGACACCCGCTGGGCGAGAGCCGTCACCGACTGGATTCCGCGGGATGTCAAGAGAGCACCAGTACATCCACCAACGCGTTGTTTGAACTTCTTCGGGAAAGCCCTGAACGACAGGTATGACGCTCTTCGTGTCCCTCGAGCGAGGAGGATCTATTGGAACACTCTGGCACGCGACAGGGACGATTGGAACGAAAAATTACGTTGTTGGACTTCCTGACGTTGTTCTTTTTAGCTTTTTGTGCTCTCGAGGTGCATTCTTCACAGCTTCTGAAATGGAAACAGTAATGGATGTACAAAGATAAGGAACAACCATGACCTTGAAACTAGCGCTTCAAAAGAAATACCTGTCAAAGGTGCATTCTCGGTTAATTCTTAAACGAAGCTCGAAGACGACGCAACTCTGTGCATTCGTCCGACTACTCTTGGCAACGAGCCCAGCTCGCTGCCACTGGATTAGATATCAACGGTGAAGCGTTACCGGTACTTCACCGCGTCGTTTACCCGACACTTTAGCCGAGTAACCGTTACAACTGTTTTCATCGGAAACCACGAAAAACTGCGTACTTTTGCCGGCAGGAACGAAAACAAAAGGCGAAACACGAAGAAAACCGAGTATGCAGTGGAAGCGAGGACGGTAATACGAACACAACCAATGCAACAATGAAAACGATCAAGCAAACACCAACAAACCCGAAGCAACAATGAAAACTAGCAAGTTAATACGAATAACTTAACATGAAACGAATAAAAACAAGGAAGCAACTAAAACACGAATAAAAACATCGAATCAGTGAGAACGATTAAGTGAACATGAATACGATAAAAGAGTTCACAACAAAAGCAAACAAGGAAATTTATACAATTTTCTCGTCAAATTGGACACCTTTCAAACGAAATTGAACGCTTTTCTTAGCAGTTTGGCTTGAGCTGTGTCGAATTTGATTTGAAAAGTGTCCAGTTTGACGTGAAATTTGTATAAATCCCATGAAACGCAGAGTCAGTTGAGAAGCAGCTCAAAACGGAGGATTCCAGACCTAAAGTTTAAGGTTGTGGTCATCTCAATATGAAACGTAAACGACTACCAGGCTCTAAGTCGAAGGTCTACGCCCCGTAGAATGTTTTGGCCCTGAACAATGGGCTATCCTACCCCTCCCCCAAGCTTCGCATCCGACCACTTCTTCGGCGGGTCTCACCCCAGCGCCTGGCACTGCGTTTGAGAGCGCCGTAAACTATGTCAGCTCTCGGCGACCTTTGCGACCAGCGGCTGCACAACGACTCATACTCGCCACGGCTTCCACCACAATGACAGCGTGGGTCCCCACTGCGGCTAGAGCCATATGGACGAGTTCTCCGTGTGATGCCACGAGACTCTGTAAAAGCCCTTAATACCACGCCGCTCATACGCTGTGTCCAACCTCCGCCGGCTTCCACGTGAGAACCGCAGCTGAAACAGTGTGATTGTTACGGCTACGGAATTGCAAAGAAGGCCCAGCCTACTCCTTGCTTACTGAACACCACCGAGGTGATCGTCATAGGTGTTCACTTTGACGTGAAGTTACAAAAATGTTGGTTATTGGTAGAAATGAATCTTTAGATGCAAAGGTGGCTAGAGAGGAATTTCGAAAATACCTGGCGTTTTTGTTCTTTCTGCTTTCTGACAAACTCGATTTCCTGTACTCTGTTTTCTGGGAAATTTTCCGTCAAAATGTCTGTCCATCCATGCTCTGTCGAACCTAATAACGCTGAGCTCGTTTCATTATCCTCGTCCATAAAAGCGGGAGCAGTTCATCAAGGATGCACCCCAGTTTCGCCGCCCGCCGTTGCATGCGAACAGTGCGTGTCGCCTTCCAATCTGCTGTGCCGCTAAGTGTTTCCTTCTTGCTTAAAAAATGAATTCTACTATGACTCGACAATGGGGTCCTGCTAACATCGTCAACAATGGAATGTTATGCTTTGTTGAGGGACCTTCTCGATTTTTGCCGCAATTTTTGTGTGCGAAGATCATCGGTCTGAAATACATGGTGTTCCAAAATAACGTGACGAAGGTTTTTCAAACACAACTGTGAAACAACTTTAGGCAACACTATATTAATCTGGATTCAAAGTACCCCACCCCTCTCTTGGCGGGAATGAAAAAGTCAAAACGCTTGGTGAAATTTTGGTGATGGACCGCAGTTCATCTGTAGACAGTCGTTTTCACCCTCGACACAGAGACTCCTTCTGGGCCTCCAGGCTGTAGTGATGCTTGGCACGGACCCTGGCCTTCAAAATGGACCACGCGCTGTAGTCCGTCGGATTCACTTTCGAGGAGTGCACTGGCCATTCCGCAGACATGACGAAGTCCGGAAAATTGGACTTGCGCCATGCTTGCGTACTTTTCGTCCTGTGTGCAGGATTGAGTCCAGTTGAAACGTCCACTGCTTATTTCTGTAGTGCTGCTGGGACTAGAAGAGCACCACAGCCTCGAAGGAAGATGCTCCGTCGGTCCACAAAGACCCGGTGGTCCTTCCGCTGGTGCAGATTCGTCTCCAAACCATGAGCGCTTGCGGATTTTGACAATGTTCGGCGATGGAATAGGTAGCTTGAGCCTCTCCAGATCAGATCCTGCCATGTTGGAGGTTGTGATGCTACTCCACGGTGAACAACTGAGTAGCGTTCACACCCACCTGCCGTCTGCGGCACGCAGCTTGAGCTGGCGGCATCGATGGAGCCGTTCGCGCTTATTCTTGTCCATCAGGAGCTGAACTTCATGGAACTTGTAGTAGTTGAGTCCTTGAGTTTCTTTTTGGCTTTTGGTGCACTGCTATGAGACTAACACAGATATCATGGACGATTTTTCTCATGAGATGCTCAAATTTGGGATTTTCCTCTTCGATGATTTTCCGGATCTGCTTCGTATTGATAGCGCGATTTCTTCCTTGTCCTGGACGGTCACCGTCATGGTCAAGCTCCTTACATCGACGAGTTTCTGTGGAGACAGTCGACCGAGCAGGCTACCGATGTCGCATTGCTGCTTTCCTGTAATTGGGACAAAATAGAACTTAAAAAATTATAGCACGGACAGAAAGACACGCACAAAAAAATGGTGCTATTTCCGCAATGCAGCAGATCGATGCGTTCGCTTGAGAGAACATCAAAACTTCATCACGCTATTTTGGAACGCTCTGTATAGAAAGGTGGTTTAGGCCCTACAAGGAGAGCCTCCGGAGTGGCGGTGAGCTTTTGCGATGGAGTGTTTACAGGATGTAGGATCCCGTTAGGGGAGTCCAAAACCATAGTTACTTTTTTCGGAATGCTCTTATGGGTCGAAAAAAAACCGTGAGCGCGAAGTTCATGACGTCCTGTGCTCCTGCTGCTTGACGCGTCAGCGCTGCAAGCGTCAGCTTCACGGAATGAGCTCGGTTATTCCGTGAAGCTGACGCTATCGCTCCTGAGCAAAAGATAAGATAAGTAAGATAGGAAAGCCCTTTCCTCAACCAAACCAGCCAACCGGGCAGCTGAGCGATGGTTGGCAGTGGTCCAATGCCGACACCAGAGAAAGAAAGAACGACCGTCCCTCACCGCAAATATGTACTGAGCCTGAGAGCGACGCCCCGCCTCGTTTTTGACGCACTGAAGCCGCTGCCGAGTGTGTCCAACCCTTTATGATATAGAACTGTGAAACATTTAAAACATAATCGCTTATCACACCAGCAGCATCTTACAAACGCTAGGGGGCGAACAATCTTCCTCTCCCTGACGAGACATCACTACTTCTTCTCCGTTGAAGGCATAAACGGTAGGCGTAGCGAAGGGCCCGGGTGATCATCTACACATCCAGCGGGTACCCAAGCGTATACCGGACATGGACGGAATACCGGATCGATTAATCGTTCACAAATTGACTCCTGTGATCACGCAACCCCATAATAATAACGAAAAACATCGGCGACACCGGTGGCCAAACCATCAAACCCTTTCGGTGCGCTCGAGAGGCGATCCCTCTACCACTACGCCAAATGACCACACCGGGCTGGGTGGCAGCAGGGCGCCATGAACTTCGCGCTCACGCTCTCAAAGGCCCTTTTTCGACCACAGAAGAGCATTTCGAAAAAAGTAACTATGGTTTTGGACTCCCCATACGGGACCCTACATCCTGTAGAAATTCCATCGCAAAAGCTCACCGCCACACCGGATGCTCTCCTTGTTAGTGTTCTGCTTTCTCATCGTTTCATGGAGTTTGATCAAAGGCGTGCGAATGTTGGTTACTCAAGTCGTGTCGACGTAGAACAACAGCATTTGCAATACCGACGCTCGCCAAGCTGTCTTAAGCTTCTGATTTGGCACCAATTCTGTCTCTATCTGTCGTCCTGCTTGCAGCGGGCATACCCTCTTCTCGAAGGGATATTTATTCGCTTTTCTGAAGGATTTATTGAAGATATTACAGTAGGCTATTTTGGCACGTGATAGGGATTAATGAATGGCGACATTTCATTGGGTCGAAAAACAAGTCGCCGCCTTTTTAAGCATCTTATTCTGAATTTTGCTGAAACTTTCTCGCTTAATATTGTATGCGTGGTGTATGCGAAAGATAATGGATTAGAGTATCAGAAAGTATGCTTGGCTTTTCTGCTGCTTTCGGTTTTCGTCAGTTTTTAGGTCATTAAAGTGGAAAGTCAAGAAAAATAAAAACGAACTTCGCCTGCAGCTCCTCTTTGCTTAAGTTTAAGAGTTTTTTGCACAGCTTTATGCATAACACCATTTGAAAGAAGATATTTTGTTCTACAAGCGAATACGTCGGATTTTTCGTTTCATTTTAATTTTGGTTAATTTCCAGCACTTTAAAGTAAAGTATACGTGACATAAATTATTTTTACCAACAGCTCCTCTTCTTTGGTTTATTGTTTACCTGAACCTGATGACCTGAAAATTAATAAAATTCGGAATAACCAAAGAACCAAACATATATTCTGACAGAACGAAGCATTCTTCTTCAAATGACAAATGAAGGGCACTGTAGCAAAAAACTAGTATAGCCCAATTCTCTTTTTTTAACGTTCGTTAAAAATTAACAAAAATCAGCATGAGCAAATAAACGCAACGCAAGCTTTGATAGACAAAAACAATCTTTTTTGAAAGCATATAACACTATTCCAAAAAATTAACCAAAGAGTATGTTGCGAATCGGTTGCCCCACTCGCGAGGGTACATGCCCCTGTTGAGCGGAGTCCCCCATTCACCCCGTGGTGCTACGAGGTTACCAGAAATCAGGGACCCAGGGGGACATACGGGGAACCCATGGTGTGTGAATAGACCACGCCACGTCTTCCCTGGGGGCCACGCGTGGTGACTTCTTACCTTTCGCTGGGCAGCGCCTGGATGCCCGCACCACGCACCACCCGCGGGTGCCTACGGACGTGCTGTAGTGAACCCGGACTGTATTGAGCACACACAACCCCCGAATACTACATGACGACCCCATGGTACCCAACTACAACACTAACACCCCTAACTAACCTACTAGCAACAACAACAAATATACATAGCAATACCAATACTGACAAGACACTGATAGGAGACTCACCACCATCCTCGTCACATGAAGCACACCGCTGAGGAGATCGCAGGGATGTTGACAGAAGCGGGCTCACAATTGTGGCGCCCCAGAGCCGCGTCCGCGTAGCCGCTCGACAAGACGATGAAAGTATAGAATGAGTCGGGCGGGGGCGGTGCACCGCGATCCCGCCCGACTCATTCCGACCAATAGCGCTCGCGGGCAGGCCGAGCCTCGGGAGCGCCTCATCGGGGTCCCGAGCGGATACGGCAGCCCGCGGAAGTTTGAATATAAGAGAGCGAACTATCGCATTCGCGACAGAGTAGGAGTTGTTGGTTAAAAAATTATGCTTTCGGGAAGCACCGTTTTAGTGCCTTGAATGTTAGCGAAAATCAAAATGAACGAAAAAAACCAACACAAACTCTTGTAGAGCAAATAATCTTCTCTCGATCATTGTGTAAGGTTGTGCAAAAAACCGAAATGTAAGCAGAGAGAAAGAGCTGTTGGCTAGGGTCGTTCTTATTTTTTGACTCTCCACTTTAATGACAAAAAATGACAAAAACTGAAATGAAAACAAAACATTTTTTAGGTAGAGCAAATCATCTTTTTTCCAACGGTATGCAAAAAACGTTTCAAAAAATTCAGTGAAATTCAGGATAAATGTTTGACAGACACGGCGGGAACTTAGTTTCCAACCTAATGCTTTTTACCGCTCCTGATTCCTATACGGGACAGCCATGTTGATGATGTGTAGAAGGGAGTTGCCATGTTCCAGGTGAATATCCGCAAGCCGTCGTTGTCCAGAGGTGAACGAACGTCCCACGAAGGCCGATCCAGACGTAGTCACATGGTGAGTTGCTCGCTGCTACTGTGCCCTGTTCTATACTTTATCCAGTCCATGTCGCGAATATGGGCAGCACTGAGATATGGTAACGTGCCGGCCAATCATATTCAATCAGAGCACCGACCAAACATAAGTCATCCAATTAGAGCACTGGCCGCCCCTTCTGAATGACACGCCCGTTCGCTGCGGCCTGATTGGCTGGCCGGTTCCCATGTCCCAATGCTGCCCATATTCGCGACTAGGACCTTTTCTTCTCTACTATGAAGATGTTGGAATGAGAAGCGCCACTATGGGTATGGGCAATCGTTCTGAAAAAGAAATCACCGAAAATACGGTATCTCGCCAGCGTCTAGTCATGGTTATAGCAAAAGTGTACTCTACATAGTTCAGTGGGAGGAGACGTCGACTCTCGCACTCATTCCGAATCGATTCAGGGTTTCGGTTCCACAAGGTCCGAAATGTGTTCCGTTCCTTCCACGTTGGCTACGGGCATTCCCTGGGAGAAATAAAACACGGTCTTGCTGGCTCCTCTTCCCTTGTGTAGACAGGAAACACATTCAGACTGCTTCCACGATATCTCATAGAAATGAAATGCGTGGCGTACACAGCCAGTTAGTTGAACGAGGACTTCTATCCCTTCGTTTTTCGTATCTTTTTAGCTAGAGTTAGTTAAATTTTTTGATGTAAGGGACCTTTTCATCATTAAGAGTAGGGGTGTGCGTAAATTTTTGTAAAAAATAATACACAATAGGAAACACGAAATATAAGGGCTCAAAATGGCTAGAAATCTGGTCTTGGACCACATAAGCGTAACCTCCGCACATTTCTGATTAAGAGTCCATCATGTTCGCTCAAAGCTCCAGTCATAGAAGTCTGCTTTACACAGCGCAGTTGGAACAGGCGCTGGTCGTCGCTTGTACCTCGTATCGATTCTTGGTTCGGGTTCCGCTGGGCAATACTGAACCAACGATCACTTTGAGGCCCGTGAACTCGTCGTAGATTTGTCTGGGTCGATGAAGCACTAAAATGTCCATGGATTGGCCAACACAGGTCAATTAATGTATGGGCCAGATACTCCTTCAAATCGCCTCCATGACATCCCGTAGAATACGCGGCGCTTCCCCAACAAGGATTGATTTAACGCCGACCTTTATCATCTGTTATCGTTCATTCAAATATTGGTGGTATTACATTTATTTAATATTTTATTGCTTACGTGCATAACGGACAAGGGTGAATGTTTAGGAGAAAAATGAGGAGAGCAAACATAAGAAAAACAATAAGGCTTATAAAAATTTGAAACTTAAAAAGCAAATAACCTTAATCCTTACAAAACGATGAAATATAAGGTGAAAATAAATTTTAACTTATGAATAGACTTTAAAAAATATTCGCTCTGTGAAAGTTCGCATATCTACGAGCTACAAAATCATTTAGTCTATCCAACCGCGTTCACTTAAGTTATTTATAACGGGTAAAGGACGGTATTCCACGGATCTCCCTCGATAGAGAGCCTTCGGGCTCTCTTGTTAAGAGGGATCTCGGGCCGCTTGTCGCAGGGCCACGTGGCGCGTCCCCGGGTGGTGGATAGGGGAATTAAACGCGAACCAAATGCGACCGTGTACTGCCCAGAGACGCAGGTGGGATGCAGGGGATGGACTCCTTGCTCCTGCTGTGTCGGGTCGATGCGTTCCTTGTGCGTGGGAGCGGCATGTTCGTGCACAGTGTGCGCGGATGTGTCCGTGACTGTGCGGATTGTAACTGTGTCGGCTCGGCCAAAAGCTTGCACTCGGTAGACTGGGAGTACATCGTAAGGCGATTCGAGGCCGCCTTAAGTCTCGCCCCGTCGCTTCGGGCAGTCTGGCTGGCTGCCCGGAGTTCTTCGCCCGCACGACAGAGCCCGACTAGCTACCCGTGTGTACTCAAGTCAAAAACAGCAGCACTAAAGGGCCTCATTCCCCTGACCCCGAAAGAGCCCCCATTTCTGCGGCGATGGGAAGGACGAGTACGGAGAGGCTGCTAAAATCTCAGGGCCTAACCAGGCTGCGCAAACTGAGAAGGACTAGGATGACGATCTGTACTTACAACGCCCGCACGCTTGCGTCGGAAGCATCCGTCGAGGACCTAATGATGCAAGCCAGGAA
The DNA here is from genome assembly GCA_947359475.1 of Heligmosomoides polygyrus bakeri. Taxonomy (NCBI): domain Eukaryota; kingdom Metazoa; phylum Nematoda; class Chromadorea; order Rhabditida; family Heligmosomidae; genus Heligmosomoides; species Heligmosomoides polygyrus. The sequence continues at coordinate 7,151,484 of OX375866.1, forward strand.
GATCAAGTACGACGTCATCGGACTGACCGAGACGAGAAGACACCACCCCTACACGCCGCCTACGACTCCGGAGAAGAACTGTTCCTCGGAACATGCGACAGCAGGGGAGTAGGCGGCGTTGGTGTCCTCGTCAACACGCACTTGGCCATGAACATCGATGTACGAGTCTCTGACAAGCCGAATCGGACGTCTGCGACTGAAGCGATGTGGTTCCGTGCCAGCTTTGACCGTATTCGTCGCGTATGCCCCAACATCCGACTACGACGACGAAGACGTCGAGGCCTTCTACGTGGAGCTGGAGAAGTTCTATAAGGAAGATCACACCTTCTACAAGGTGATCGTCGGCGACTTCAACGCCAAGATCGGGCCACGAAGGTCGCTGGAATAACTTCACATCGGAACCCACGGTTTGGAGTGGAACGAGCAAGGTGAAAGGCTGTCTGAGTTTATCATGTCGACCAAGACCATCCATGGAAACTCGCAGTTCCAGAAGCCTCCCTCCCTACGATGGACCTGGAAATCCCCCGGTGGCCAGTTCCACAACGAGATCGACCACATCATCTTCAATCGCAAGCATTGCCTGACCGACGTCTCCGTTGTCCCCAAGTTCTACACGGGATCGGACCACCGCCTCCTTCGCGCGAGGTTCCGCTTTTCGCGTCAAGGAGAGAAGGCCGCGAAGTTCAAGAAGAGGAGTCCCAGAACGACCATCAACTGGGATCTCTACACCTCTCTTGTCGGCCTTTGGGAAGATGCCGTCGTGGACAACGTCGACGAGGAATACAATCGCTTCGTGCACCATCTCCACGATAGTGCTAAGGGAGCCGAGAGCTTGAAGACCACCAAGAGACGCCTGTCTCCGGAAACTCTCGAGCTGATACGCCAGCGTGGAGCAGCACGAGTGTCAGGCAACTATCAACTGACGTCCGAGCTTGCAAAGCTATGCAGAGCGGCGATAAAGGAAGATCTGAAGGAGAGAAGGGCGGAAGTGTTGGCTGAAGCAGCAGAGGCAGGGCTGAGCATCCGCAATGCCCGCCGGAACTTCGCCAACTTCAAGACCAAGATGACCGCTCTCCGACGTCCTGACGGAACCGTCACCTCTTCCAGAAGGACCATGGAGAAAGTCATCCACGACTTCTACTCCGATCTCTTCGATAGCCACGTCCACCTGCCCCTACGCCATCTTCCGCAGGATGGATACGTCATCCCCTCTGTTCTCCCTTCCGAGATCCGACACGCCATCTCGTCGGTGAAGAAACGTACAGCACCCGGTCCTGACAGGATCAGAGCTGAACACCTGAAGAACCTCCCGCCAGCGCTCATCAACACCTTGGCGCGGCTCTTCACACGCTACCTGTCCGAATGCAAGGTTCCATCTCAGTGGAAGACCAGCAAGACCGTCTTGCTGTACAAGAAGGGAGACGTGCACGACATTGGCAACTATCGCCCGATCTGCCTGTCGTCCGTAGTCTACAAGCTGTTCACTCGAGTCATCCTGAATAGGATTAGTAGAACGCTGGACGAACGACAGCCATGCGAACAAGCAGGATTTCGGAGGGGATTCAGCACGATCGACCACATACACACCATTACGAAGCTCATCGAAGTGAGAGTACAAGCTGCCGCTGTGCCTTACGTTCATTGACCTGAAGAAGGCATTCGACTCCGTCGAGACTGAAGCGGTCATGGAAGCACTGCTCACCCAGGGCGTTCCTACTCAGTACATCAGTCCTTCGAGAGCTGTACAGTGGATTCACGACCAAGATCTCACCATTCTACAACGACGTCGTCATTGACGTGAAGAGAGGGGTTCGACAAGGGGATACCATATCCCCGAAGCTCTTCAGCGCCACCCTCGAAAACGTCATGCGCGAACTAGAATGGGATGACATGGGAGTGAAGGTCGACGGCCGGCAACTGCACCATCTTCGCTTCGCTGACGACATCGTGCTCATAACACCGAGCATCAGTCAGGCGGAACGAATGCTGGCCGACTTCGATCGTGTATGTGGAAGCGTTGGACTGCAGCTGAATCTTACGAAGACGATGTTCATGAGGAACGGATGGGTTTCTGATGCCCCATTCTCGCTCAACGGAACGAACATCTCCGAATGCTCCAGCTATGTGTATCTGGGTCGCGATGTCAACATGGCCAACGACCTAGCACCAGAGCTGAGCAGGAGGAAACGAGCGGCTTGGGGAGCTTTCAAGAGCGTCGAAGAAGTCGTGAAGAAAACGAAGAACGTCCGACTCCGTGCCCACCTATTCGACTCCACTGTTCTTCCTGCCCTAACATACGCCTCAGAGACCTGGGCTATACGAAAGCAGGATGAACACGCGATCAGCGTCACGCAGCGTGGAATCGAGAGGACGATGCTCGGAGTGACACGACTCACGCAAGTGAGAGAAGGCCTCCGGAGTTCCGAGCTTCGCCGACGTTCGAAGATCAGAGATGCTGTCGCATGGGCCAAGTCGTCGAAAATTAGGTGGGCCGGCCACGTAATGCGACTCGCAGACACCCGCTGGACGAGAGCCGTCACAGACTGGATTCCGCGGGATGTCAAAAGAACACCAGGACGCCCACCAACGCGTTGGTCGGACTTCTTCGTGAAAGCCCTGAACGACCGATATGACGCTCTTCGTGTCCCTCTAGCGAGGAGGATCCATTGGACCACTCTGGCACGCGACAGGGACGAATGGAGACGCTGCTGGCACCCGCTCGAGCAAGTCGATGATCAACGGGACGACAGGTGATACAGGTGAAAGGACGGTGTTAATCAATTTCCGTACGGGGTTGCGCCATGCATTTTAATTCCACTGGTTTTCAGTGAAGGCAACACAGCGTTAGTCAATTCCTACGATGATGCGCTACGCATTCTCATTCTTCTACGGGATGTCGTGGAGGCTTGAATTCGGATTCGGCCATACAATGATTATCCTTCTTGGACATGTCTGGTACCAATTGAGCGACTCCGGAGGGATGTGGGAGGCTTGGTTGGCCTGGGCGGGAAATCCGAACCAAGAGCCTGGCATCGGATGCACGAGACAGCCGGCACCTCCTCTGACTGCGCTACACGCACCCATGGCGAATATAAAATTAGTGGGTTCTTTCTTGTTCTTAGATTTTAATATTTTATAGCCGTCTTTTTATACAGCGGTTACAAAATATTAAATCCTAAGAAAAGCGAAAAACCCATAGCAAAAAATATTAAATTATAAGATTAAATTTAAAATTTTAACCTACAAACCAATTTAAAATGATAACTGACAAAACATAAGCCTAAATGATGGGCCTGGATGATGTGTATGTGTTTTTTGTTGTTTTAACGTTTCTGCATTTTTAAACCCGATAAAAACTTCCATCCGTGTTCTTCTGAGTTGTATATAATCGTTTAAAAAAAGTATTTTTGTTTTTGTTAAGGAGTTGCTGAGTATGAATAAGTTATTTTTTACACAAGCACTGCTTGTAAATGCTCATGTCTAGCAATTGCTTTCCTGTGTGGGTTTGTACGCCGATAAGCCTTAAAATACCGCAAAAAGATAAAAATACAGAAAAATACAGAACAAAAACAAAATATAAAAAATATTGCAAAGTTTCTGCTTATGACAGCTGCGTATCTAGTTTCTGAGGACATGTTTTGGTGTCTAGAATTTGTGGTAGAAAAGATTTTGCATCGGCTATCACATGAACTCCGAATCGAGGCTCTTGGTACGGATTCCCTCACCTCGACCAGCCAAGCCTTTCATACCGCCGGCGTAATTGACTACTTGTCTGGGAACGATACAGCACTCACTTGTTTATCTTGTGGTCAGCGAAAGTCTATGTATAGATGAAACACGCATTCAGATCGCCTCCACGGCATCCCGTAGAAGTAAAATGTGTGGCGCATCCCGGAAGAGATTGAATAACGCCGTACTTTATCCTCTGTTGTGACCGTGTTATTCAAGTTGTTGAGTAAAAAATTGCCTGTTTAAAACCAGTAGTTCTATCCATTTGGCTAACAACTCAATGGGCTACACATATCTGGACGTCTTTGCGCCTCATTAGCTAATGGACTGAGCATCGTTCGTCTGTCATAATGACCTCTTCAGCTCTCGTTTTTCTTCTGAACCATATACGATTCTATGTAAACCTTGTCATTTTAGGCATATGCCATTCGAGCTCCTTATAGAAAATATCAGGCTAAATATTTCAGCGGCTAATTTGGCTCCAACTATTTACGAGAATTTTTTATTGGCATTCTCCACATGATCATGTTCCGTGTTCATTTCAACTCTCAATTTTCTTCTCCATGTGATACTATTGACCAGTCTTTTTATACCATTTCGCGTCGAATTGGACACTTTTCAAATCAAGTTGGAGACTTTTGAAATCAAACTGGACGCTTTTCTAAGCTAGCTTTAAGACGTTTGGAGTCAAGGTGAACTCTTCCAAATCGAAATATCCTTCAGGCAGGTTAAACTGCAGACTCAATAAGATGGTTAGAATAAATTCTTGTTTAAGGAAAGTTTGGTATCACTTTCTTTGTAATTTTTTGTTAACCTGCCCCCAATAAATGTAATAATTGTACAATTTTTATTTTTTGAGAAAAATAATAAATTAAATCTAATTTTAAATTGTAGCAAGGCAGCAATTATATAGCGCATTAAAAAGCAAGACCACGCCATGCACTTGAAAAGGTGGTAGCGATTTAAATATTTACTACTATTATTATTATTACTATCATTACTATTTTTTTTGTAAATGCTACTTGGATGAGGCATCAAAGTGAGAATACACATGTGTACTAGGTACTTACAGTTGTTTTTGTTCTATAGTTTGTAAGCGTGAAACTTCATACAAACAGCAATTTTGCTATCAATCGAATAAAAATCGCGGCGTCTTGGACGAGTGCATGGCGCAATCTTTTCTTTTGACACCAAAAAACTGCCACCCACCTGCTCTTCCAAACAAGCTGTAAACCATCATTATTTTTTTTTCATCATCGAGCAATTGCAAAGTGCCAATTTCGTACGTCATTCCTTTTCAGATAACCCTATTCCCTGAATTTAAATGAAAGTCCAGGGTAGTTGAAACTCTCATAGAAACTCAAGGCAGGGACTTAAGATGCAAATCACTATGTGCCCCCTCCGACTAGGATAGATTCGAAATGGCCGTCCTTCTGCTCTTTAAAGCAAGCCTAAAACCTTTTTTGTTCTTATAAAATGGAAATTTTATAAAATTTCAAACAATGTGTTGACTTATTGGGTAGGTGAATTGAAACTTCAGTGAAAGGATACTAAATTTTGTTTGAACAAAAAATTATTCTAACCTTTTTGGGAGCTAATTATGTCGTTTCATGTGGAAGGAGCTCGTTTTGATTCTAAAGACGATCACATTAATTTTAGAAGCATCAAGTTCGTCTAGGTGAGTGACCAATTTGATTTGAAAAGTATTATTTTTACCATTATTTTCCCTCAAAAAATAAGATTTTTATAAAATTTCAAGCACTGTTTTCACTTGTTGGGTAGATGAACATCGAAAATTCCAAAATAAGTTCTATTGAAATTTTACCTTAAACAAAAAATTATTCTACGTCATAACAATGTTTTGCTGCGATCAAAATTCCAGCACCAGCCGGGTCTCGAACTCGCACCTCCTTGAATTGAATAATTTCTCTGGCAAGTCCTTCAGGTTGACTGACTCCATGCTGATATCAGATATACGGGCGAGTGCTGACGGGTCCCACGAGGTGTGGTTGTTGCGTTCGATCAAACAGCGGCGGTGGTGTAATGGCGTCGAGCATTCCCGCCTGGTTAGAGGGAGGTGCGGGTTCGAGTCCAGCCTGTCGCTAGAGTTTTGATCGCTACAAAACATTGTTATGATAGCTCATAACCTTGGTACGAGCCTATTAAGGCTTAGAGAAAATGAATTGAATTATTCTGACCTTTTTGTAGAGTCTCTAGTTTAATCTAGAAGAAGTTCTTTTGATTTTCAGCTTGATTTCAAAGGTTTTAAAGCTATCTTAGAAAAGTGTCCAATTCGACGTGAAAATGGTGTAAGGAGCTAAACGGTCGACAGACGAAGCGGTCTTTGATGTGAACCCACTGTCAGACATTACCTCGACGACGACTGTGTCGTAGAGCTGGAAAAGTGCGCATTTCACACGGTGCTTCTGGTGCGTTGTGCCCTGAGGAAGTGTTTTGGCCGAAGACAACAGGCTGATTAGGAGCTCGACTTGACGACATTTCAACATTCGAAGGCATCGGCAAAACATCGTTCCATCGTTAGCCGGCGGCCACATTTCCAGACAGAATTAGGCGGTTACTCGACTGTTTCTTCTTCCGGGTCGGCCAAACCTTTTAGATCGCTTCCATAGCTTGTCGTTGAGGAAATTATCTCTATTTATGTACAACTTGTTGTATATTTATTCATTTATTTATTTTTTATCAGGTGGATCGGAAAGTTCTGGCGGTTTCTGTGCCGGCAGTTTTCGTTCGTTTATTACTGGATGGGCGCGTGTAGCGCAGTCGGAGGAAGCGCCGACTGTCGCCTGCACCCGATACCATGTTCCTGGTTCGAATTTTCCGCCCAGGCTGACCAAGTATTTCATCCCTCTGGGGTCGGCGAATTGGTACCAGACTTGTCTGGGAAGGATAAAGCGCTGACTTGTTCATCGGCTAACCACCGCAAGTCATTGTATGGCCAAATACGCATTCAATTCGCCTCCACATCCCGTAGAAGTAGAATGCGCGGCGCATCCCAAAAGGGATTAAGTAACGCCGCCCTTTGTCTTTATTTTATTTTTATTTTCATTTTACTTTGTATAGTTTGTACTTCGCACTTTGTACTTTTTTTATTAAAGAAAGGTATAGGAATATACGAATAATATATGAATAATATATATATGATTACGAATAATCAATGCTTTCTGGGATGCGCCACGCATTGTACTTTTAGACATGGATAGAAAACAATGAGTTGCGACAGTCAGCCGATGGAAAATTCAGTGTTTTATCATTCCCGGATGAGTCTAACACCCATTCACCGTCCTGGACGAGTAGAAGGCTTGGTTGACCTGAGCGGAAAATCCGAACCAGGAACCTGGAATCGGGTGCACGCGACAGCCGGCGGCTCCTACGACTGTGCTAACATTCACCCGACTAACTTATTTTATTATTTGTTTATATTCCACATTTTTTCGCCAATATTTCTCATCGTCCTTAACCCGCAAAACTTCAACTATTCCCATTCGATCAACTGAGTGTTGCTCTATCATTTTTGGTGGTCCCAGCCCGATTTATCCGCTCTCACCGCATTGAATTATTGAGTTGTTCAATTATCTATTAGGGTGTGCACAAAATTTTGCAAGAATTTGAGTGTCTTCCTTTGAACGACGGTAGCTCACTAACGCGCCAAATTGATGCCACGGTTTAAACACCATATTAAGCGGGAAGGTCAGTACATATAGACATCAGCCAATCACTTTTTAAACCGTTGCTATCACTGAATACCCTTGTGGCCGCTCTGCAGCTTATGTTCAACGTGAGTTGGTGTCATCGATGGACAGTCATGCTTCCTCCTACACCACCTGCTTGGGATGGTACACGCGATTCGATGAGAGCAACTTTTCCTTGGAGTAATTCTCTCGCTGCGGACGTCCGCACTCTTCAAAATCCAGTGCTGTTCTGGCCTGCGTGCTGAGTAATGCAGCACAGAGTTTAGGGGAAATGAGCAAGGCTTCTTATTAGTTCTTATTTTTCGACTGTTCGAGCGATCCTCGCTAGAGGCAGATACCGAGCTAAGCGTCCTGGAACTATTCCTGGGACACTTATGGTTGTGCAACGTCGTAGGCGAGCGGAGGTGTGTCGGGATCTCCTCAACCGTGAGAGGACGACGGCATGGACCAAGTTCGTTATTCCGCAGGATGAAAAATGGATATCATACGAGGATCCCGAAAGGAAGCTGCAGTAATTTTCTGCTGATCGCAGGCCACAGCGCGTTCCTAAGAGACGAGAGCACTGCAAAATGGAACTGCTCTCATTCTTCTTTTTCTGAAATGGCTGCCTTTACTATGACATCCTGCCTGAGGACGAGACTGTGACCATAGAGGTGTTTTGGAGAAGTGCGAGAGATGGTTGCCCAGATCCCTCATTCTGTGTTACGGCGTGGGAAACTCTACAGGATCATGGACAACGCGTGACCCCAGAATGCCAAGGGAACACAGGACGAGTTGCGCAAGCTGGGTTTCATGTGGCTAGCACATCCACCGTACTCTCCAGACCCTTGTGATTATCATACCTTCAGGAGCTTTCTGTGCAGGCAAGAGCTTCAACGATCGTGACGGCGTCAAGCACGCGGTGGAGGATTGGATCGCTCACCGTTCCTCTTATTCTGGAGAGACGGAATCGCCGCCGTACGGTTGTTGAAGGAAGGTCGTAGCTACAGATGGCGACTACTGAGAATAGTGATCCATCGTTTCTGTTGCTGTTATTACTTGTTGGATAAAAAGGATAAAAGGATAAAGGACGGCGTTATTCAACCCCTTTGGGATGCGCCACGCGTTCTACTTCTACGGGATGTCGTGGAGGCGAGTTGAATGCGTATTTGGCCATACAATGACAGCCGATGAACAAGTCAGCGCTTTATCCTTCCCAGACAAGTCTGGTACCAATTCACCGACCCCGGAGGGATGGAAGGCTTGGTTGGCCTGGGCGGGAAATCCGAACCAGGAAGCTGGTATCAGGTGCAGGCGACAGTCGACGCCTCCTCCGACTGCGCTCCACGCGCCATGTTGGATAAAATCACTCAATTTTTGCTAAACTTTCTGCACACCCTAATATTTATATGTTGTCCTTTTACATGAGATGGTGACGTTCCAAACATTCCAAACATTTCTATGGAGAACTTCTGCTTTTATTTTTTTGTGACTGAGTGTTTGTGCAGGGAAGTTTTGCGGCTTAAGAAGCTAAAGTAAAATTGTCACCCTGATGGCCCTTGGATGGCATGGCCTGCCGTCGAAATCGAACCTGCTGTAACTCGCTCGTGCTCACACTCCAGCAGCGCCCTCCGCCGCTGTACCACCTAACCAATGCGCACTTTTACGCAATGCTGATTTGACAAACTTGTGAGAGTCCAGAGATGCACCATTTTCAGAAATGTGCCCATTCATAGCGATTAGTACAGAACCATCTGAAGTTCTTGTCGCGCTTAATCACTCCCTTGAGGGCACGGAGCATCTGTGTGGCTGTTGTTGTGGCAACGACCATTCTCAGTCAATCTGAAGAATGTAGTCATCGCTGCTTCAGATGGATTCTGTCTTCCGCACACCTTTTCAGTTGACATTTCTACCAACGCCAGTGCAACTTTTTCTTTTTCTTCTTGTTTATGTTTATGTTTATGTTTCTTCTTCTTGTTCTTGTTTTCCTCTTCTTTATGCTCCTTATCCTTATCTTTATGTCGATCTCCTTCTTCGTTGTTCCATGTCGCGATTGTGGACAACATTCGAAGGTGTGCACGCGCCAGCCAATCATAACCAATCAGGCAACGACAGAACACAAGCTAGTCAACCAGGATACCGACAGCGCATCCCAATCAAAGCGATCTGATTGGCTGGCACGTGCCCACATTCGCGACTAGGACCGCTTCGGTTCAGCTCTCAAATGTGTTACGCAGACGACATAAAAAATCAATATTGATGCTTCATGAGATAAAAATAGTCTATCTAACACCTCGGATGAGATCTGTATATTTTTACCTTTTCATTTTCATCCAATTGTAATTTTTCACTTATGAAAGTAGAACACCTAGAAAATCCGCTGAAGAGGTCTGCTCCTACTATTTGATAAAGAGTCAATACGTCTGTCTGTCCCTGCGTCTGTTCGTCCATCCGTCCGTCCGTTCGTCCATTCGTCCGCCAGTGGAACGGATGCACTTCCTGATCGATAATGTGTGGTTAACCGTTGGAGGCTGGTATCACTCGAATACAGAGCAGAATTCGCAGCAAGTATTCAGTATTGACTGTTCAATCAATACTGATCGATGTTATCGATTTTTGTCTAGAAGCAGCAGTTTTGAGGTGGAGATCGATGGGCGGAATTCGTCCAACAGCTAATCCGTTCGTCATATCTAGGAATCATATCTAGGAAGTTTGACCATTTTCCTTCCTATTTCTTTTCATCTGTTCATCAGTCAGGAATGATTTGCTTGAGCTGGCTTCAAAATAGTGTCTTCTTTTCACTCCATCTGGTGCCAGAATAGCCCAGTCGATAATCCTAGTTCGAGGGACACCAAAGGCGGGGAACTTCCTCTTTTCCCCTTATCTATATAAAACTCATATTCAGCCATTATTTAACGTTTATTTTTTATTTTTCCATTCGCACATTTAACAAATATTGACCTTTTTCAATTTTTATTTTTAGCACATATTTGATTTGTTTTTATTTTACCATTATTATCTGGCCAATGCACCATGTAGAAAATTTCGAGACAGCCACGCTAGATTTGACCGCCTTCCGCCCACACCTCAAACTTGGGTAATTGAACCTTTGCTATTTCGTTAAAATAACGACAACAACAAATAGTATAAAATACAAAAACGGGTAAGTAAGCATGCGAAGTGGCTGCTCGTTCTTTTTTGATACTAAGCAACACTTTTATATGAATGAAACAACGGAAGGGATGTAAACATTTGACAGCCAAGAGAACAGAAACACTACGCTCGTGAGATAGCTTCTAGGAAGGCAATTTACTAAACAGCGAGATAATTAAACTATGCAACTGAAAAATAGAGTGTAAGTCTGAGATGCAGGAACGGGCGCCAGCAACGTCCTCATTCGTCCCTGTCGTGTGCCAGAGTGCTCCAATGCATTCTCCTCGCTCTAAAAGCACGAAGATCATCAGCATTCTCTTTTAGGACTTTCTCAAAGAAGCTTGACCAACGTGTTTATGGACATCCTGGTGTTCTTTTCGCATACCGGGGAATCCAATCGTGGTCGACTTTCGCCCATTGCGTCTTAGCAATGCTAGGCCAGCCCACCTAATTTTCGACTGCAAAAAACAGTCGAAAATTAGGTGGACCGGCCGCAGCGAGTCTGCTGTTGGATTATTAGCGGAGTTCCCAACTCCGGAGGTCTTCTCTCACCTGTGTGACTCTCCGCAGCTTCAATCTTCCTCTTGGCAAGACTGTTCATCCCGCTTATGAAGTACATAATTTTTGGGACTCACAAGACCCAGGATTTGTCAGGATAAACGGTGGAACAGAGAAGGTGAGCCGAATCCGACGTAGTCCTAGTCTTCTTCACTTGTTTCAATCTATTTCTGCTGGATCGCATAAGGACATTCTGAACCCCAGGAAATTCTGACTTTGAACTAATAAACTTCTTTCAAAGCGGTGAGGGTTTCCAAAAACCACGCGAAATAAGCCTTTATGAACTCTAATAGAAAGCGAGATACAGAGCTGCTTATGAAGACTGATCGTTGGAATTTGAAGAGCGGATCTCGCGTGCTCCTAATTCTTACCCTCGATGAACTAGCAACCTGCTAGTTAACCTAGGGCAGGTAAGAATTAGGAGCATAACTAGACTGTCATTAGTAGGCGACGATGATACTCTGAGTCATTCTAGTGTTATGATCCCATACCGCTGCACAAGCCAGAGACACCTTCCTGCTGTTTGATATCCGTCCACCATGCTCAAATTCCTAGCTGCTCTTGCCCTCTCTTTTTCTCTTTCTGGAGACTTCATTTAAAACTGGACACCTTGAGCAACTTTGCAGTTGTTTTAGGAAAAAATAACTACAGTGTATGAATAAACTTAAAATTCTTATAGATTAACATTGGGCAAAATTTTAAGGTTTGTTCTGACTTGCTAGAGATCGGTGAATTTGCTGTTAAGAGAGATTGCGCCATGCACTACGCGCCGTTCTACACATTGCTCAGCTATCTGTATTGATGTGGTAAAGAAGCAACTGGTTCCTTGGCTCGAACCCCTCCTCGAGAGTAAGCCGTGTATCCTCCAGCAGGATTAGACTCCTGCGCAGAGTCGAGGATTGTTCAGGACTGGTGCCGCGCCAACTTGAAGGACTTCATTCCGGCAGAGGAATGTGACCTCTGTATAGACCGGATTTGAATCCGCTGAATTACTCTATATGGGAGGTTTTGGAGAACAAGGCTTGCGCTACTTCCCACAAAAGTATGAAGTCAGTGAAGGATGATCTGGTCAAAGCATGGAACGAAATCGACGTGGACTACTTGCGGCGCACCGTCGATGCCTTTCCTCGGCGTCTTCGCCCCTGCATTCGCAGCAAAGGAGCCCATAGAAAATACAAGTGACGCTATTCTGTTCGCTAGATACTCAATAGATACTTCAGTCCACTACAGGGTGCATCAATACTTTTTACGCACCCTGTACTAAAGTTACCTCCTTGAGGAACACCTTTATTTTGTCTGAAAATTGTTGTGCTAAATACAACACAGCTATTTTTAAGTAAGAAATTAACATAATGCATAATGTCTTGCATAGTAACTATTTTGTATCGAGAATTCAAATTTGTTTCATTAGTGTCAAATGTTTTGTATCCATTACAGGCGATGAAATTTTTATTGGCATTTTTGAAACAGATTTTGAATAGAACCGCTATTTTGTCTAAGATAGTGTTATGAGGTAGGTTAGTAAACATGTCTTTAAAGTCCGCCGAATAGAGTTTTAAATGGTCGTCTTGTAGTGCATTTAGTTCGGAGGCAATATTTGTATTATTAATTGCCCAATATGTTGAAATTTGTGTATACATTATGGAGACTTAATTTTGACTGTTTCAGTTAACGAGGCAAGACGACAGATACGAGGGTGATCACTATCACCACAGTCGAAGCGTTTCTCCGCATCCTCACTCAAGGTATGTAGGTAGCTTTAACACATTTGCTTAAGCCTGGAGCGGCTGTTAGAGAGGCTATCTGTTGTTACAGGATGTTTTGTTGCGATCAAAACTCTTGCACCGGGCGGGACTCGAACCCGCATCTTCTGCTTTCCGGGCAGCGATGTTCGCCTTACACCACCGGCGCTGTTTGACCGCACGTAACAACCGCGATATCCTCCAGGTCTGTCAGCACCCACCCGTGAAACGAGGATGTTCCATGTTCCATATTCCATGCTGATATCAGCGGCCGGCCCATCCCCGTTTCACGGGTGGGTGCTGACAGACCTGGAGGATATCGCGGGTGTTACGTGCGGTCAAACAGCGCCGGTGGTGTAAGGCAAACATCGCTGCTCGGAAAGCAGAAGATGCGGGTTCAAGTCCCGCCTGGCGCAAGAGTTTTGATCTCAACAAAACATCCTGTAACAACATATGTAGGTAGCATATTGTGTTCGAACGAGTATATTGATTCAAACAATTATTCGAATAGTCGAATATTCGATATTTCTAGATTTTCGTTAGAATTCGAACATCGAAAGGGACCCCTCATTTTTGGATATTATTCGAAAATCAAATACAATTTTAATATTTGAGCACAGAACAGCGCTGCCGTAGCCGAGCTGTCAGGATTGGCAACACAGACCGAAACCTTCTCACATTTAAGCGGAAAAGATTGAGCCGTGCTCTAGTCCGAGGTGTCCCATCGAGGAGAATTGTGCGCGTTTGTTTGTGATCGCTTGCATAGGGCAAGCGATTCAGAATTCCACATGCCTTCTCCGTGGAGCAATCCTTTTGACAATTAACCATCCGGGAAAAATTGAAGAATCGGTTTCTCTCTGCGCCTAATCAAACCCCCCGAAAATGATGAATCTATGCGAAATCTGTAAGAAAGCAGCAGCTGCTGCTCCTCCAGTCATCTTCTCCAGACGCTTTTTCATGTTGAATGAAGATTTGTTTCGAAAAATGCTAGAAACTTCTTTTCAAAACTGTGTTTTCATGTGGTTTCGCACTCATGTTGGCATTATCTACAAGTTACTTGGCTATAAAGGATAAAAGTATAAAGGACGGCGTTATTCAATCCCTTTTGGGATGCGCCACGCATTCTATTTACTTCTACGTGATATCGTGGAGGCGATTTGAATGCGTATTTGGCCATACAATGACTTGCGGTGACCAGCCGATGAACAAGTCTGCGCTCTTTCCTTCCCAGACAAGTCTGGTACCAGTTATTCGACCCCGGAGGGATGGAAGGATTGGTTGGCCTGGGCGGGAAATCCGAACCAGGAACCTGGTATCAGGTGCACGTGACAGTCGGCGCCTCCTCCGACTGCGCGCCCTAAATCTTACTTGGCTATGCGAGCGTTAAATATAGCGGTTTTTTCATCGGTTTTGCAGCATTTTTGAGCCTTATATAAATGCTGCATCATCCTAGGTGCATATATTACATCACTTTCGTTTAGTAAACTATGCTTTTTCTCGAAGTCGATTGGAATGAGCACCGTCCTTGACGTATTCCGCAGAAGTGGGATGCGTGGCGCATCCTCCATAGGGATTTATTAGCGTCAGACTATGTTCTTTTCCTTGAAGATTGATTACATGAGTTTCCATTAAAAATTTTGGAAGGAATTCTGGCGGCTTTGCACTGCGGTACCTAATGTACATGAAAGCTGCCTTATTCTGAAGACAAGCAGATGAACGCACCACCTCTTCGAAAGATCGCTCTGGGACGCACGTCTCGCTTCCGTATCCTAATTGTTGTCCCCTTGACGACTAAAGATCTCCACGGAATATGTTAGCAGGTCCGGGAACAATGCAGAGATATGCCTCGACGCTCTGAAGCGCATGTCCGGCGAAAATCGTTGCGCACTACGACGGAGTTCCTCGTAGAATTCTTGATTTTCCTGCGCATAACACAACAAGGGATGGATGGTGACTGACTTGTCCATAGCCAGGCCAGCGCAGGTCATTGTATACGCATTACGACGACATCCCGTAGAAGCAGAATGCGTGGCGCATCCTAAACAGGGATTTAGTTAAGCCGATCTCCATCCTTTACCCTCAACGACCCTTCTAAGGATTTTGAGAGGAAGAAGAAAAAGCCGTTCAGAGCTTTCCGGAGTCCAACTTTGAATTGGACACGATTCCAAACAAACTTGTGCTTCTGAAATCAAAATCGTCTTCCAAATCGAAACGAGCTTCTTACAGGTTAAACTACAGACTCTCCAGAGCCTGGATTCATCAACGCGCATACCCACGGGTATGCTGGGTATAGGGGTGGAGATACCCACGATGTGGGCATACCCACGATTCATGATAAACCTTACCCGCCAAATCGTGGGTATATCAGAGGGTAGAGAAAACCCTTCGGTCGTAGTAGGTACATCTGTATACCCGCGACTCGCTCGCGCCCCCTTGACAAAATGGCGCTTCAGTGAGATCATCTGTTTTTGCGAAAGGCCTAGTTGTACCTTAGCCTTGATTCCTTTCATGAATACGAATCGTACTCACTACCCACTGCTGGTAGTGGGTACGATTCCCATGCGGTATCTCTACCTATACCCATTGCTTGATGAATCTAGGCCCAGGATGGTTAGAATAACTTTTTTTTGTTCAATGAACATTTGGTTTTGGAATTTGGTATAACTTTGATTTTTTTTAGTTCCACTGCGCGAATTCTTCTTCTTCTGTGAAGTATCAAAAGCAATTGTAAAGAGCATACATATTCTCGCTTTGACGCATCATGAGCGCAGCATTTACACTATCAATTATATAAGAATCGCGACGAGCTTTTTGAGTGCATGGCGCAATTTCGTCTTTTGAAGCGCTATGCGATTGCTGCCCTGTTGTGCTTTAAACCAATTTTTTTGAAAAATAAAAATTTTATGCAAGGTGAAATAAAAAGTTGCGTTGAGTTTACATTAATTAGTTTACAAAGCTATAAATAAAAGAAAAGTTAATTTTATAAAGTGCATTTCTTTTAGTTGTATCATTTATAGGAGAAGATGAATGAATGTAATAATTTTATAAAATCGTTATTTTTCCAAAAAAATTACGTTTTATTTTAAAGCGCAGCAAGGCAGCAATCACAGAGCGCTTTAAAAGACGAGGTCGCGCCATGCACTCAAAAAGCTCATCGCGATTTCTATTTGATTGATAGCGCAAATGCTGTGTACACGAGGCGTCAAAGTGAGTATATGTGTGCTCAATTGTTTTTGTTGTGTTGTTCACAGATGTGAACCTCCATGTAAAAAGAAATTTTGTTATAAATCGAGTAAAGTTCGCGCCCTTTGGACGAAGGCATGGCGCACTCTGTTCTCTTGGCACAAAAAATGGCCACCTTCCTGTCTTTTCGTCTTTTAAAGCGCAACAACGCAGCAATCATATAGCGCTTTAGAAGACGAGATCACGCCATGCGCTAGAAAAACTCGCCGCGATTTTTACTTGATTAATAGTGTGTAAATGCCGCGTACATGACGCATCAAAGTGTGTTTTTTACTACTGTTTTTGTTATTTTAAATAACAGAAATTTTGCCATCAATCGAATAAAAATGCCGACCTCATGGGCGAGGGCATGGCGCACTCTCTTCTTTTCGCACAAAAAATGGCCACCTTTCTGTTTTTCGAAACAAGCTTTAAACCATCATCTTTTCTTGAAAGTAGGAATGCTACAAAATGTTAAGCCATGTGTTTATACCATTTTCACGCCGAATTGGACACTTTTCAAATCAAAGCGAACTCTTCGAAATTAAAACGAGCTTCTTCTACATTAAACTTGAAACTCTCCAAAAATGTTAGAATAATTTTTGTTCAAGAAAAACATCAGTATAGCTTTCTTTGAAGCTATAATTTTTCTTAATAAGATAACACATAGTTTGAAATTTTATAAAAATCTTATTTTTCGATGAAAAACAATGATTTTAACCTTGTTTTAAAGAGCAGAGGGCGGGCATTTTATATTGCCGAAACAGAGATTGGGCCATGCCCCCGTCCGGAACTCCGCAATTTTCATTTGATTGATAGCAAAATTTTGGTTTGCATGCAGTTTCACATCTGCAAACGGTGCAACATAAATAATTGTAACAGACACACATATCCTGACCTTTTTGCTGCATGTATTTGCAAATAGAATAAAATAAAATAAAAGCAGTATTTACACTATCAATCCGAAAAATATTGCAACTTACTTTCCTAGTGCATGGCGCGATCAGTCTAATGCGCTACACGATTGTTGTCTTGCTGCGCTTTAAAACAAAGTTTAACTTATCATCTTTTCTAAAAACAAAAATAGTATAGAACTATTACACTCATTCGGGCAGCTGAAGCCAAAAGAATTCAAAAAAAAAACTTTTAAACTTTTCTTAAACAAAAAATTATTTTTATCTTGGAGAGTCTGTAGTTTAACCTATAACAAGCACGTTTAGGTTTGAAAGACGTTTAGTTTGATTTGAAAAGTCTTAGGTTAGCTTAGAAGAGTGTCCAATTTGATTTCAAAAGTGTCCAATTCGACGTGAAAATGGTATATATGCTGTTTTTGTGCAAGGAGCTCATTTTGATTTGAATGACAATCACTTTGATTTGAAAAGTGTACAATTTGACGCGGGCGCGTGTAGCGCAGTCGGAGGAGGCGCCGGCTGTCGCTCGCACCCGATGCCACGTTCCTGGTTCGGATTTCCCGCCCAAGCCAACCAAGCGTTCCATCCCTCTGGGGTCGGTGACTTGGTATCAGACTTGTCTGGGAAGGATAAAGCGCTGACTTGTTCATCGGCTGGCCACCGCAAGTTATTGTATGGCCAAATACGCATTCAAGTCGCCTCCACGACATCCCGTAGATGTAGATTGCGTGGCGCATCCCAAAAAGGATTGAGTAACGCTGTCCTTTATCCTTTTTTATACAGTTTGACGTGAAAATGGAACATTTTGGTTCAGCACTGAATTACCAAGGGTGACCACCTAGTCTAGGTTGCCCTACCAAATCGACAAGGAACAACGCGAGTCAGTTTTTCCTCGTCTTCTAACAGAATATGAGTGGCTTCAAGGAGTCATTAGCGGAGCTTCACGCTGTTGCATTAAGAAGCGTAACGGTCGGTAGCCTTACAATGCACATCTGTTCCATCTCAACAGCGTTCAGGTGCTTCATGTCTAGAGATGACTCATTCTCTTCTCGGGCCGACTATAAGCATCATCCCGTAAGCGTCCTCTGGCGGCCCGAGAAAACTCTTAACACGGTGGAGAACCATATCTCGACCCTCCCGACTAGGACAGATCCGCGATCCCTTATCTCCATTTGTTCCGCCCTCGTCTTCGGCACTTCAGCGCGGAAATCTCCGATTGCTTCTAAACGGCGACGATAGCATTGTCAGCTGCCGCTGCTTCAGAGTGTAATGCGATCCCCTTTTAGGAAGGAACCGGCGATTTCGATCGTCGGTCGGACGTGGAAGAGCGCCGACGTCGACAAGGAAGTGGCGGCGATGCAGAACGCCAACGCCCTCAGCATTCGCACGTAAGTCCTTTTCGTAATGGAATTCTGGAGAACAGATATGGGCCCTTCTATGGATTATTGGGCCTTAAAATTATTACGAGGAAGCTATTCTTACTCTTCTACCTATTGTTTTTTGTTAAAATTGCCCAACTCTCCATCGGTACGGTGCCTTGGAGATCGTCTACCTTCTCTTCGTCTGGCCTTTTTGTGGCCCTAACGCTCCAGAAGAACACCAAAAGTCGCCGAGGATTCGAATCGAACAGAGCCTTATCTGTGGCTCAATCGGCGAATTCGCTCGGAAGAAATTGTCCTTTCTGGTCGCAACATCGCATCGTGCAGGTGCTTGTTTCCCGTGGGATCGGCGTTATCTGCTTCTCAAGTGGCTCGTCGTCGTTTTGTTGATGATGTAGCGGTATCGACCAAGGCTCATCGGGGCTCCTGCTGAGGATCCTGTTGTGAGAATGCATGTCATCCTATTGCCTTCTAGTCGCTCGCTCTCCTTCGTTCGGGCTCTTCGGCCGATTCCATAGCAGCACCTCTGAAAAGTTCTTGATCTCGAGTGTCTTAACGATTGGGAGTTAAGATGTCCACTCTGGGGCCGGATTCATCAACGACTTACAGCAATTTAACGGAGAGAATACAGCCGAAATCCCTGATGGCGCGGCTTATTATGCGATATGGTGGAGCATTTCGCCGCGCTGTCAGGGATTGTGGCTGTATTTTCTCTGCTAAATTGCTGTAAGTCGTTGATGAATCCGGCTCCTGGTTGACATCCTTTAGGGTCTACTTAGCTATTATTATTAGGTTGTAACGAAATAAATGGCACTGAACCACTGCAAATTTAAACAGTTAATATCTCGGCTTGTGGGCAAGTTTATTAATCGAAATAAAAACCCTCTGATTCTACACATCTTTGCCAACGAGACACATGCTTTTTTATCCCAGCAGCATAAAAATCAGAAGTTCTGGAATTGACGAAATCTTCGAAGGGAATTTCGGCATCCTGTTGGTATTTGAATATTTTCCCAACCAAGAAGTCGCCAATATGCTTGAAGAAATGGTAGTCTGATGGGGAGAGGTCGGGAGAAAACGGAGGATGTGGTAGAGTTTCAATGCTCAGCTCATTCAATTTCTGCAACGTCATTCGTGCTACATGGGGGCGAGCATAGTCGTGCAGAAGGAGAACTCGCCTTCGGTTTACCAAGGCCGGCCGGATATCCTTCAACTTTTTCATCATTTCTTCAATTTCAATGCAGTACTTCTCTGCCGTGATGGATTCACCGGGAGGGAGGAAGCTGTGGTGAATAATTCCCAGCGAACACCGCCATACTGCCACCATCACTTTCTTTTGGTGCAATTCCGACTTCGCAAGAACCTTGGGGCTCTCATCGCTGTCCACCCACTGTGCCGATCGTCGCCTGTTGTCGTACATTATCCATTTCTCGTCACAGGTTACGATGCGATCAAGGAATGGGTCCGTTTCGTTCCGTAGAAGCAGTGCGGACGAGATCTCATATCGTCGGTTTCTTTGCTCCTCAGACAGCTCGTGAGGCACCCATCTTTCCAGCTTTTCGGTCTTTCCATTTTCCTTCAGATGCCTGGCAGCTGTGTTGTGACTGACGCCAAGAACCTTCGCTATCTCCCTGGTACCATTGTGTGGATCCTCCTCTACCACATCTCTCAGCTTGTCCTCATCAACATCACTATGCCTCCCACGACCTTCATGTTTTTCCAAGCTCTCATCTCCATTCCGGAACTTCTGATACCAACGATACGCCGTCCGAATTGTGGAACATCCTTGACCGAATGCGGCGTTGATCTTCTCGTCCGCCTCCTTCGCTGTAGTGCCCAGCTTGAATTCATACAAGTAAATGCCTCGGATTACCCTTTTGTCCATCTGCAAAAAAGTCAATAAAACTCTAAAGTTTTCCCACTTTTACATAGAAAATTTGGTACTCTCCGGTAGAGCAAAGTTTGCGCTTCTAAATGATATGCCACATGTTACGGTTTGTTCTTGATCAAACGCGTAAAGACGCGCCAAAAAATGGCGCGAGCCAGTGCCATTTAATTCGTTACAACCTAATATCTCGTTGGGGAAAATGTATTAATTGCTGTGGTGCTTATTTCGATTAACAAATTTGCATCCAAGCAAAGCTATGATCTGTCAAAGCTCTCAGTCAAAATCGGCCATTTCATATGCAACGACCTAATACATTCAATTTCAAAGTGCCATGTTCACCTGCAGAGGTGTGCGTAATTACGATTTACGATTTACGTTTCTACGATTTACGGCTAATTTTGCCGAATTTTTTACGATTTACGATTTACGACATTTTAGGTCGTAGATCGTAAATTTTCGTAGATATGATCTTTGACCATCAACCAACTGGCGTCAAAATTTATGTGGACTGGATGTTTTGTTGCAATCAAAACTCTAGCGCTAGGCGGGACTCGAAACCGCATCTTCTGCTTTCCGGGCAGCGATGTTCTCCTGGTTGAAAGCAAAGAGAAGAAGGTGCCAAAAGTGCTCATCCTTGTCGATCTGACACTGTTCCATTTTAATGACCTAAAAATTAGCAAAAATTTAAGTGGCCAAAAAAAACAATTAATATATTCTGGTAGAACAAGACATGCACTTTCGAGTGTCATATCACTCTGTAAAACTGAGCAATGCAGACTGAACAAGGCGAAGGAGTTTTTGCTAAAGATGATTTTTCTCTTTTTGGAATTTTGTTGATATTCGGCAGAAATCAGCATGAACTAATAAACGCAACATGAATTCTTACTGAGCAAGACATTCTCTTTCGACCGATATATAACACCTAGCAAAAAAGTCCTACCACAGAGCAGGAGTTTCGGTAAAAGTTCGGACGGAAAAGTCGAACGTCCCAATTTGATGACCTAAAAATCAATAAAGGACAAATAGGAGTAACACGTATTCTTGAAGTACAGAACATTGTCTTCCAAACGCTATGAAAAATCAGCTGTATCACCTGTCGTCCCGTTGATCATCGACTTGCTCGAGCGGGTGCCAGCAGCGTCTCCATTCGTCCCTGTCGCGTGCCAGAGTGGTCCAATGGATCCTCCTCGCTCGAGGGACACGAAGAGTGTCATATCGGTCGTTCAGGGCTTTCAAGAAGAAGTCCGACCAACGCGTTGGGGGCGTCCTGGTGTTCTCTTGACATCCCGCGGAATCCAGTCGGTGACGGCTCTCGTCCAGCGGGTGTCGGCGAAGCGCAATACGTGGCCGGCCCACCTAATTTTCGACAACTTGGCCCACGCGACAGCGTCTCTGATCTTCGAACGTCGGCGAAGCTCGGAACTCCGGAGGCCTTCTCTCACTTGCGTGAGTCGTGTCACTCCGAGCATCGTCCTCTCGATTCCACGCTGCGCGACGCTGATCGCGTGTTCATCCTGCGCTTTCGTATAGCTCAGGTCTCTGAGGCGTATGTTAGGGCAGGAAGAACAGTGGAGTCGAATAGGTGGGCACGGAGTCGGACGTTGTTCGCCTTCCTCGCGACTTCTTCGACGTTCTTGAAAGCTCCCCAAGCCGCTCGTTTCCTCCTGCTCAGCTCCGGCGCTAGGTCGTTGGCCATATTGACTATGAGCTGTGAAAAAACATCGCAAAAAATTCCAAACCTAAGCGGAGAGAACAAGTGCGCAAATGGCTACTTTTTCACTTTTTCACTCTTCACTTCAACGACCTAAAAATTGACAAAATTCAGGATGAAAAAAGAAATGCAATACATATGTAGAAGATCGCCGGCGAAATCCGCAATGAATCGTGGAAAAAAAACGGCGCCGACTTATGGGACAACCTAATAGTAACGGCAGAGTAATGGTAAAAGGTAGCGTTTAGCAGCCCCGGAGAGATTATTCAAATTGAAGCGAACTCTTCCGAATCGAAATGATCTTTTTCTACACTAAACTGGAGACTCTCTAAAAAGGCTAAAGTAATTTTTTGTTTGAGGAAAATTTCATATAAATTCTTTGAAGTTTTAATCTATCTACCCAACAGTTGAGCAGATTGTTTGAAATTTTATAAAATTCCCGTTTTTTTTAGGCAAAATAATGGGAAAAAACTTGTTTAAAAAAGCAGGAAAGCGACCATTTTCTAGTGCTAAAAAAGAGATTGCGCCATGCCCTCGTCCAACACGTCGCGATATGATAGTCAATTTCGATTGTTAACATCACATTTTCGTTTGCAAGGAGTTTGACATCTGTTACGATAAAGCTGTAAAAGACACATATATCCTCGCTTTGACGCTTCATGTAAACAGCCCTTATACTACCAATCAAATAAAAGTCGCAACGAGCTTTTCGAGTACATGGCGTGATCTGGCTTTTAATGCAGTAAATGATTGCTGCTCTGTTGAGTTTGAATAAGGATAAAGGATAAAGGATAAAGGACGGCGTTACTCAATCCCTTCTGGGATGCGCCAGCGCATTCTACTTCTACGGGATGTCGTGGAGGCGACATGAATGCGTATTTGGCCATACAATGACTTGCGGTGGCCAGCCGATGAACAAGTCAGCGCTCTGTCCTTCCCAGACAAGTCTGGTACCAATTGACCGACCCCGGAGGGATGGAAGGCTTGGTTGGCCTGGGCGGGAAATCCGAACCAGGAACCTGGTATCGGGTGCACGCGACAGTCGCGCCTCCTCCGACTGCGCTACACGCGCCCAAGTTGAGTTTGAATACAAGGTTTAATTAATTGATTTGATTTTTTATTGTGCATGTAAGTGGCATTTACCTATCTATTAAACAAAAGTTGTGGCGAACTATGTGTTGAGTGCATGGCACGATCTGATCTTTTAACGCGCTATATGGCAGCTTCTTAGCTGTGCTTCAAGACAAATTTTAATCCAATACTTTTCCTCTAAAAGTAAAAATTTTAAAAATTTATTACACTTACATATTTGTGCAGGTAAACTAAGAAATTTCAAATGAAGTCATACCAAATTTTTCTTGAACAATAAATCATTTTAACCACCCTATTGAGTCTGTAGTTTCACCAGCCTGAAGGTTATTTCGATCTGGAAGAGTTGGCGTCTCAAAGCTAGCTTGAAAGAGTGTCAATTCGATTTGAACTGGGATAAATTTGTCCCGAAGCAAAAATTTCACGAGAAACTTTCAGAATTTTGGAATTGAAAATTTATTTTTTTAAATTAAAACAGCACGCAATATGCAGGAAGTTTTTTACAAGTAAGAAGAGATCTAAAGCGAAACATAGACATGTTAACTACATTTTCATCTTCGCCAACAAGTACTTTAGTAGTTTCAATGTTTTTAAATTTTTTAATATTTTATGCTCGACAACTTTCAAAAATTTCTGTGTACATTTTTTTTGCTTTTTGTGCCACTTACAAAATGATAGTATAAATAGTCAAACATTCTTCTTTTGTTCAAAAAATTGCAGTCGTTGATTGCTCACCGCACTCAAATATACTCAATTTTTTAAACTAAGAATATCGAAGAATAACAAACCACCTTGTAAAAATTAGATCGATGCGAAGGGTCGAAACTGAACAAAATAAAGGTAAACCAAAAATCCTACATCATTTTCAAATAAAGACTTTTCCGGAACTCTTCAGCATGGAGAGAACCTCTTATGTGAAGGATCAACATATCTTATTCGCTGCCGTTGTCCAGTTCCTTTTCGCCCGCTGACTGGTGTCAGTCACAAACTTGGGTAATTAAACCCAGTTATTAGTTGGTTGAATCAAGTTGTGTATGTATCGGACTACGACGTTCGTCCGTTGTCGTCCTTTCGCCGTCCGTTTTGGGCAACTAATTTCGCGACGACAACCTAATCTCTGCCGGCACGTCATCAGCTGAGTGTATGCCTCGTTTGCTACGTTCTCACCCACGTATGGGAAATGTTGTCCGCATTTCGTAGTCGCTCTTCTTCAACAAATTGTGCACGTATAGGCAGTTGTAGCCGATTCCTCTTGTTGATGGCTCGCAGGTGCTTTAAAGAGCGAACACGAAATGTGCTTCGAAGTGTGATTAACTGCGAAATTAGCTTTATCAATGGTAGATCTGGGGTGATGTCTAGACTGCTCCGCGAGTACAAGTCGCCTCCATCTACTCAAAAGTTCCACGTCAATAGTATTCATTCATCTGAGTCATTTTAATGATATAGCGTATTGATCGGCATAATCAAAGGAAATATTGCGGTTGGCTGTTGTTGCTTTGGAGGTCTTCTGGTTTGGAGTTATCAGGATCCCCTCGAATCCTCTGCTCGTCTTCCTCTTTCATAGAGTGCTACGCGGATTTTGACCTTGTGGACCTTGCGCGATTACGGTGTGTTGTTCCTCACCTTAAACTTGGGTAGTTAAACCTTTGTGTTAATGATTTCGCATTTAAAACGAGCGAATTATAAAATACGGTTGATGGGCAAAATAGGTTGAACGCAGTAGATGGCAAAGTATGCTGGTTGGCCAAATGATATGTGACAGGTAAGGCGTATTGGACAGGCAAGTCATATTTGGCAAGGTTTAATTTGAGAGGCTAGAATTGAAACTTTAAAACAAGCAATTAATCGAGGAGGCAAGAAATGTGGCGGCCACTCGGGAGACGACCGTACAGGCAAATGTGTCCCTTTGTTTACGCTACAGTGAGGGAGGTCGAGCTGTGCTAAGCGATCAACATAGAAAAAGCATGGGAGCAGCGCCAAGAATCTCAATACGGCCCATTGATTAAACAATTGGACACTTGCAAATTGTGGACAGTTAGCTATGAGCTATTAGGTTGTAACGAAATAAATGGCACTGAACCACTGTAAATTTAAACAGTTAATATCTCGGCTTGTAGGCAAGTTTCCTAATCGAAATATAAACCTTCTGATTCTACACATCTTTGCCAACGTGACACAAGCTTTTTTATCCCAGTAGCATAAAAATCAGAAGTTCTGGAATTGACGAAATCTTCGAAGGCACTTCCGGCATCCTGTTGGTATTTGAATATTTTCCCTACCAAGAAGTCGCCAAGATGCTTGAAGAAATGGCAGTCTGTTGGGGAGAGGTCGGGAGAGAACGGAGGATGTGGTAGAGTCTCAATGCTCAGCTCATTCAATTTCTGCAACGTCATTCGTGCTACATGGGGGCGAGCATTGTCGTGCAGAAGGAGAACTCGCCTTCGGTTTACCAAGGCCGGCCGGATATCCTTCAACTTTTTCATCATTTCTTCAATTTCAATGCAGTACTTCTCTGCCGTCATGGATTCACCGGGAGGGAGGAAGCTGTGGTGAATAATTCCCAGCGAACACCACCATACTGTCACCATTACTTTCTTTTGGTGCAATTCCGGCTTCGCAAAAACCTTGGGGCTCTCATCGCTGTCCACCCACTGTTCCGATCGTCGCCTGTTGTCGTACATTATCCATTTCTCGTCACAGGTTACGATGCGATCAAGGAATGGGTCCGTTTCGTTCCGTAGAAGCAGTGCGGACGAGATCTCATATCGTCGGTTTCTTTGCTCCTCAGACAGCTCGTGAGGCACCCATCTTTCCAGCTTTTTGGTCTTTCCAATTTCCTTCAGATGCCGGGCAGCTGTGGCCAAGAACCTTCGCTATCTCCCTGGTACCTTTGTGTGGATCCTCCTCTACCACATCTCTCAGCTTGTCCTCATCAACATCACTATGCCTTCCACGACCTTCATGTTCTTCCAAGCTCTCATCTCCATTCCGGAACTTCTGATACCAACGATACGCCGTCCGAATTGTGGAACATCCTTGACCGAATGCGGCGTTGATCTTCTCGTCCGCCTCCTTAGCTGTAGTGCCCAGCTTGAATTCATACAAGTAAATGCCTCGGATTACCCTTTTGTCCATCTGCAAAAAAGTCAATAAAACTCTAAAGTTTTCCCACTATTACATAGAAAATTTGGTACTCACCGGTAGAGCAAAGTTTGCGCTTCTAAATGACATGCCACATGTTACGGTTTGTTCTTGATCAAACGCGTAAAGACGCGCCAAAAAATGGCGCGAGCCAGTGCCATTCTCCTTGTTCAGTTGTTGATATTCGACAGAAATTCTCATTGAGCAAGACATCCTCTTCCGAAGGACATATATTACACCAGGCAAAAAGCTCCAGTCACAGAGCAGGAGCTGTCGGTGAAAATAAATCTCCTTCGGACGCCAAGATTCAACGACAGTCCAACATGGAGCATTCTAAGGTTCCTTTGCTCATTTTCGCTCTGTTTTACTGTGAACGCACTTAAGGACCAGTCATAAATAAATAGCTTGAACTGCGCAGGTCTCCTCCGAATGGAAGATACGAGCTCGTTACCTCCGTCATCTGACCACTATATACCCTAGAGACAAGCGAACGCTCAATTCCTTTTCTGCAACGGCTTGCTCATTGCGCTGTGCATATGTCAGTCGTAAATATGAAACGTTATGGCTCGTTAACATGCCCCATTAACCGCCCCGTTCAGTTGCTATGCCCGGCTTTGCCGCAACGCCCCAATCATTCAGACCAATTTCTTCGACTTCAGGAATGGGATGGACCAACAGTTGTCCGTCGACGCGAACTCATCACACGACACGAGCCCGAAGAAGTCCGTTCAACTCACTCTCAGCTCAAAGCACAAGAAAGTCCTCCGGGTAGGATTACGTTTCTGTTTTCCACTTTTCATGTTTACTTATTTATTCATTTATTTATTTATTCAAAGCACTTGACAACGTGCCTAATACCAGGTGTTAGAAACAGTCACTATAAAGCGTGAGAATAATAATGAAAATTCGTCACTATTGTACTTTACGGACTCCAGAGGACGAGGAGAGGTCGAAAAAAATCTTTCGCCCAAACTTCGCCTATGGGAGTTATTTGGGGTGCTGATCACGAATCTTACATCTGTTTTTCGTTTTACGCTGGAGTACGGTAGGTTACGGTAGGTGCGGGTGACTAAGGCTGCCAAGGTCATGGTCACCGATTGCGAGCAATCCCATCCTTCTAAGTCAGTCTTGGAAATCGGCTGCGTCCATGTTTAGCTTGTCAAAGACGTCCTTCAGCTTGAAGTCGCGCAGTTGTTCCTGGCGGCGGTTGTGGAAGAGTGCCTGAAGGGCCATGATGCTTAGATTGCTATCTCTCATTAAGCCTAAGCCTATCGAAGAGTTTCCCGCAAAAATGGTTTTCCGCTGATTTGCGAATTTTCAGGGAATCGCTGCGGGACCGCCTGCATGCTGTGCTCACTCATAGCGCCCCAAATAACACCCATAGGCGAAGTTTGGGCTAAATCGGTGATTATGACCTCGACAGCCTTAGTCACCGGTACGTGCCGTAATCAACCGTACTCCAGCGTAAAACGAAAAACGGATGTCAAATTCGTGATCAGCACCCCCAAATAATCCCGCCTAGGCGAAGCTTGGGCGAAATCGGTGACTATGACCTCGACAGCCTTAGTCACACGTACCTACCGTAACCTATCGTAATCGGCAGAAATTTCAAAACCGGATGTCAGATTCGTGATCAACACTCCAAATAACCCCCTGGGCGAAGCTTGGGCGAAAAAAAATTTTCGACCCCGTTCTCTGGAGTCCGTAAAGTACAATAGTGCAGAAAATTCTTCAAGTGTTAATAGTGTTTTATGGTGAATTTTCTTAATTTATTCGTGTTCCGATGTTTGGACATGATCGTCGATTCAGATGCTTGAACATGGCGCATGATTGAACCTACAATCTATCCAACCGAGCGCTGTAGCTACTTCAGAGTTCCGAAAGCATGGAGGCTCTCACAAAAGCCCCTCGAAGAGAAGAATGAATTCACGATTCGATCACCAAAGTGTTAATGTCACGCTGCGTTAGGCCGGGGGCATGGCTCCAGGACCTAACTCCAACGCGACGTCGCGCGCTAGCCGCGTGCGACGTCGCGGCGCTGAGACGCAGACGTGCGCTCGGTGACGCATGGTTAGCCGCGGAGCACGAAATGTTCTCAGTGTTTAAGCTCCCAGACGACATTTCTAGCAAGGAACTTAAGATCCCACAGAATGTGGTAGGCAACAGTCTGCAGTAGGACAGTTGATCCGAGAATGGGTGATAGTGACCCTTTTCCGTAGTATAACCATAATCACGGGTAAAAATTGACCGAAGAAGTTGTGCATGGCAAATACTGACGCTAGAAGCCATCCACATGACCAAGATTCCTGTATAAACTGTCGCTGATCCTCCTATTGAAACCACATTCATATACCATCTCCAAGAAACGTTGAAATAAGGCAAAGGCGTACCGCATGTTCCTATAGAAAGCGTTTCTAGCCGTCGGAAGTAAGAAGTCAGACCGCGACAACTTGTCCAATTTCGTCGCGCACCCTGCGCGACGCCAGGGGGGTTCGCGCGGCGTTGGAGTTATGTCTGCCCCCGGTGGCGGTCGGCATGCGCGATGGCTTCCCGCGTCCATCGCGGGCATGGCATACTTTTTCGCGCCGCGCGCGGTGTTTAGCGTTGGTCCTGGACGAACCTCCGTCGCACTTCCTTGCAGAGCGACGAGCGATGCGACGAGCACAGAGGAGTTCAAATTCTTTCGCGTCGCTGTGCAAAACTCATCACCGCGATTCCATCGCGGCGACGGGAAGTATGCACGAGGCCTTAGGCTCCGTTTATAACTCGACGCCGAGCGACACGGCGCCACGTAGGGTGGCTACATTGATTGAGCGACGCGATCGATCAATCTGGCCACTTTACATTCCGTCGCGTCGCTCGGCGTCGGAAGTATAAATGCGGTCTTAAGGCCGCCACAGACTTCTGCGGCGCCGCTCGGCGGCGCCGCTGGAGGCGAGCTCTGCGTCTCTGCCCTATGGTTAAGCATAGGGCCGCGGCGCTGCCGCAGAACTCTGTGGGGCCTTAACCACGGCGGCGAGCGGCGTTGCCGCAGAACTCTGTGGGGCCTTTAGGCCCCGTTTATACTTCGACGTAGAGCGACGAAGTATAAACAGGCCCTTAGGGCCTGTTCATACTTCTGGGTAAGAGCGACTCGCCGCTCGTGCAAAACATGCACATTGATTAAAACCGAGCGTGCGCCGCCGAAAAGTGTTCATACTCGAGAGCCAGCGCTGTTGCTCCAGTCGCTCTTGTTGCTCTTGTCGCTCGAGTCACCTGTTCATACTTCCGCGCGCTGCGCTCTCGTCGCTTCCGTCGCCCGTGCAAAACATGCAAATCGATCAAAACCGAGCGCGCGCCGCCGAAAAGTGTTCATACTTGAGCGCCGGAGCTGTCGCTCTTGTCGCTCCAGTCGCGAAGTATGAACAAGCCCTTATTAATCGTAAGGTTAGCGATAACGAATGAGAGTTACTGCAGCGGCCCTATACCAATATGGAATGACAACCACCCTGCACATCGTCATCCATTCTACAGCTCACATCTGAGCACAAACGGCAGAGAGTCATGTGTGATTGACGGACGTTCAGGGCGGTTGTTCATTCTCGGATTTCTTGCGAAGATCCAGAACGCCTCCAATGCTTTTCTTGCAGAAATTCCTGTCTCTATAGCCAGAATCGTGCATCTGATGCCGAAATTGTTACCGTCGTGATCAACGCCCCTATGCCTTCCTAGAGGTGTTCTTAGGCGAGCACGATCTTTGCCAGCCAAATGCTCTTTAAGCCAAACAGCTAGCATTTTTCCGCTTTTCCCCAAACTGCAGTAGGGCTCATTCGTCCTCGCTAAGTTTCCTGACCCACAGTGACATTAGCACTCTTGTTTGAAGAAGATTTATCATAAAAACTTCGTTTGGCACACTATTAACACTTAGAGAACTTATCATGTCGAGATTTTGCAAATAGGACAAGCTTTTGGTATAATAATGACAAATTATTGAGCAAGCAGATAATCGGAAACGAACTTCGAGAAAATACTAAGAAAGAGAAGGAATAAAGGGAAAATTCAAGGCCACAACGAGTAGGAGGGTCGTGGCGGTTACGTCAAAGGCTTTGGGCGTTGGACCAGCTGGAGCTTCCGTCAGTGTAGATTCGGTGGTAGTAGCAAACAAAAAATACAGTAAGAATGTGTACGGTAAGAGGTTTTCCACCCATCCGCCTACGGGCAAAATTTATGATTATATTTATGATAGCCAACAACCATTAAGCCGACAAAGTAAACAAGAGAGATATCTGTGATTGACCATGAAATAAAATCTAAAGAAATGCCAATTTCAAAGACTAGTATTTGATTAGCCAAAGAATAGCCTAGCATTTGTTATTATAATGAAAGGAATAATTCGTAAAAGCCTTTACTAAAAGAAAATGTTTTTCTAATCATTGATGTCTATGTGCATAATATGATCCTGATAGAACAAGGTCGTTTTTCAGAGCACATTCATGCAAATGAACTCTGGCGGCACATTCCTGAAACTAATGGAACAAGTGTTTCGACGACTCGAAGCGAAATATCCTGACATTAGGTGAGCCTTTGACGAAGCCAAACTTGAGCTGGCAACCCAACAATGAACTAGATTTCAACACACCGTTTTCTTCTCCAAAATACAGGAGGAACTTTTCATTTCAAGGACTGTCCTGGCACCAGATGTTTCTAGAACTCTGTGTTATTATGGGCACAGGTGCCTCCATTGGAAAAGGCGACGGCTTTCTGGGATATGAGGATATATGGTCTTTTAATTTGCTTTTGTTGGATCGTTGACGTGTTTCAAACCCCGGCACTATTATACTTTACGGACTCCAGAGGACGAGGAGGGGTCGAAAAAAAATTTCCGCCCAAACTTTGCCCAGATGGGTTATTTAGGGTTCTGCTCACGAATTTGACATCCGTTTTTCATTTTACGCTGAAGTACGGTAGCTTACGGTAGGTACCGGTGACTAAGGCTGTCGAGGTCATTATCACCAATTTCGCCCAAATTTCGCCTAGGGGGGGGGGGGTTATTTGGGGTGCTGATCACGAATATGACATTCGTCTTTCGTTTTACGCTGGAGTACGGTAGGTTACGGAAGGTACTGGTGACTACGACTGTCGAGGTCATGGTCACCGATTGCGAGCAATCCCATCCTTCTAAGCCATTCCTGGAAATCGGCTGCGTCCATGTTTAGCTTGAAGTCGCGCAGTTCTTCATGGCGGCGGTTGTGGAACAGTGCCTGGAGGGCCATGATGTTTGGATTTCTATCTCTCGATTAAGCCTTCCCCTATCGAAGAATTTTGAGGCGATCGCTGCGAGACCGCCTGCATGCTGTGCTTACCCGTAGCACCACAGATAATCCCTATAGCCGAGGTTTGGGGGAAATCGGTGATTATGACCTCGACAACCTTATTCACCGGTACCTACCGTAATCTACTGTACTTCAGCATAAAATGAAAAACGGATGTCAGATTCGCAATCAGCACCCCAAATAACCCCCACAGGCAAAGTTTGGGCGAAATCGGTGATTATGACCTCGACAGCGTTAGTCACCGGTACCTACCGTAACGTACCGTACTCCAGCGTAAAACGAAAAACGGATGTCAGATTCGTTGATTAGCACCCCAAATAACCCCCACAGGCGAAGTTTGGGCGAAATCGGTGATTATGACCTCGACAGCGTTAGTCACCGGTACCTACCGTAACGTACCGTACTCCAGCGCAAAACGAAATACGAATGTCAGATTCGTGATCAGAACCCCAAATAACCCCCACAGGCGAAGTTTGGGCGAATTTTTTTCTTCGACCCCTCCTCGTCCTCTGGAGTCCGTAAAGTACAATAGTGCCCAAACCCCATGCAAACAGATATTCAGCTGTCAATCGAATAAAAATGTCGACGTCTTGGACGAGGGTTTGACGCAATGGTTTTTGTCACGTTTTGGCACTTAAAGCACTAACCTTCCTGCTCAATAAAACAAGATTTAAAGCATTGTTTTGCTCGAAAAATAGAAATTTTATAGAATTTCAAACAACGTGTTCACTTATTAGGTAGATGAATGAAAACTCCAAAGAAATTATACTAAAAAAAATTCTTGGACAAAAAACTCTTTTGGAGAGTCTCTAGTTTATTGTAAAAGAAGATCGTTTCAATTTGGAAGAGTTCGCATTGATTTCAAAGTCCTAGGCTAGCTTTAAAAGGTGTCCAGTTTGATTTGAAAAGTGTCCAGTTCGACGTGAAAACGGTATTATGTATTTACAGGGTGCGTAAAAAGTATTGACGCACTAAACGTAAGCGTTAGAAATGACAACACATCATAAAATTTAACAAGTTTCTATACAAAATGTCGACAATGATCTAGCAAACAGAATAGTATCACTTGTATTTTCTATGAGCTTCTTTGCTACGGGGTGCGTGTAGCGCAGTTGGAGGAGGCGCGACTGTCGCGTGCACCCGATACCAGGTTCTTGGTTCGGATTTCCCGCCCAGGCCAACCAAGCCTTCCATCCTTCCGGGGTCGGCGAATTGGTACCAGACTTGTCTGGGAAGGATAAAGCGCTGACTTGTTCATCGGCTGGCCACCGCAAGTCATTGTATGGCCAAATACGCATCCATGTCGCCTCCACGACATCCCGTAGAAGTAGAATGCGCTGGCGCATCCCAGAAGGGATTGAGTAACGCCGTCCTTTATCCTTTATTTATTTTATCTTTGCTACGAATGCAGGGGCGAAGACGACGAGGAAAGGCATCGACGTCGATCTAAGGCTCAGTATGATTGGAAATAGCTCCATATAAGGCTCAAAACGCTTAGAAATAGTATTAATAAGACCAACCAGCGAAAAATCGCCCAAAAGCCACCGTATTGCGACGGCTAACCCACAGCCCTTTAGTAGAAACAGCCGTGTGTTGCTAAACTCCAATTTCTTCTTTTCGGCGCGAGCGTGTCCGATTGGAGCACGCTAGTCACTGCGCCTGGATAGCAACATGTGTTCCGAGCCTCCACCAGAATAGCAACACATTGTTTCTATTGCAACAGAATAGCAACACCTGTTTCTGTTGGCAACCGCTGTTGCTATTCTGTTGAAGGGGGCGTGGCTGGGCGGAGACTGTTCGGCTCGTCGAACACGAATGTCTGAGACGGTGCGCCGCGAGTAGTCCACGTCGGTTTCGTTCCATGTTTTGACCAGATCATCCTTCAGTGACTTGATACTTCTGTGGGAAGTAGCGCAGGTCTTGTTCTACAAAACGTCCCACACAGAGTATTCCAGTCGATTTAGATCCGGTCTGTACGGATGCCATTCCTCTGCCGAAATGAAGTCCTTCAAGTTGGCGCGGTACCTGTCTTGAACAATCTTCGACTTCAGCCCAGGAGTCTAATCCTGCTTGAAGACATACGGCTTACGCTCAACGTGAGATTTAAAACACAGGACCAGGTGCTTCTTTAGAACGTCAATTTAGGTAATTCTACTGGGTTAACTTCAATCCTGTATCCCAAAATGGGAGGTGATCCGTCGTCGCTTGCGAATACCATGATACTGGCCGTATACGCCTTCCTTCCAGCCAGCTGTTTTCCAGAATTAGCACTGTAAAGATCCTTCAAAAGTATGCAACACTTTTGCCGGTTGAAATGTGCTTCCACAGTGAAGAGTTTCTCGTCATTGAAGGCGAAGTGGCCGTGTGCATTGGTGGCGGCGCGCCTGAGCACCTCTTTGCATGTGCGTATCCTTGTCTGCTTGTTGCCAAAGAACGGAGCGTGGCACTTACGTTGTCGATAGTTATGAAGATTAAGCTTCTTGTGTACAATCGTTCTGCCTGATCCTTCGCTGAAGTTCGGGTCCCTAGCCACTTTCTTAGTCGATTGCTGTGGAGAGCGCTTGATTTTCTCACGGATGACGTCTTCATTCCTTTTGTTAGAAATTGAGCTGGAGCGCCCGAATCGACGTGGTATGATGTTCCTCCAGTTTCCTCGAAGAGTTTTATTGCACATCAGACAGTTAGGCGAGGGGCAGAGAAAATTCTGACCACCTGCGTGGCGTAGCCGGCGCGGCGACGGATTTTCGCTTCGGTTAGGCAGCTATATGCTAAAAATAAAATGGAATGCGCACAAATACAAGCAAAAATAATGTGGAACACAATACGAACAACAAATATGGCACACAAACACTTCGAAAACCGACGTTAACACCTTAGCAGAAAAGAAGTAGCAACAAAAGGAAGGCGCGTCAATACTTTTTACGCACCCTGTATATTGGAAGCAAGAAGTTGCGAACACGTATATACGAAGGACAGTTGTGAAATTATAAATAAAACATTATGAATCCGTGTTTTTTGCTCAGAAAACCGCTAAGATGTCGTTCAGAAGTTTGTTAGAGCCAACTCTGCGCTTTCGAACGGCATACCTGGTACTCATAGAGGGATTTAAAGCTTTCATTCTACAAGCGGTTGAACACAGGATAAGAGGATAAAAGACGGCGTTACTCCATTCCATTCGGGATGCGCCACGTATTCTACTTTTATGGGATGTCGTGGAGATGATTTGAATACGTACTTGGCCATATAATGACTTGCGGTGGCCAGCCGTTGAACAAGTCAGCGCTTTATACTTCCCAGACGAATCTGGCACCAATTCACCAGCCTCGGAGGGATGGAAGGCTTAGTTGACCTGGGCGGGAAATCCTAACCAGAAAACTGGCATCGGGTGCAGTCGACAGCCGGCACCTCTTCCGACTGCGCTACACACGCCCGGTTGAACTAGATAAATCACCACTTTTTGGGCCAACCTACCATTACAGAACTACCTTGGAAGCGTTGATTTCTGAATTCTTTAAAGGTCAATCTTCCTGACGACGGCCTTCGTGAATTCACTTTCGCGGGAGAAGCCCTCTCCTTCGCTGGTTCGTACAGAACACGATCACTGCAAATGTTTGGTAAGTTTTAGAAGCTTTGATCATTGTTTCATTGGCTAAGTAGCATAGGTATCCATAGGTATCCTACTAATCCATTATTCGAATTTGGTGTCTGCTGAGATATTGAATTCGAGTATTAATCGAATTTTTCCACCCTCGAATAGTCAATTCGAATATCCCAGTACAAGTACAGCAAATACTATTTTTTTATTGTTTTTTTTTTTGCATTGCACATATTTGTGCGCTATAACAGATATATATATATATATATAAACCATTTTCAGGTCGAATTGGATACTCTTCTAAGCTCGCCTAAGACTTTTTAAATCAAAGAGAGCTCTTCCGAATTGCAAAACCTTTATACAGATTGAACTACAGACTCAATAAAATGCTTAGAAAAAATTTTTGTTCAAGGAAAATTTAGAATAAATTTTTTTGGATTTTTTTTTCTACTTTAGCTGCCCGAATGAGTGTAATAACTTTATAAAATTTTTACTTTTGGAGAAAATATAACAATTTGTATTTTGTTTTAAAGCGCAGCAAAGCAGCAAATAAAGTGAACTAAAAGACCGGATTGTGCCATGCACTCGAAAAGCTCGTCGCGATTTTTATTCGATTGATAGTGTAAATGCTGTTTACATGACAATGCAACAATTACAATTGTGAAGAACGCGCATATCCCCACCTTGTTGTTTCGTGTAAGCAGCATTTACACTATCAATCAATCGCCTTGGACGAGTGCATGGGGTAATCTCATCTCTTGACGCTAAAAATTTCCGGCTTTCTGTTTTTTAAAACCTGCTATCAAGCATTTTATTTCCACGAAGAACTAGAATTTTATAAAATTTCAAATAAAGTGTTCACTTCTTGGGTAAGTGAATTAAGGGTTTAAAGAAAACATACAGAAATTTTCCTCAAACAAAAAAACTGTAGATAATGTAACAAGTACAATTGTTAAGAACGCGCATACCTCGTAATTCCATGTAAACAGCATTTACACTATCAATCAAATAAAAATCGCGATGAGCTTTTCGAGTGCATGGCGTAATCCGGACTTTTAGCACACTTTTTGGTTGCTGCTTTGCTGCGCTTTAAAACAAAATACAAATTGTTATTTTTTTCTTCAAAAATAAAAATTTTCTAAAATTTTTACACTTATTAAGGCAGCTAAAGTAAAGAAAATCAAAAAACGTCATTCTAAATTTTCCTTGAACAAAATTTTTTTCTAACCATTTTATTGAGTCTGTAGTTCAACCTGTATAAAAGTTGTTGCAATTCGGAAAGTTCTCTTCGATTTAAAAAGTCTTAGGCGAGCTTAGAATAGTGTCCAATTTGACGTGAAAAGTGCCCAATTTGATTTGAAAAGAGCCCAATTCGACCTGAA
>OX375866.1:7188184-7342080 GCA_947359475.1 Heligmosomoides polygyrus bakeri
AATCTCGAAGGCATGGTGTTCCATCAAGATAACGCCAGACCCACACCTCTTTGATGAAATTCATCAAAGAGGAAATCTGAATCTTCATCAAATGAATCCTACCCTTGCCCTACCTTCCACCTTATTTTTCTTTTATTTCATGTTCTCTTTCAATAGCCAATTTATTTTGCACCTCCTGTAATTTTCTTCTAATAGTGCACTGTTTGAATTGGCAATAAATAAATAAATAAATAAATAAATAAGTAAATAAATAAATAAATAAATAAATTCAAACATTAACAGGGCTCATCTGGGAACTGATGGTACATCCACACTATAACCCTGAATTAGCACTATCAGAGTGAGTACCATTTCTTTCGCTCCCTTCAAAACAATTTAAGCGGTAAACTTCTGATTCTATAAATGAATTCACTTTGAAAAATATGAAAAAACCACGGTAAATATTGAAAAACCCAATATGTACAAGGACACCCCGTGACTGAGATAAGATAAATTCGAAGCAACACAAGAAGCAAGCGCGGTTCTTAATAAACCATACCTCATTAACAATAGAGACCCGTGCGAGAAGGTCATCGCTTCCATCTGTTCCACCGCCCACGTATTCACAATCGAGAGCAACTATGTGTGTAGGTTCACCGCTGAAAGCACAACTCTGTACTGAATTAATATTCAAATGCATATTCAAAAGATCTATAGAGGTTGAAAAAAACTGTGACCGCACTAACGTAGTTCTGTCGTGGACCAGAACGGGAATGTCATTCTCTCGCTTAGCGACCGGTTCTTCCTTCTTGTCCAAGCTGTGAAGGGCCTCTTCCAACTTCCGTTTACGAGATTTCGGCGGTTTCTAAAGCACCTATCATGTGATGTGCTTGAATCAAATTCAAAGGCAATTTCCTCTACATAGGTCGCAGCACAACCCTAGTTCGGAAGCGCGAAGTGGGAAGTCAACTATAGAAAAGCAATACAAACACATCCACCAGGGTAACAGTCTCCAACGCTAGTATATTTATTTTTATTTATTTATTTCAAGGCGTAAATCATATCTAGCGTTGTAACAAGGAAATACAAAATGAACAGAGTAGCAAACTTCTATCTACAAATAATAATAATGACAATTATGCGACCGTCGCCGTAGAAGAATCGTTTCATTATATTCCTGGAGTTAAATACCAAGATTCCATTCCTTCATGGATTGAAAGAATAAAGACGGCGCAAATCAATCCCTTTTGTGATGCGCTACGCACCCTGCTTCTACCGTATCTCGTGGAGGCAACGTGAATGCGCGCCTAGCCAATACAACAGACATTCGATCCGACGCCGATTATGATAATTCGAATCCGTCACTTTTTTCAAATCCAGTTACAAGGATTATGCGAATAATTGCATTTTCGAAAAGCACCAGGGGCCAGATTCATCACCCGCTTACCTGCCGGTAAAGGCGAAAACTACCGACAAACCTACCCATACTGCGATTCATCAACGTGCGATATGGTTAATTTGGAGCCGAACTCTCTGTATCAGTTACTACGTAGGCCAGTACGGTATCGTCGATGGTTCTGGTTCTAGATCTAGGGATGATTCAGGGAAGAGTAGCTTTAACAATAGGGATTTTCGGATGATCCAAATAACTGATTTACCTTCGGATTTACCTTCGGATGTCCGAATCGGATAAGATATCAGATTTCTGATCAAAATCAGATATCTGAATTATCCGAAAATCCGATGTGGTTAAAATCACCCTGTCTTAATCTCTCTAAGATCCGTGCTCCTCAAAAATCCCTCTGTCGGGACAATCCTTTTGGCCAATATTTGAAAAAAGGCGGATCCGAGTTATCCAGATCGGCGTCTGATCCAATGTATTACTATACAACGACTTGCGGTGGTCCGCTGATCTACAATTCAGTGGTTTATCCTTTGGTTTTTCAGAGTTTTATGCAGTACTGGTGTACTATGCCCTGGTGGTGAACTGAGCCAGGCCATTTCTGATGTAACTGAACATACATGTGCCTTACCAAGGCGGACAACCACTAAGTACAAGATGCCCCCCTCCCCCCCCCCCCCCCCCCACCAACGCAGTTTGCACCTCCGCGTTTTACTCCAGCATTGTCGTAGTTGTCTCGCAAATAAAACGCAGGAAGTAAAACGTTGAGTTGTCCACTAACCTTCTCTGAACTTCCCGGAGCTGCAGTGTCCATGCGCTCAGCCGGTGTTCCATCTTCTTTCAGCTTCTGAACCAAATCAATGGAAACAACACAAGTGAGGGGCCACATAAGGTCGATGCTCACCATTTGCAGTACTTTCCAAGCAGGGGACACATCTTTTGGGCCCAACTGAAGGGCAGCGCCTTTAACTTTCACATTCACCATTCTAAATGATAAAATGATAAAGGGCAGCGTTAAACAATTCCTTCAGGGATGCGCCACGCATTCTACCTCTACGGGATGTCCTGGAGGAAATTGACTGTTTAGTTGAACTACCCAATGATTTGCAGAGGTCAACCGAGGGTCAAGTTAGTGTTTTATTCTTCCCAAACAAGTACGGTACCAACTCACAGAACCCAGAAGGGTGCAAGGCTTGATTGGCCTGAGCGGGACTCGAACGAAGAACAGCGATTAGGAGTGCACGCGACAGCTGCGCCTCCCCCGACCGCGCTGCCACACTCCCCTTACAATATTGCTCCGACTACGATGGATAATATGCAAGCTTTCACAAACAGAAACTTCAGCAATGGTCGTTAATGTAGTCTACGCGGGGAAGGCCCATCGCGGCAGCCAATCACAACCGAGAAACACATCAATTGGCTTCGCCCCCTCTGGTGGTACGCCCATTCAATGAGATCTCACTCATTGCTCCGAAACATCTATCCGTCACCTCGTAGGCCATATTTATTTTCTTATTAATTATCAGTAAAGAAAAAGCTTCCATTTTTAAGCAGCAACGAAGTGCATCTATCCAGAATCCCTCCGTAACTCTACCCTGCTTTTCATACTCGACAGAGTTCGTTTTTACCAGAATTTCAAAACGGTCCTTAAAGCAGATACTTGCACGTCATAACGTAAATCACAGCACACACCATTATGGCAAAAGAAAAAAATAAGAAATTTATCGCATTGAAGACAAGGAACATCTTACAAAGCCTCGCCTGTATATAACATAATAATGTAACAAAAGCCTTGTTATGGACAACGGAAACGCTGATGGATTGAAAGGTAACGCTGCCTTGTACTCGTTAAAACACCGCAACAAAAAAAAAAGAGAAAAACTCCATGAAAACAATTCCCGCTCTATATCCACAGTAGAATTGAATAGCGAAAAATGACTAATAACAAATCCCGCCGTTAATGCAGACTGCTAGTTCCACATCCAAGGAAAATCATGGAGGCCTTTAAATGCGTATTTCACTCAAACAATGACCTACAATGGCCAGCAAATGGACAAAAGTCAGGTTGTACCCTTCCCAGGCAAGTCTGGCACTAAGTCCTGGACGAAAAATCCGAACCAAAAACCTGGAATCTGGTGCACTACACTGCCGGAGCCTCCTCTGACAGAGTTAACACAAAGAACAGTAAGACTATAGGCAGGTAAGCAGGTATAAAACGAAACGCATCGGTAGAAGACTAAAGGAAGTTGAACAAGAGCATAGAGCAGATCAAACCACTGGAAATGAGAGCGTCCCTAATTATACCCGTTTTCATTATGAGATCCAAGGAACTAGCAACAAGCTGTTCTCAAATTTTACTATAACAGAACAGACTCTTAATGGTCCGCAGAGTCGGGCGATCCTCCCCTACGTAAACGTCGTTTGGCGGACACAGGTGCCGACGATGCAGCGTTCTCCTCTTCCTGCAAATAAATACGCTAATGGATTCTCTTAGCTAGAAAAAAACTTTAAAAGCTCAGTTTTTTTAAAAGCTGAGAACGAAAACATAGTATCCATATGTCTACATATGCGATTGCTTGCCCTCTTGAGCACATATTTAATGCCAGTTATATGACTGGTGAAGTACCACCCTGTTGGAAACATGCGTTTGTTAATCTATTCCAAAGAAGCCTCCCCACCATCTTGTATCAAACTTTCGTCCAATTAGCATCACATCAGTTTTTGCTAGGGTCTTCGAGAGAAAACTCAAGGCAGCGCTTGTATTATATCTCGAGTCCAACAATCTTATCCCTAATGACCAACATGGCTTCCGTTCAGGTAAATCTACTGAAACACTGGTGTTATCTACGCTTAATGATTGGACAAAATCTCTTGAACAAAAAATTGATGGGATGTAACTTATTTTGATTTTATGAAGGCTTTCGACAAGGTCCCTTTGGATAAACTAATTGTCAAGCTCACGGATATAGGTGTCCATCACAGGATTACTCTATGGATAAAAAACTTTATATCTGATAGATCTTTCCAAGTTAGGGTAAATGACGCATTCTTTGAACGTCTTTCTATTAAAAGTGGTGTTCCTCATGGTGGCGTTTTGTCCCCAATCCTCTTTTCTATATATATATATATATATATATATATACCTCTGAAATTCCGTCCTTAGTCAATCAGCTTGGTGTTTCATGTAAAATGTTCGCTGACGATATAAAAATTTATAAGAATATTGCTCTTCGAGAAGACCATCTTTCTCTTCAATCAGCAATAAATGTAATTGCGGATTGGTCATCAAAATGGGAACTTCCACTGTCTCCGCAAAAATCACAAGTACTCTATCTAGGGCAGCAGGTAGGTAGATATCCTTACTACCTTGACGAGATGCAAATTAGTAGTACAGCTTCCATGCGTGATTTGGGTTTTATTTTGGACACCCTCTTTGGTTCAAAGGACATATTGAAATAATATCGAAAAAAGCTGAACGAATTGTGCACAGCCTCTTCAAATGTTCGCGAACAAATTCAATACAACACCTATTAACTGCCTATAAGTCGTATATTAGACCAATTCTAGAATATGGCACCACAATTTTCAATCCGAAATATAAGCGAGAAATTGTGAGGTTGGAATCTGTGCAAAACAGCTTCACAAGAAAGCTCTGGATACGATTACATGGGTATGATTACAACACCATCCCTCCACCGACTTCACGAAACAGATTCTTCAATCTACATACCCTTGAAAGTCGTAGGAGAAGATATGATTTAATTGCGATATATAAGATGATAAACGGTTTGTCTCGTATTTCCCTTCAGGAGTTCTATACCTTTTCTTCATCGAACACAAGGGGTGGTCAGTGGAAGATCCAGTTTCCCGGAGCAAAAAGCAGTGTAAGGTCTCAATTTTTCACTTGCCGTGCTGGCTCTGAATTTTTGAGGTTATCTAAAAAAACACATTATACCAAATTCCTTAAGGAAGTATAAAAAAACTTCTTGACCGATATCTTCAGGATGCAGCTTAGTAGTTTTCAACTGCACGATGTTGGTCCTTGTTGCCTGTTTTGTTTTTTCCTGTTTACAATTACTTTAACTTTTGTTTAGTTTTCCCTTGTTTTTCTTTTGCATGGTTATCCATGTAGTGAATAAATAAAGAAATGAATATGCCAATGATCGTTCAAAACTGGGCCGCTTGTAGTCGTGCTTTCAAAAAATTTTGTCGGACGGGATCTATCCTTCTCCGTGGGGGTGGTACATAACTAAAAATTATATAACGAAATGACTTCAGGTTCACGGAGCGGCTTCAAGAGGACAAAATAGGACCCAAAAACAAACAAATTGTCGCGCATGTAAAGACGTCTCGGCAGGCAAAGCGCGTTCAAACACAGCTGACCGCCCCTGGCGTGTTTTAACCCGAATCCATCACAGTGAGGAGGCACATCAAGCCACATACCACGTGCTGAGCGCGCCTGACATGTTATTAGCTGCGACCATCATAGTGAGGGGTACATAACTTTGTCTGCTTACAACCGTGACGAGACCGAATGATATTTTTTTGTGCATTTTGCCAGTTTAGGTTCTGTTCTGTTTTCCAAGGGTCCAAAGACAATTTGTTACATAATTTTTAGTTATGAGACTCCTCCTGAATAGGATTGATCCAACGAACGAATGAATGAACCAATAAATTCAATGTCGAAAATTTTCGAACGAGTTTATTCGATGTCGAAAATCTTCGAGTGAATGAACGAACGAATTTGTTCGCTCATCAATTTTTTCGAATGATCGAACATTGAATCAACCCCACTTTCGTTTATTCGAATACTCGAACAATTTGTTCGAACCAGGTTCTGCGCTTAAAGATTTGAAGTCTATTCAATATAATTTCGAATGAAGTGGAAATACTCCATTTTCGAATAATAGTGGAATATGGCTCCCTTACGATGTTCGAATTCAAGCGAATATTCGACTTTTTGAAACCATCGATGTTCAAATTCGAAAGAATACTTGAAAATTCAGAAATATCGAAAATTCGATTACTCGAGTAATTGTTCTAAAATATTCATTCGAGCACAACTATAGTAGCTTGCAAAGTGCTACACTAGGCAACTATTAATTCTCTGTAACAGCACAGGGGACTACTGGGCTTCAGCACTATAAAGTGTTAAGTGTCTGAATGTCTCAACGTCAAGTTTGAGCGGCAAATAGTAAAACCAACCTTAGTAAACACCTGTAATCGAATGCTTTTTTAGCTCGAAATCTATTTTCTTACCGAGTGTTTTGTACTTCCCACGCAGGCCTTGAACTAAGTCATCAACCCCTGAGGGATGGAATACTTGGTTGGCCTGGGCGGTAGCCAACCATTAAGCCTTGACTCGGTAAATATGTGTAAGACTGCCCTTTCGCCGACGGCGCTATCCACGGCAATACTACCAAATACACCATTTTTACGCCACGTGGATACAATTAAAAATAGAGTGTGGCCGTAATCACTTTTAAAAGAGTCGAGCCTTTTAACAAAAAGTTTATTAACAATATAAAAAATTAAGATTTTCAAATCAAATTGGACACTCTTCTGAGCAAGCTTGACGCTTTAAAACTGAACATCTTCCAAATCAATAAAAGCGTCTCAGAGCTTATCCTAAACTGCTGGAAGGTGGCAATTTTTAATGCCATTACTCATCAGGACCTTGCGATTTTCCTTTGACTGATAAAGGATAAAGGATAAAGGACGGCGTTACTCAATCCCTTTTGTTCTACGGGATGTCGTGGAGGCGTGTTGAATGCGTATTTGGGCATACAATGACTTGCGGTGGCCAGCCGATGAACAAGTCAGCGCTTTATCCTTCCCAGACAAGTCTGGTTCCAATTCACCGACCCCTGAGGGATGGAAGGCTTGGTTGGCCTGGGCGGGAAATCCGAACCAGGAACCTGGTATCGGGTGCACGCGACAGTAGCGCCTCCTCCGACTGCGCTACACGCGCCCTCCTTTGACTGATAGAAAAAATTACGTTCGCGTGGAGTTTCAAACTTGTCGACGGTACAACAAAACATTTATGAAAAACACACAGCATCTTCACTTTGCAGTTTCCAGTAAGCAGTATTTACACTATCAATCAAATAAATCGTGACGAGATGAGTGCATGCAACACTTCATTTTCCTCCGCGAGCACATCTTTTAATGTAATAAAAACTTGTTGCCTTTTAACACTTTAGCCTAAGCTTTAAACCATTTTCCTTAAAAAAAGGATTGCATTACATTTCAATAGTATGGCAGGTGAAATAAAAAATTTCAAAGAAACTCATACTAAATTTTCTCTGAACAAAAAAGCTCCTTCAACATTGTCTATATCTTAATGTGGATGAAACTCGTTCTTACTTGGAAACTGTTCAGTTGGATTCGAAAGCGTTAACCTTGCTCAGAAGAGCATTCAATTCGATTCGAAAAGTGTCCAATCTGACGATAAAATGATACAAATTAGAAAAAAAATCTCCTAAAAGTCATCAAAGTCAAAAATTCTAATAAAAGAAGCTCACCTTCTCTTTCATGAGCTCAGAAAACTGTCCATCAGGTAGGAAGAATTCGCTATATACCTCAAACCCATCCGGCACACCTTCGTTATACTCAACCGCCTTCATATCGTAGTACTTATCTAGTCTGCCCAGGATCTGAAACTGTGATGAATTAAAAAATATACAAACAAATTATAAAAGACCCCTTTTTGGAATGCGCCACGCATTCTACTTCTGCGGGATGTTTTGGAGGCGATTTGAATCGGACATA
The DNA here is from genome assembly GCA_947359475.1 of Heligmosomoides polygyrus bakeri. Lineage (NCBI taxonomy): Eukaryota > Metazoa > Nematoda > Chromadorea > Rhabditida > Heligmosomidae > Heligmosomoides > Heligmosomoides polygyrus. The sequence continues at coordinate 7,196,337 of OX375866.1, forward strand.
CAATGACTTGCGGTGGCCAACCGATGAACAAGTGTCTTATCCTCCTCAGACAAGTTTGATACTAATTCACCGACCCCCAAGGGATGGAAAGCTGGCCTGGGCGGGAAATTCGAAGTGGTATCGGGTGTGACAGCCAGCACCTTCTTCGACTGCGCTACACGCACCCAAATTAATTATAAAAAAGGGACAACGACCCAAACCTTTCCTCATATAATCGCGACTTGCCGCTAAACAGTAAAGTTAGCTACAGGTGTTTCGTAGCGCAGCTAGAGGCGTTGGCTGTCTTCAGCACCCTGAAACGAAATTCTTGGAACCGATCCAAGCCTTTCCGGGGTTGATGAATTGAAACCAGACTTGTCTGGAAAGGAAAAAACGATGACATGTTCGTCGGATGATCAGATACGCATACAAATCGCCCCCACGATATGTCGAAGAAGAATAAGGCGGTGCGCATCCCAAAAGGGGATTCATTAATGCCCCTCTTTACCCTAACCACAAAATAGCCACCATTGAGGGTCTCCTCAACCATCCGCAAACTGATAGTTGTGTTAGTTAGTTTAGTTACCTACCTATCACCAGCTTAGCAGAGTCTTCCTCCTAGACAAAACGAATGCAACAAACCTTTGCAGACGAACGGCTAACACAGCATTATCACTCACCTGATCCACACTAGGTCTAATGCTGTAACGAGGTTCGAATCGGAGAATCTTCTCGTCCAGCGGAAGGTCTCTGCGCTTTCTCACAGTTTCAAAGTCTCTATCGCTCAGGAAAATCTCGATGCCCTCTTCTTCTTTCTCGTAGATATGATTCATGTACATATGAATCGCGTTTAAAGCGGCGTGTTTCATTACTCCTGAAAAAAAGACTCCTGAAAATCAGGCGAGGAACTAAAATTTTTCACCAAATGTAATTTTTGTGATTGTTTCTTTTACAAATGTACTCTCATCGGTAGGTTTAACACTACCAAAGGACTGCTAAAGTGAAAAAACGTTCTGAAGTGTTAATTATACCTTTTGTCTTCTTTATATTTTGCTAATCCAATGAAAATGGTAAATTCAAGGTGGAATGCTATGGTATGGGAAAGGGCCTGTTCATATTTCGTGACAAGAGCGACTCGTCGCCCGTGCAAAACACGCAAATCGCTTGAAACCGAGCGCGCGCCGCAGATAAGTGTTCATACTCGAGCGCCGGCGATGTCGCTCTAGTCGCTGCTGTCGCCTGTTCATACTTCCGCACGCTGCGCACTCGTCGCTCTCGTCGCCCGTGCAAAACATGCAAATCAGTTAAGGGCCTGTTCATGCTTCGAGCGACAAGAGCGACTGGGCGACGGACGTAGAGTGGTGTACGTAAATAATTACTTATTCCACACTACATTCGTCGCGGACGGACACTATGTCCGTCGTTCTTGTCGCTCTAGTCACTCTTGTCGCTCGAAGTATGAACATGCTCTAAAACCAAGCGCGCGCCGCCGAAAAGTGTTCATACTGGAGGGCCGGAGCTGTCGCTCCAGTCGTTCTAGTCGCTCCAGCATTTACACCACAACAGCCTGTTCATGCTTCCGCATGCTGCGCCCTCGTCGCTCTTGTCGCGAAGTATCAACAGGCCCAAAGAGGTAGCACAACCCCATTTGCTGTTGGTTTCCCTGAACTAGAACGGCACTTTCTTATAATCTATCAAACTTGTACACTTACACTTGAAGAATAAAGAGGAAAATACACTTGACCCCTACAAATGTTTAATTCATTACACAAATAGGGTACTAGTGTACATAGTGTACTGCACTAAATCTTGTTTAAATAGGTCTACTAGGGGTAATATGCCATGATAAGAACGAATATCATAGTCGTTTTTTGCGGAAATGCCGTATAAGGCCGCTATATTAAGCTCGAATCGCCCTAGGCCTTGCGAAATAGCGCACGCTAGGAAGAGACGCAGAGTGCGCGCCTCCTATCGGTGCGCACTATTTCGCCGTCTTTAGTCTGCAGCAGAGCTTAGCCAGGGGCAGAAGCCTTAAAGTATCGAAAAGCCATGAGAGCTGTTCTGTGCTCTCCTCCGCTCACGCGGAGGAGAGCACAAAAACGGGCAGATGAAGGGACTCCGGGGTGTGGGTCCACCAGCCCGTGTTAAAATTGCCTTGAGAAACGATTCCGGCGAAGACACCCCCGAATGGTTACCGTATACCGGCTGTCTGCGCCCTCCTGCTTAGAGATCGCGCGTCGGCGTCCACGTTGTCGATTGATCGATCGATGTCTTGTGCGCCCGTAACGGCACCGCTGGCAAGTGGGTCGTGGTGCAGCAGGTAGAGGGTTTCCTTCACGCGAGGGATGTCGGAGGTTCGGTTCCCGTGTGTCGCCGCATTCTTGCATTTCAGCTGGGTATCTGAGATCTGGAAGGTTTCGACGTCTATACGACGTTGCGCCTCTTTTGCGCACTGTTTCAGCCGTATGAGCTTCGCCGCTCGAAGAGCGCAGAATCCAGCTGCGGAGTTCCCCTGAGCGATGAAAGCAGTTTCCACACGAGCAGCTTGGATGGCACCCACCCTGGAGTCCCTTCCCTAGCGTGAACCCAGATCCGCATTCCCTAAGCCACGAGAGGTTCGCGTGTGTAATGCTAGGCATAAAGGATTACGCGCGCCTATATGATACGGTAACCATTCGGGGGTGTCTTCGCCAGGACCCTTGCCCAATTCAGAAGAAAATAAGACCCGAATCTGTAATCGAAAAGAGGAGATAAGACTACATCTACATTTGCTGTGTGTATCTAGTTGCCATGCCTGCAGGCCACGGCGTGCTGTGGTAACTCCCCCCCCCCCCCCCCCCTCGGAGACGGCCGCGGATGCGTGCTGGTAGTGGGCGGAGTCTGCGTCCCTTACCAGCGCCTGCTATTTAGCAAGGCCTTGAGCGATTCAAACTTAATATAGCGGGCTTGTAAAGCATTCCCGCAAAAAACGACTATGATATTCGTTCCTCCCATGGCAGATTACTTCTAATAGACATATTTTGAAAAAGATTTAGTGCGGTACATTAAGTACAGTAGTGCCCACAAATAGTTCTCAAATCACTAACCTGCAGGTTTGTACCGAACCAGCAGCATGAAAAGACGCGCCTCTGATAAATCACACCAGGCGGGTGCTGGTGGCTCTCTCTTCAGCTGTTCAAGTGGAGTGAAAAACTCTTGCATAATCTCTTCTCGTGACATTTTCCTGCGAAAGGTCACCCAGATTACATTGTATATCTTAACGAATCGTAGTTTGAAGCAGACAATTATAAACGGCGGATATCAGGACCGGCTCCGTTGCCGGAGAACTGGTCCGCTTGGCATGGTGCCGAGGCGGCGAGTGGTTTTTCGTCGTGTCGTCTCTCGCACTCCACGCCTCCCCTGCTCGCCATACCCCGGAGTCCCTTCCCTAGCCCAATCTAGAGCACAGAAAAGGCCGGACTCTGCCATGCGCTCACCTCTGCTCATCTGACTCTCACCGCTCGCGCGTAACGGAATTTTTCGGGGACCAGTTCACATGTAATCGACCGGCTCACCGTAACCGCAGTGCGGGTCGCGCCGAGACTTTGCTGTCTGCGCCCTCCTAGCTCAGAGATCGCGAGTCGGCGTCCACGCTGCGACGTCCGATCGATGTCTTGTGCGCCCGCGATGGCACCTTGTCCAAGTGGGTCGTGGTGCAGTAGGTAGAGGATTTACTTCATGCGAGGGATGTCGGGGGTTCGGTTCCCGGGGGCCGCGACGTTTTTGCACTTCAGCTGAGTATCTGATATCTGGGAGGTTTCGACGTCTACACGACGTTGCGCGTTTTTTGCGCATTGTTTCAGCCGTATGCGCTTCACCGCTCGAAGAGCGCAGAATCCAGATGCGGACTCCTCCTGAGCGACGAAAGCAGTTTCCATACGAGCAGTATTATGGCACACACCCTGGAGTCCCTTCCCTAGCCTGGCTCTGCGCTGGAAGAGCGAAGAACCCAGCCGCGAATTCCCCTGAGCGAAGAAAGCAGTCTTCATACGAGCAGCTTGTATGGCACACACCCTGGAGTCCCTTCCCTAGCCTGACTCTGCGCTCGAAGAGCGCAGAACCCAGCCGCGAACTCCCTCTGAGCGAAGAAAGCAGTCTCCATAAGAGCAGCTTGTATGGCACACACCCTGGAGTCCCTTCCCTAGCCTGGCTCTGCGCTCGAAGAGCGCAGAACCCAGCCGCGAACTCCCCCTGAGCGAAGAAAGCAGTCTCCACACGAGCAGCTTGTATGGCACAGGCTGCGGGACATTATGTACGAATGGTAGCCGCGGACGCGGCGACCCGCGCGGCGAGCGCGGCAGAAGACGTCGCAATTGGGTGACTTCACCTTCCAGTGGTATCTAGACCTGCATCAAAACTTGCACACCAAGTGTTAGAAAGTGTATACAAAGTCAGTTTCACTGCGATAGTGTGTCATATTTTCGGCTTTTCCTGAAGAAGCATCATATAAAATTGAGCATTAGAACGCTGCTTGGTTTTATAACTCGAACTCAATTTCTGAACCAGAGCATGTTTTCCCGCAGCTCCTGCAACAGCAGAAAGGGATATCAAGAATTCAAACCTAGCGTCTGCAGCAAGTCATGAGGCACAGCTCCCACAACCGCAGCAGAGCTCATCGCGCACGCGACAGTCGTCGTCGCGGGCGCGGCGACCATTCGTACATAAAGACCGCCCCTCGTATGGCACGATCGCGGCTATTTGCAGCGGGGGTCCGTTTGATTGGAGCGCGCCATGGTGGCTGGAGCGCGCACTGCCAGCAACGGGGCTGGCTACGCGTGAGTCCGCAGCTGTGTTCCACGGTGGTGAACTGAGCGAGAGCAGAACCGGGCTTGAGAAGAGACTCCAGGGCGGGTACCATCCAAGCCGCTCGTGTGGAAACTGCATTCCTCGCTCAGGGGGATTCCGCGGCTGAGTTCTGCGCTCTTCGAGCGCAGAACAGGCTAGGGAAGGGACCCCAGGGTGGGTGCCATCCAAGCTACTTGTGTGGAAACTGCATTCCTCGCCTCAGGAGGAGTCCGCGGCTAAGTGCTGCGCATCTTCGAGCGCACAGCAGGCTAGGGAAGGGACTCCAGGGTGGGTGCCATCCAAGCTACTTGTGTGGAAACTGCATTCCTCGCCTCAGGAGGAGTCCGCGGCTAAGTGCTGCGCTCTTCGAGCGCACAGCAGGCTAGGGAAGGGACTCCAGGGTGGGTGCCATCCAAGCTGCTCGTGTGGAAACTGCATTCCTCGCTCAGGGAGAATCCGCGGCTAGGTTCTGCGCTGTTCGAGCGGCGAAATACATATGGCTGGAAAAATACGCAAAAATTGCACAAAAAGTTGCACAGGTTAGAACCCCCTAAATCCCAAGCAATCAGCTGAGATGCAACCACTGCCACAAGGTGATAAACGAACCACCGACCTCTCTCGCGTTAATCGACGCGCTGCCCACTGCGCCACGATCTGCTCGTCGGGACTGCCATCGCGAACGCACAAGACATCGATCGAACGTGGCAACGTCAACGCCGACGCGCAATCTCTAAGCTAGGAGGGCGCATACAGCAAAAGACCAACGGACCCCCGCTGCAAATAGCCGCGATCGTATGGCACACCATGGAGTCCCTTCCCTAGCCTTGTTCTGCGATTGCACAATGGACGTCTAACCCGACGCCTAAGGTTACGGTGAGCCGGTCCTGATATCCGCCGTTTATAATCCTGTGTTTGAAGCACTTACACCACAACATTATTCTGGTTCCGATGTCGAGACATTGTATTGCTTCCTCACGCTGGAAAAGTGCTTTGAGTCGATATTTGCCTGAAACACGATAAAATCTACGAGAAAATATGAGAGCAAGCTTTCTAAAGATCCAGCGAAAGGAAGGCTATCTATTTTAAGCCATACCTATAGCTATAGTACACCAACTATATAATCGATCTACCAACGTTTCAGTGGCAAATTTCGGCACAAACAGGCTGGGGGTCACCTTGTACCCAGTGGTTATCAGCCTTGGTAAGAAGGCACATGCATTTCCAATTACATCGCAAATGGCCTACCTCAGCTCACCGCAAGGGTAGAACGGTGTGTTATACCCCTGCAGTGAACTGAGGTAGGTTCAACGGTGTTCTACCCCTACGGTGAACTGAGGTAGGCCATTTCCGATGTAACTGAAAACGCATGTGCCTTCTTACCAAGGTAACAAGGCTGATAACCACTGGGTACAAGGTGAGCCCCCCCCCCCCCCAGCCTGTTTGTGCCGAAATTAGCCGCTGAAGCGCTGGCATGTCGATTATACAGCTGCAAAAAATCTAATTTCGTAGAACACAAAACATTGTACATGGCTGTCCCACATGGTGACCCCCTCGAGCTTATTTGCTCCCTAATTCCGTTTGGAGACCCTGCACTGTAATACGATTCTGAAGAACACACCACCAAATGGTTACCGTATACCGATTAGCGATGGAGCGCGGAAACTGTGAGCTGAAAGTCTCTTGTACGCCCGCGATGGCACTGCCGTCAAGCAGCTCGGGCGCAGTGGTCGGCGGTTGGGTTCTCCTGGGTTGCGTCGTTTTTGTATTTCAACTGACTGGTTGAGATTTGAGGAGTTTTGACATCTACACAATTTTGAGGCGTTCCAGCGTATGCGCTTCTACGCTCGAAGAGCGTAGAACCCAGCTGCGGACTCCGCCTGAACGAAAGCAGTTTGGATGTCCCTCATCCTGGAGTCTCTTCCCTTGCCTGGTTCCTTAAAGCTTCTCCGTCAAATATAAAGCACTGGTAACGAATGTGTGTAACTGTGCGGACGCGTTTTTTTTTACGCCTAAATGATATGGTTACTATTCGGGGGTGTGTTCGTCACAATCGGGCTAGTCCCCTGCATACCTGAAGACTTTTCTGTTACGTCACTGAAAAGGGGTCAATGTCGTAACACACCACATCCCCATGTCATGTTACGTCTCGAACACGACTTAACTTGCAAACTGAGTCTTCAGTAACGTTGCATCAGCGCAGTGTAGCATTACTAACATCATGGAGTCCGCTCTTAAACACGTGTATTAGACGTGTTTAAGAGCGGAATTCATGATGTTAGTGTTGGAAAAGTCATCAGCTCGACAGGAGTCTCTAAACAAATTTAGCCCCCTTCAACTCTCCCATTGAAACAAAACTTGTAGGCACACATCTCACTGTTTAGGGCCTGTTCATACTTCGCGGCAAGAGAGACTCGTCGCCCGTGTAAAACATGCATATCGATTAAAACCGAGCGGGCGCTGCCGAAGAGTGTTCATACTTGAGCGGCGGCGCTATCGCTCCAGTCGTTTTTTGCCGCTTTAGTCGCTGCAATCGCTTGTTCATACTTCCGCACGCTGCGCTCTTGGCGCTGCTGTCGCGAAGTATGGACAAGCCCTTAATACTGAATTATAAAAGTCAGCCAGAATTGGCTGTCACCGTAATCCAGTGTCTAACTGCGGCACAGTTGCTGCTCTCCCGCGGCACAGTCACACTGTTCATAGCGGACTGTCGCCAAAGTTGTCGTCTTAGAGTTCCCTCGGATGTTTAGCATATTCTCCGTACTCCTCTTGTAATGCATTTGACTCCCAAACTAACGCGGCCCCTGTGGAATCTTATGTATTTTTGTGGTAAGGTGGGACAAGGAATGTTATTTTCATACACTGGATAGGATTATCACTGTTTTCCATTATCAAACACGCCGGATGCAAATTTAAAGGTGTTAGATGCTATTTAGAGATTGTTCTATTCGACTCCACTGTTCTTCCTGCCCTAACATACGCCAATGGTCGCTCACCTAAATGACTACGTATGTTAGGTCTCACACTTTAGCATTGCTATGGAAATCAGATATACTCCAACAGAAAAGGCGGATGAGGATTGGTAGGGGCGTCAAAATAGGGAAAGGCAAGCGTATCTGAATTGGTACCGTAAAAGTAAGGGAGGTTTGAGGTGTAGTAGTACCCACAAGGAACAGCTTACAAGGGAGGCCCATGAACTTCCCCCAAAGATTCTCAACGTGGCCTATATGGTCTTGTAGAGCATCGGTGCTTCGTTTTTGCTACGGGCCACTGGGTGGTCCGAAAATGGCAAAAAATGGTACCGCTTCAGGGCGGACTGATATGGCAAAAGTGACACCTGGAATGGCCCTGTCGTGCTCTAAACTTAACTTACAAAATGTTTGGAGCTCAAACTAATGTTTGATTATAGTAATATGATAGTTTACGATATTTCCTGGACGAAGCTGCAGTGTACATTCAAGTGACTCATTCGCAACGGTGTCGGCATCGACCGGATGGCAGAGTGGATAGCGAGGCGGACTTACGGGAGTGGGTTCAGGGTTCGACTCCGGGGGTGGGGCTTCTGCATCCCTAGGTGGATTGTTACCGTTTTTGCAAATGAAGATTACATTTTGGCTTCAGTAGGGTACCTTCTTCGCGTCCTAACCCCGCTTTCAACCTGTTGTCAGCGGTGGAAGACGCTGGTTTTGTTGTATGGAGCGACATCGCGCGACCATTAAACGATGCTTGTCTCGCTGAGGAAGATTCCGTTAGATGCTATCCCCATATGACGTCTTTGGAATGTTCTCAATCAGTTGTGGAACTGTTTCTCACTGTCAGCTCAGGGCCTGTTCATACTTCGCGACAAGAGCGACAAGTGCGACTGGGGCGACGGATGTAGTGTGGTGTCCGTGAATAATTACGCATTTCACACTATATTCGTCGCGGACGGAATGTGGAGTACGCAATTATTTAAGGCCCCAGCAGACTTCTGCGGCCAGCGGCGGGCGGCGGACGGCGAAATCGATGAGTCACGCCGCTCAACGGAGGCTGCCGGCCGGCCAGCGGCGACGGCGAGGTACTGCAGTCTTTCTAGTCGGTACCAACTGATGACGCGCCCGTTTCCGCTCTGGATCCCCGCCGCGAAAGGGCAGAGCGCAGACAGACTCTCACGGCGCCGCTGGAGTGGCGCCGCCTCGTTATGATTCAAATCATTTTCGGCGGTGCCGCTGGACGGCGCCGCTGGGCTCACCGCTGGCGGCGAGCTCTGCGTCCCTGCCCTATGATAAAGGATAGGGCAGCGGCAACGCTGCAGAAGTCTGCGGGGGCCTTTACGTACACCACAATATGTACGTCGCTCTTGTCGCTCCAGTCGCTTTTGTCGCTCTTGTCGCGAAGTATGAACAGACCCTCATTCGTGAACACGATCGACAAGCATTGATTTGACCCCTCATCAAGACGTACTCATTGCTCTTCGGATTTCTTTGCAGACTGCTTTCTATTCTTCTCGCAAGTTTCACAATTCTATTAACTGTTCCCAAGTGCTGCATATTTTATCCATCTCATGGTATTTGTCTAGCTGTGTATTTTTTTCTCATCACTCTTGTACACACCTGTGGGGAACGGGTCGGAGGCGTTGCAGATAGGAGCATTTGCACTCTACTCTAGAGGTCGAGAAAAAATTTTGACCAAAATTGATCTTTAGGGTTATTTGGGATGCAGAGCACCAATTTGGCAACCAATTTCGGTGAAGCGATGGATGACAGAAGGTTACGATGGATATGTATAAGTTGAAGGAGTATACGCAGAATAACCAGCACTGCTGCCTTTCACGACTCCAAAGGTCGATGAGAGGACGAAAGAAAAAATTCCGCCCAAACATCGCCCACTGGCGGGGGGGGGGGGGGGGTATTTTGGGTGCTGATCACAAATATGACATCTATTTTTACAATTTCGGTCGATGACGGTAGGTTACGGTAAATATGGGTGACTAAATCTGTGCACGTTAGTAGGATCGCTTTCTTCTCCAATGTTGTCAGACATATTTTCCAACCTTTGACTTCAACCTTTGATAGAAAGTAGTGCAAGCAAAGTGATAATTTAGAAAAAGATGTGACTCGTGGTCAGCAGCTTAAATAATTCCCATAGGCGAAGTCCGGGCGAAATCGGTAGTCGTGACTTCGTCATCCTTATTCACCACTACCTAATAATACGGTACCCTACCGCAGCCAATTGTACTCTTCAGTTGCAAAAATGGGAGCAGGCCACAAAGCAAATCCTATAACCTCCAGAATCGAACCGTAGACCCCCTCCCACAAGTCCGCATCGCATCCACTCGGCCATTCATCGTTACCGCAACGTTGCAAATGAATCACTTCAATGCACCCTGCAGCTTCGTCCAGGAAACGTCGTAAACTATCATATTACTATAATCTACCTTTAATTTGAGCTCCAAACGTTTTGCAGGTCAAGTTAGAGGTAGATTATAGTAATGTTTGTAGTTCTGAGCACAACAGGGCCATCCAGGTGTCACTTATGCCTTATCAACCCGCTCTGAAGTGATACCATTTTTGCCATTTTCGGACCATCCAGTGGCCCGTAGCAAAAACGTAATACAGTTCTGTGATCCTCGTCCGATGCCCCACAAGACCGTATAGGTCTCGTTGAGGATCTTTGGGGGAAGTTCATGGGCTTCCCTTGTTAGACTGACCAATTTGTTCAAAAACCAGAACTAGTTAGCCTAACATACCTGGTGAGGAGTTAAAGCTACTTAGGTAGAAACTAGGACCTATGTTCTGGCGGAGTTTAGGCCTAAACTAACATATAAAATTGACTTCACTCTGGTCAACTTGTTCGTTTCTATCATTGAGGAATACACCCGCATCCATCGAACACGAATTGACAATAAATTCCGATTGTCTTGTATAGTTCAGTCTGTTCAATCGGTAAAAACCGGATTTCAGCAAAAATAATGGGGGTATGACACATTTAAGGAGCCTTTACGATGTTTTTGAACCTTTCTGACTGTTAAGCACTATCTAAAACTAAAACCATCCCAGAAGGGCGTCCATAGAGTCGCCTCCATACGCGAAGACGTCACTAATCATCCCAGAAGGGCGTCCATAGAGTCGCTCCAAACGCGAAGACGTCACTAATAGCTTCAAATAAAAGGGAAAACTTCAGCAGGTTGAGATGCGAACTGAAAAGTCAGGCGTGACATAATGGGCGCAGTGTCTGCAACCACGGCCGGCGCACGTATTTGCCGTATTCATGCTTCATTTTTGAGCTCCCAGCTCTTCTTACTGTGGTAGAAGCCTTTGACTACCAGTTCTAGTGGGCATGTTTAACCTCGGCTCGACGGTCTCGAGGGGTACGAGATCGCTCCAATGCTCAGCGGTCAGGCTGGTTTCATCGAAGTATCCTCGACCGAAACCCAGACATTACAGGTGAGTAGGACCCGTATTTTCTAGTTATTTGGATAATCGATGTGATCCACTATTTTGATAGTTATTTAGACGACGTCTTTTCGAAGCCGCCGTTGCTCCGGTTCTTCCTGAGAAGCTGAAGGTTTGTACTCCGAGAGTGTACCGAAGTGGTGAAGACATTCCGGTATGTTTCGTTCTTTTTGAGTTCATTTCAGATAACTTCTTTCCTTTTTTCTTTATGCAACAGAGACAGAGGTACAAGATGGCGCAAGATAGCAATAGTGTGTGCAGAGATTTCGACGGATCCCTTTAGGATGTGACAGGGCGCATTCTACTGGTTGGATCAAATGTACGAAAACAGGGCCGCAAAACTTCGAACCCAAAAAAAAGGAATACAGGAAAAGACGCTACCATTAGCATCTACAAGCTTTGCATTAGGTCTCACCCATCTGATCGAGAAGACACGAGGATCCTCTTAAATCGTCCGCTTTACAGACATGAATACGGGTTTTGAAGCATAAATTGGTGCAATCCAAAAGAGGGGGGGACCACTTTATTACGGGACGTGCGTTCTACCCCACATGCTCTTGGCGCGTACATCCCCTCCCAACCCCCTGGACTTTCTCGAGAGTTTAGTGACTGCCTCAGGCCCCGTTTACACTTCGTCGCGGCGCGACGCGATGGCCAGGCAATGAGGCCAAATTGATCGATCGCATCGCACAATCAATATGGCCACTATAGTGGCGTCGCGTCGCGCCGCGACGAAGTATAAACGGGGCCTCACGTACATTGCTACATTTGTTGTCATTTCAACTATGGTATTATTTAAACATGTGTATAAGGTGGACTCCCTTTATTGGGATAGCACCCAGAAATTTTCGCGCTGCTGAGGAGAGCACAGATTTGAACAGGAAACGGACTCCGGGATGTGGCTCGACTAACGCACCCGTGTTGAAATTGCCTACATCGTGGAGGCCGAAATATAGAGATAAATTAAAGTGTATATGTGATCAGAAAGGTGAAATAATAGTGTTGTAACATTCCCCTTATGTATCATAACGCCGAGAAGTCATAAGGATATTATGATGATATGTTGAAGCTCATTTATTGGCTACAATGGCCGCTTCGGGAGAAAGGGTGCTTTTATATTTCTTATATATAAATCTAATCAGGTATGTATTTTCTCCCGAAATCTCTGCACCCCCTATTTAATCCCGTATCGCGCCTACCTCCTCTGGGAAGATTGCGGGGGCGGGGCAGGGTGTTGGCGCGGCGCGGTATTAATGAACACGCCGTCGTCCGGAGTGACGTTTGCAATGGCTTTCGGTGGCAAGCCGAAACATGGACCAGTGTTTTAATTCGTGGTGCAGACGTCATTCATCGCGTCTTCCGACTGCAATACTGAATCCTGCAGATTGCATGGAGCATCCTATAAAGGGATTGACGCCCATTTTTTAGCACCGACCTTTACCTTTCCTCTTTATCTTTATTTCGAATTGTTTGTAACAATCAGCCGGAGTCCATTTCCTCGGTTTCAGGTAAGTCGTAAAGCATTGTGATAACGATATCTGAGATCATTGCTTTAAAACAACGCTGTGAGTTATGCCTTATCGCAGTGGTTTTCAGTACGATGACGTTGAATTGGCACTTTGTCGTCTTGTGAAGAAATGGATGCTGTCAGAAGAGTTCAGGGTTATGGCGATCTGTCAGTTTCTGCCTGTTGCTGGTCGAACATTGTGGCTGACAAAGAATCAGTTAGTTTTAGAGTTTATATTTTTGATGATAGATCCGCTACGCGGGAGAAAATATTCGTTTTTATTCGTTATATTCTATTTTTGAACTTTCTCTCTACAAGCACTACGAAATGTGATGGTGGCAAATGCTCACCTTCCTTCTGGATGCGTATTGTGCGTTGTTTATAGCTGACATTGCAAGGGTACATAGATACGAATTTGATACATACAGATAGTGGTCTCCTTTCCATTCCATCATCCTCGGGCCAGATTCGTCATCCGCTTACCGTCCTCTAACGGTGAAAATGCCGCCAAACCCTCTGATATGACATTCACCAGCATCAGGTTTGACGGTATTTTCATCGTTGGAGGGCGATAAACGGTTGATGAATCTGGACCCTGGAAAATCAGCTGTTATTGTGTTTGTCGTCCGTTATCAAACGCTTGTCTGGCGCTTGTCAGTTTTATCTTTTACGGCAGTTTTGGGGCATGAATAAATAAATAAATAAATAAATAATTTATTCTAATGGGTGGGGTGCATTCTGTATTGTTTGTTCAACAACAAGGACAGAATTAAAAACAAGCGTTGATACAAAGGCAACAGGTTGAAGTGGCCTATTAGTGGAGATTATTTTGCAATTTCAATTGCATCGCAGTTTTCGAATGATAACATGTAACGCTGGTTTTATGTGTTTGGGATTACGGATCTATACCATTTTAAGTTCAAATTCAACGTTTTTCAAAACGAGTTCAACGTTCTTCTGGATTATCCCCCGTATCATATAAGCCGACCCCTCCACTCTTTATTGTCATTGCGCGATTTGCCAAGTTTGGGCCTGTTCCAGCTTCAAGCGACAAGAGCGACTGGAGCGACTGGAGCCGTTGTTGTAGGTGAAGTAGAAATACAAAACGGAGTTTTACCGTAGTATACCGGAGGCAAAATACTGTCTTTTGAGCTTTAAACCATTCAAAGCATCTACAGTTTTGCAGAATTCCGTTGACGTGTGAGGCTTCCAGTTTATTAGTAGTGACGAAGAAACAGATAAGCTGCATCTGAGACTTCAGTCTGGTGCTTATTGCTTGCGCCATAGGATAGACCACATTTCGAACTATTTTGACCTCGACGTGTCAGTTACTACGATTTTCAACGCTCTAAGGAAACTCCAGATCACACTTAAAAAAGGTCACCGGGAGCTTGACAGCGTCAACTGCGATAGAACCTTCGGGAGTCGCCAGGCCTACGCCCTCGACTTTGTGCAGCATGCACCACCGGACAAGCAGAAATGCATATTCATTGACGAAAGCGGTTTCAACCTTCATTTATTACGCACCCAGGCTTGATCGAAGGAAGGAACACGAGCCAATGTCCTTGTTCCCACAATAGAAGGTCACATGGTTACGATAATTGTTGCCATGAACAATACCGAAATCCTCCACTGGAAAACTATCAGTGATGGCACTTGTAACAGTGCCAAATTTTGCAAGTTCATTGAAGAACTTTTGAACCGAATTCGCGACAACGAAGAGATGAATGGTGCGTGGCTGATCATGGACAACGACAGGATTCATAAAGCGGACGACCTGCGGACAATTATGGGACAATCCTACACTTTAAAGTTTTTGTCGCCATACTCTTACATGCTTAATCCTGCAGAAAACGTTTTTCAAAAGCGAAGGCTACGGCGAGGCGCCTCCTAAGTAATTCTGTCGTGGAGAGGACGCTGACCGAGGTTACTGAAGAGGGTGTTCATTCAGTATCGCAGCAAGATTGTGCAAACTACGTCTTCCACATGGTGGTAAACATGACAGCAGCTGCAGGAGGGCAAAGATTCAACAGTACATGAATTACTTTCACTTGCTCATTGTGCTATTTGAATAGTTATTGTTGTATTGGTGCATTGTTTATCGTACTGTATTGTTGTATCGCTTGGTTTGCTCATTTTGTACTTTTATCGCAATACTACTGAAGTACTTGACCTGTAACTTGTTATTTGTTTCTAATCTTTGTTGGATGGCCTTTTTTGAATGTTGGAATTTTTTGGGAAGAAGTAAACATTGAAACGTACAGCTTGCAAGAAAGACGTTGAATTCGTCTTGAAAAGCATTGAATTGGTTTTGAAAAACATTGAATTCGTTTTGAAAAACGTTGAATTTGTTTTAAAAAAATGTTGAATTTGAACTGAAAATGGTATATCCTAGTCGGGGGGGGGGCACATAAGTAAAAATATTATGTA
The DNA here is from genome assembly GCA_947359475.1 of Heligmosomoides polygyrus bakeri. Taxonomy (NCBI): domain Eukaryota; kingdom Metazoa; phylum Nematoda; class Chromadorea; order Rhabditida; family Heligmosomidae; genus Heligmosomoides; species Heligmosomoides polygyrus. The sequence goes on from OX375866.1 coordinate 7,211,508, forward strand.
ACAAGTTGACTTGAGACTGATAAAGCACCTTCTAGAGGAAAAAAAGGATCTATACTGAAAAGGTTACAAAACAAAACATTACTATGCAGCTATCTATACTTTTTTAACGATTTAACGGAAACACACACCCTTGGTGCGGATGGCTAAGGCTGTCGGGATCACGATCACTAGTTTTGCCCAAACTTCCTCATTTGTAGCCTACCGTATTCGACCGTAATACTAAAAACGGGTGCCAGATTCGTGATCAGCACCCCAATAACCCCGAAAATACTGAGCAACATCAATGACCATAACCTTGACAGCTTTACTTACCCGCACATATCGTAATCTACAGTAATCTGCAGATTTCAAAGCGGAGTCAGGTACGTTACCTGCACCCCAAGTAACCACTAGAGCAAAGTTTGGGCGATTTTTCTTCAAGCTCTCCTCGACCGCTGCGGTAGCGAAAGTTCATTTTCTTATGTTTGCAGCATTTTGATTAGAACAAGACAAGTTTGCGGTGGGAAAGTGAAAAAAGCCCCAAGCAACCCAATTATTTACTTTTTCTCATATTGTGTATGTTAATATATTAATTTATTGCGGTTGGTAATTTTTAACTGATAGTATTACTAATTCCACGAATACGTTTTAGGCTACGACTGAAAGGACTGGAGTTCCGCAGCTATGGAAATCGGATCATAAAGAAGGCTTTTGAAGGTATTTGAGCTCCTTTTCCGCTGATTATGGGCTTTTGTTTCATCTGTAATCTTTATCGGACGTTGGTTTTTATACCGATCACTGTTTTCTATTCCTGCTATGAGCCTGCTTTTCTCCACATAAATTGAATCCTTCATGGCTGACGTTTAGGAACACCACTCTCTGCTCTCAACCCGGTATTGGTAGAGACGAACGCCATGCTGTTCGGCAAAGACCTGTCGGCAATAAAGACCATTCATGACGAGACTGAAAAGCTCAGCTGGCTGGTTCCATTAGGTAAATTCGATTTTAAAATTTCTCATTATTGACCATTTTCGCTTCGATGAAATACAAACGGTATGAATTGCAGTGTGTGTGGCGGATTCGCGAATTATGGCCATGGAGGAGGTGAAACAATTTTCCAAAGTCGCTTCTCTGGAGGACCATCGTGCGGAGACCGTGCAGATCCTTTCCTCGCAACTTGGACAGCTTTCGCAAACGTTGGACTCGCCATCGCATCAGCTCACGTCGGCTCTGGATCAAATCTCATCTCGATCGTCATAGCAGTCTGCCTTGTACAGTTTGGTAGTGTTCTTAGAAACTTAGAAGCCAATAGGAGTTGTTGATACACGGATTCATTGTTTGTTAATAAATCAGATTTCTTTCAGAAATGTTTCTTGTTTCTTTTCTTGTACATATACGAGCAGTTAGGTCACCTAAAAATTCCGGTCCCGTGGTTGATGATAATTGATGGTTTGGAACTAGTCGTTAATGTGGTCCGCATGGGAAATGGGCGTGCCACCGAATGCAGGGCCGGAGCGTGTTTTGATTGGTTGCTATTGGCTGGAGCGATTTTGCCACTCGGTTTGAGCCACTGTAACAGCTAGGATTAATTTATTTGTTGTGAAGCCCACTTACCGGCCTTTCTACTCTCGTCAATTCAGGCTGTCAATTACGTGCAAAAATCGATCGACCATGGCCAGTCGATCGATGTTGCTTGCTTGTTGTGAAGCCTGCTCAGCGACCAACATTCCCACCTGAAACGGACAGTGCCCAATGAAAATTCATCAGTAATAAACAGCCGATCGATATTGTTACCTACTGTGAAGCCTGTCGAGTTGTGCGCAATCCGCACCCTCGACGGCGACGCCTTGCTACAGATAGCAGCGACCTGCTACAGGAGTCACGTCTATGTCGCCCAGGCCGGAAGGTCGTCAATCGCCAGCTGTCAGAAGAGGGCTTGCTATCCTCTCCTCTCATTCTTTTTCTTCTCGTCTCATACAGTATGACATCTAGTAACGTGCTGACTACCGTATACTAGAACATAGGAATAGAGCTTTTTAGGATTCATCAGGTCATGAGCCTCTAACCTGATAAGCCTGTCAGGTTGTACACAATTCGCTCTCTCGCTGACAACATACTGATAGACGACGCCCTGCTACGGGAGTCTCGTCTACGTCGCCCCAACTGGGAGGTCTTCGGTTCTGTCATAGATCATGCCTACCCTCTTCTCCATTCCCCTATCCCTCCCACTTACCGTATTCCAATCACCATAGACTATCTCATTTTCTCGTAAAGACGACATAGTAACCACCGTATACTAGAACCCGGAATAGAACTCTTAGGATTCATCAGGTAATAATGGACCACTTTTAATTTGATATACCTACCCCATTGATATACCTCGCACATGCGCGTGAATCACACTTCCCACTGTCAACTCCTGACAACTGTGGCGGGTTAGGCCAACTGTCGAATTCGCACCCCTTTCGAGGTACACGGTGGCTTAGTGGATAATATCTTTATTAGCGGACGTACCTTCGCCGAGGTGTTGGAGAAGACTGATCTTTGGGTGGGCTGCGAGCCAATCGCTTGTTCGCGGACCGCCCGAATATGATTCACATGATTTACGGGGGTCGTGACCTTTGTCCACGACACTCCCGGCACAACAAAGAAACAAAACAAACATAATACATCAATTTAATTCTAGATCGGTTTGAAGGGCCCTTTCCATAAGGCGTAGACGAGTGACGCTGTCCGACGGGAAACGGCTCCGATATTTGAGGGGTGGATGGTCTAGTGGCAGAGCGTAGGCAAGAGTCGGCGTCCGGACATGTGAGTTAATAATTTGAGGTGATCATGGTCGCTGTTTCTGACGAATAAATGCAGACGAGAAAGACGAAGATGAATAGTAGTGGTAGCTGACGAAGTGATGTGAAGATGAATGGCAGTAGTAGCTGACGAAGTGATGATGGTCTAAATTTATTTTTCTTAGGGTTTGGTCCCATTCGTCCCGGGCACAGGAGGGCATTATGTGGCTGACGGTGGTTCAGTGGTAGAATGCTCGCCTGCCACGCGGGCGGCCCGGGTTCGATTCCCTACCGATGCACCAAAATGTGGAGGGTTGGGCCAACTGTCGAATTCGTACCGCTTTCGAGGTACACGGTGGCTCAGTGGATAATATCTTTATTAGCGGACGTACCGTCCGAGCCGAGGTGTTGGAGAAGACTGATCTTTGGGTCGGCTGCGAGCCAATCGCTTGCTCGTGGACCGCCCGAACATGATTTACGGGGGGTCGTGACCTTTGTCCACGACAACAACGCTCGATAAAATCAATCGATAGGGGTAGGTGATCGACTCTGCTTGTCGTTAAGCGACTAACATTGAGCTGACGTCATCCATTTGCCCAGAGCTGACCATTCAGCTCTGGGCCAATGTTCAATGCAGCACCATATTTCCATAGATCGTGGGATTTCAACATTAGTAGAGAGTCTATGTAAAGCTGAAGGACAAGAAATTGTTATTCGGTTGATTATTCGGCGTCGTCGAGCTCTTCTTCAGAGCTTGGAGAGGCGAAATATCGGAGAAGTAACTGGCTAAGTAGATGAATACATAAAAATACTATTCTGCTTATGACGAAAGCATCTGTACGCAATTCCCAGTAGTGGGAGGGGAGGTATATATGCCTTGCTATTAACAAGAACTATCCAACAGCAGAACAATTTGTTACTCAAAATCTGGAAAATTACAATAAGCGTATGCGCGGTTTAGTAACGATAAGTCGTTTCAAGACCTCTTTCCAGAGCAAAAACATCTTCAGGTGGCTGTCTGAAGTATCGCCACTTAAATATCTTTTCCAGGGATTGACTGTCCTGGTGATCTACTGAATTCATCTCCCCTTTTTACTAGTCGTCTAGTGCGCGACTATGCTCATACGATGCTCTGGGTGCTCATAGCGGCGACGGTATCCACGAAGTGGTGATTGTAGGTCGCATTGTAGGTTTTTTGTGAACATTTATAAATTCCTTAAGTTTGCACAACCGTTCCAGTTATCGGTATAGCCAACATTAAGGCAGTTGATGTAGACTCGTGTCTAAACCTACACAGTAGTGACGAGTTATCCGGGGCGGGTTGGACAAGTTCTCGCACCGTATGCAGGCGATCGCCACGGGACCGGCTGGCGGCTGCGACACGGTCACAGCGACTAGGGCCTCGTCGAGCTGAGCTGTTTCGTGACTCGACCAGGGGTGGGAATGCTCGTTCTTTTCAGCTAGTAGTGTTAGAATGTGGAACCCCGATAAATAGGATGATTAGTAGAAATAGCCCCAGAGGCTACTTGAAAATGATTTCTGAGGCTGAAAACCAAGGAAGTGCAGATTTTCACCTTTGACTTCCGCTGTGCTTGCTTCTTACTATTATGGCTATACAGAAACATTTGTTGAGAGTGACTTGCACGTGGTGGCATTCAGAGGAAGTAAATACAACACAAGGCTTACACACATATAAGACCTTCTATCTGGCGAGGGAACTCCAAGGGGACCTACGGTTCTTAGGTTCGATCAAGAGAAAGATAAGGGTTTTAAGTGCAGATTAAGAGGGGTAGGACACTCCTGCTGAAGCCATTTTCCGACGTTCTTAAATAGATCCATATTTTGTGTCTTTGTTGTTTTTGGACCTGCAGACGGAAACGAAAACGGCTTTCTTCCTCAATAAACGAATATAGATTTTTTTGATTCCAATTCGAAGAAGAATTTGCTGCTGTGCTCCTTGCAGCCACAACGTTGTGGGTGATGCCAGCACAAAAGAAAAGCGTTGGCCACAAAAGGTTTCAAACGTTGCTTCGGAACGCAAAAGGACGAAATCCACTGTTTTTGGAGTAGGCTATTTAATTTTCAGCTGCTCTTGTAAGTTTGGTACTCAGCTGTGGGGCAGCCTCAGGCAATCGAGATTTCTGCTTTAAAAAATAGTTCAGGCGCTATGGTAGTTAGGGGAGGGGTCACCATAGCATACCGTGCGGTGCAGGTGCGACGATTAGCCACTACAGCGAATGTAAATGCAGTCCTATCTCTTATTTTCAATGACAGATCCGTATTTTGTCTGCTTCCGTATTGGGCAAGGTAGGGAACTCCAGGATGTAGGCAATTTTAACATGGGTGCTTCACTCCAGCCACATTCTGGAGTCCCTTCCCCTGCCCAAATCTAGAGCACAGAACAGAGCTATAGCATTGTTTGTTTGTTTTCTTTATTACAAGTGTGTCATCGTTTCTTTTTGTTTGTGTTAGTGACACTTTTTATAAGGTGACCCCTACAACTACCATGGCGCCATAGTTCGTTATAGCAGACTAAGAAAATCGTTCAACCATCTACTGCAGAACTCTGCTTAAATGGGATTTCCACCATCAATGAACAATGGACAGGTCTATGGCAGACAGTTCCTCAAAACAAATATAACATGTGAGCCTAGGCAATTCTCTAGTGGAAGTGAAAAGAGAAGCTCATGCCCATGCCAACAGTGCAAACATTTGAAACATTTTTAGGGAATTAGAGGTTTCCTATTGCTTCCATCTCCATGCTCGTATTGTAGTTAGCGCCCATTCCTAGCATCCGTCTCCTTTTTCAATGCAACTTCCATAGATTCCTGCTGAGCATAGAAGCCTACTCGTAAGAATTGCACGTAAGTGATATTAAATATTACCCACTAGCGAAATGAAGGTTGATAAGAGTTCGCTGGTTTCTTGGTGATTGATTGGAGCAGTTGGGTCCCGCAACGATCGCCTGCATACTGTGCGAAAACTCGTCCAACCCCGCCCCGGAGAACTCGTCACTGCTGTGTCGCTTTAGACGCGAGTTTGATGTAGATGACCCATTTAAGCGAAGTGAGTGGAAGTGTAGTAGTTGGCAGATGTAAAGATCGAGAGTGCGGTCTGATTGAAGTATAGTGAAGAAATAGTTGTTTATTACAGCGGTTGTCGACAGGGGTATTGGAAAGGAAAACGAAAGAAAAAACGAGACGAGCTCTTGTGCTGAGGCACATATCGCTACACGTGCATGGGAAACAAGTGACGAAACAATATTCAAAACTAGCGCAAGAACCGCGAAACTTGAAGGAGCTCATAAGGTGACGATTGAACGATGATCAAAGCCAGTACGCATATAAGAAGTTAATAATTCTCAATAGGAAAGTCTATATTTCATCTCAGCACTGGCTGTGCGTCTTGTTCTCTTAAGGCCTGGGCACACTTTGCTGTGGCAGCACACCGGCCTGAGTAGCAAAAGAGGGTGCACGATGCTTCCGCAAAGGATGCGCGCAGCAAACAGCAGCACGCGCTTTTTGAAATGAACAGTAGCGCGCGCTTTTTGAGGTGCAGCATACGCAGAATAGTGCGGACGTTGCACTTCACCGCACGTGCTCTTGCCTGCAGCCGCAGCAAGAAATATCGTTCGACATTTTTTGCCCAAAAATGCCCCCGCTGCCGCAGCAAAGCGCGCTCACGGGTGCGGCGCTCCCTTTGCTGCATAGCAAAAGAGGCAGTTAATCGATACTATCCGTAACCATTGCTGCCCCAGCAGAGGCAGCGAAGTGTGCCGGACCATTTAACCGAAAGCTGCTGCCTAAACCCTCAACGTTTTTTGGTATCCGACCGACTTCCATTTGTGAAGATACTTGAAGGATCTATCTGCGAGAGATAAACATCGTTTATCAATAACGAACAGAAGTAACTGGCGCTCAAGGAGAGGCCCATTTACACACACGATCCCATCATCCGCTCTCGTCACACTCGGTGTAGAGGCTACCTAGTGTTGGGAGAGGTACGTGCCCTAGGTTAGAACAGTCCGACATGCACCCTCGAGTAGACATACCAAGTCTGCTTTTCAGATCACATGAATGACGCGGTAAATGACTTTATGCGCCCAACTGCTCTACCTAATATCAATGTGGATTGGGGTTCTAACAGTGTCTTTTTCGTCTACATGCAACAGAGCTCAAAGAGGGCTCAAAGACAACGAATCGAGCGCGGCAGCGAGACAAAAGGTAAAAATGGACTCTTAATAAATACACTGGCGCAATACTATTATGAAGGGCCAGCCCACATTTGAACGAGTTTTTACCCGTTTGACCTAGACCCCTCTCGCTGCAACTTGCATAACACGTATGTAAGCGTCAGTTTGCGAACAATGTGGAAATTCTACGTCACCATATCCGACTGCTACGCTTAAGTCGGTCGAAACCATGGGCTGCCCCTCCCCCGTGGTATCATTGCCACCAATACACTTAAGATATGTACTTCTACTAAGCAAATGGGGCGCAATGCGCGTCAGTGGGGGCAGGCCGCATTTCTGCCTGAACACAGGCGTCGACGTGGTATTTCTCCCATTGTATGAAAGGTGACCCGGCGCAGGGAGAGTTAAGGGGTATAGTCCCTTCTCGAATTCTTTCAATGTAGGTTTCGATTGAACTGACGTGCCATTTGTCACATCGCACAGGCCGTACGCGTATGTACGTGTAGTGCACGTTACAATGAGAGGACTCTTTTCGTCGAAACACGTACTGCACGTACGTACGCGTCAGGTCTTGTAGGCTGTGTGTACTGGCTTCTTGTGGTCCCGGGCTGGGTGTGCCTTTTTATTCGCTGTACAACTGGAGTAGCTTATTAACTTTATCCGGTTATACAGCAATATTTATAGGCACGAAGAGGCTATACAAAAAATATTTAGTGCCAGTAGCACTGTTGTCGCTGACACAGCGAAGAAAACACGCGATGGGACAGAGGGGGAGAAAGAACCGCCGTGGCCAGTGGAGGAGAGACGAATCAATGCCCTCTGTGCCTCTTACAGACGGCTACCTAGAACTTGGAGCATGATGAGAGACCACACGAAAGGATGAGACCACAGGGCTATTGACAGGCATCTTGGCGAGGAGGGGTGGTCAGGTCACGGACTGGTGGCGAAAGAGTCATGAGGATATGAAGAAATCGGCGGGCGCTCAAGAGACATGCCGGAGATGGCGGAACAACAATAAGCACATCTCCGGTTACGGTAGAGCCATGAGCAATATCCACATGTGACAAATGCCACGTCAGCGTAACCGAGCCTTATTCCGTGTGTGTGATGATGATGTCCTTCCCTTTCCTAACTTTCATTGCGATCCTGACCCCTGCGTGCACGTCAGGTTTCGGGACCTAGGTCGTTGCAACGTGCATTGCACGTAAATACGCGTCAGGTTTTGTACAATGTGAGAAGTGCCATGTCATGCGAGAGAAGATTGGCCACCAAACTCCCCTGATCTCAGCTTATTACACTACACCATCTGGGCAGTTTTAAAGAAAAAAGTATGCCCTACCAGACATAGCAGTTTGATGAAGTTGAAAAAAAAAACTACTTGCGGAGAACCGTCGATACATTTCCTGGACATCTTCGGAACTGAATTCGTCAGAAAGGCGATCAAGTTGGACATTTTCAAACTCGATGTGTTCTATGTTGTGATGCTAATCCATCAATAAATTTTTGTGGTTTGAAGTTGTTTGCTTAACAAGTTGTAAGTCCGTTTCCTGTATTCTCCGCGCATCCTGCACATGCCCTTCAGTAGTTATGAAGGTATGGATTAAAGCGTCAGGTCAGCAATTGGGACCTATCATAGTCGCAGGGGTGCACCGCATCTGTTGGTCCAACGGCGGTGTCAAAATTTAAGGTAGGCTATTACACAAAGACAGCACGCTAAATTAGCATACGAGCGGAAAGAGTTTCTCAATCTCCCAAAGGGGATACGCCAGGCTATGTGCGTTCGGTTCACTTTTCTAGCGGTAACGTCTCCCCACCGCTAGGATAGATTTTAGCAATGATTTCTAGAATTTCTTCAGAACTTCTTTCAGACCGAGAAACTGTCGAAAGAGGCAATCGAAAGCAAGTCATCCGAGAAAGTTATTCCGGCCAACACTAGAAAAACTAAGTCATCTCTACTCCGCGCTTCTTCGTCCACTTCAGGAAAGCGTTCAAGTCTTTCGAAAACCGACATCGAGCTAAAGATGAATAACAAAGTTGAGAGCAAAGGTACGAGCTTTGATCAGCTTTGACAGTGTTTAATAGAATACCACGTCACCAACGTTTTCTAAACCGCAGTGCAAAACTGAACACTGGGAACAATGTTTTATAATGCATCGAAAATATATTTTACAAGTGAAGATAGCTGACATTTTATAGAGCAATCCGAGGCTCTTTTTACAGCGCCATATCCGAGCTTATCAACCAAGGTTAGTAGCAGTATTTCGTTACTTCTATTCTGAGTGCAGTACTGAAATTGTTTGCAAAAAGAGTCAGATTTTTCGTACAGCAGAAAACCTGGTATACATATTCGTGGAGAGAGACCCAATTTTCCAGGGAAAAGGATAAATGTCACCATTAGTTGTTTCCTTTGTGGTATGAACTGCGCGCTGTACTTCCACGAGCTAGCTACTACATTAGCGGCCATAAAAAAGTCGGTAAACTCACTGAAAGCAGCTTCATCACACTGCATACTTATCTTTGCTGGCGCTATAGACTTGAAATTGACCGTGGTGGAAAGCGGCTGAGGTTTTAAAGGAACACCGAACATTCCGGGCAGGTATAGCAAGTGTTGGAAGGTGGACGATGAGTGTGCGCAGCCAATCGGAGCATTCGTTAATACGGCAGGCGTTGTCGTTGACTTGGCAGTTCTCACAAAAGTGTAAAGTAGGTGATACGATGCTTGCATAACTGCTGTTCTTTCAGTACGGTGTCTATACTACTATGCTTTCGCTTAGGACTTGCGTTGTACTTGTGAAAGAACTAGGCTAAACTGATGCACGACACTATCAGTCTTCTTTTTTTAGGGCACAGGATTTTTAAAAACAGACACAACACAACCGTCACCACCTGAACGTAATCGCGAGATTAGAAAGGCTCACAAAGTGAGTTTCCAGCGATCTTTGTGAAAAAGCTCAAAGGATTGTTTGATGTTCTTTATGTTTATATGGTCCCACCATCCATTTTACTCTTAATCGCTTGACCGTTTCTTTGATCCCACGAACCTCCCGAGACTAAGCTTGCTCCTCGCACAATATCACTTCTTTGACCCATTGATTACCGCGCGGCAAATCGCGTGTGTGGCGCGTGGGAGCGCGCGGACGCCCGAATCTCACTATCACTACATCAGGCCTATGTCATACCATCGCTCACCCCGAACGAAGCCTAATGATAGGCTCCCATATCGACTCATCGCGATCGATATGGGAGCTCATCATTAGGCTTCGCTCGGGGTGAGCGGTGGTATGACATAGGCCTCACGATATTCCAAATGAAGCTCCCTTTCCAAGCCACAGATTTGTAATAAACTCGTCCCCTCAGGTTTGTTCACGTGTAGGTCACACGGCCATACCATACAACAGAACACAGAGGCAACAAAGATTTTTATTAACAGTAGAGACGCATATGAACGGTAACAAAGGGACACGGATAGTAGGCCGAGGGGGGGAGGAAGGACACCTCCTCAGCAGGGAGGCGACGGAGACGATACTACACTGCCGTCGACTGGATAAGAAGAGCCACACAGCATTCTTACGAGGAAGATCAGTGAACTCGGTCCGGAGATTCTGAACGAGACTTATATGGTCTTGTAGAGCATCGGACGAGGATCACGGAACTGTGTCTCGTTTTTGCTAAATGCCTCTGGATGGTCCAAAAATGGCAAAAAAGGGTATCACTTCAGGGCGGGTTGATAAGGCAAAAGTCACACCTGGAATGCCACTGTCGTGCTGCTCAGAACTTAACTTACAAGAGGTTTGGAGCTCGAATTCAATTAGATTATAGCAATATAATAAACTTCCACGTTTCCTAGATGAAGCTGCAGTGTACATTCAAGTGATCCGTTTGCAACGTTGGTGGCAGCGACTGGTGACCGAGTGGATAGCGCGGCGGACTTACGGGAGGGGGTCGAGAGTTCGATTCCAGGGGTGTCTATGTGATTTGCTCTGTGGAGTGCTCCCTTTTTTGCTAACAAATAGTACATCATGGCTACGGTAGGTTACCGTGTTATTGGCTAGTGGTGAATAAGGGTGACGAAGTCATGACTACCAATTTTGCCCAAACTTCGCCTTATTATTTAAGCTGCTGACCACGAATCTGTCACTCTTTTTCTAAATTATCACTTTGCTTGCACTACTTTCCATCGAAGGTTGAAGTCGAAGGTTGGAAAATAAGTTTGACCACATTGGAGAAGAAACCGATCCTGCTAACGTAGATAGCTTTACACACCCATATTTACCGTAACCTGCTGTAATATACCGAAATTTTAAAAACAGGTATCATATTCGTGGTTGGCGCTCCAAATAACTCCGTGGGCGATGTTTGGGCGAAATTTTTTCTTTCGTCCTCTCCTCGACCTCTGGAGTCGTGAAAGGCAGCAGTGCCGGTTATTCCGTGTACACCCCTTTACTTACACATACCTATCGTAACCTTCTGCCATTCATCGTTTCAACGAAAATGGTTGCCAGATTGGTGATCTGCATTCCGGATAACCCATAGATAAATTTGGGACGGAAAATCTTTTTCTATCTCCAGAGTTGAGGGAGTGAGTGCAAGTGGTCATAGCTGCAATGCCCCGACTCGTCTATTGTAAGAGTAGTCAGGAAAAAATACACAGCTAGATAAATACTATGAGGTGAATAAAATATGCTGTACTTGGTAACAGTTAACTGAAATAGTGAAAGCTGCGTAGAATAAAAGCAGTCTGTAAAAAAATCCGATTAACGATGAACGTGTCTTGATGGTGGGGCAACTCAATAGTTGTCGATCATGTTCAGAAATAAAATGACAGTGAGCAACACTTCCAAAACGAATTGAAAACATTCGAAAGAGGTCATGTGGGGGTAGCATCTAACGAGAGCTTCCTCAGCGAGACAAGCGTGGTTTGATGGACGCTCGATATCACCCCACACGACAAAACTAGCTTCTTTCACATCTGACAACAGGTTGAAAGCGGGGTTAAGAAGAGAAGAAGATATCCTACCAAAGCCAAAATGTCCTCTTTATTAGCCAAAAACGTAGCGCTCCACAAAGCAAATCACATAGACACCCCTGGAATCGAACTCTCGACCCCCTCCCGTAAGTCCGCCGCGCTATCCACTCCGTCACCAGTCGCTGCCACCAACGTTGCAAACGGATCACTTGAATGTACACTGCAGCTTCATCTAGGAAACGTGGAAGCTTATTATATTGCTATAATCTAATTGAATTCGAGCTCCAAACCTCTTGTAAGTTAAGTTCTGAGCACGACAGTGGCATTCCAGGTGTGACTTTTGCCTTATCAACCCGCCCTGAAGTGATACCCTTTTTTGCCATTTTTGGACCATCCAGAGGCATTTAGCAAAAACGAGACACAGTTCCGTGATCCTCGTCCGATGCTCTACAAGACCATATAAGTCTCGTTCAGAATCTCCGGACCGAGTTCACTGATCTTCCTCGTTAGAGATTCTTTTATATTCTTCAGCCAGTGGCATGAAACAACGTCTGTCATTGTTACAACATGCTGAAGACAGTCGAGAGTTGATCCCGAAATAGATGCGTACGCTAATTACATATTGGAGAAGGTCTAAACAAGTTCGAGAGCAGTACGTAGAAGATGTATTTGCTGATATAAGAAAGGCTGCAAAGAAGAAGAGCGCAAGTTCGCCACGAATCGTGCAAAGAGGTGACCGCACGATGTAGCAAGTGTTTGAAATATTTTTGTCTAGATTGTTTGCAAAATTTTCACAAGAAATCAGACTAGTTAATTTGTGCATGACCACTTTTGTAGGATGTGAGCAGCAGTCTGTGAATAGTATCGATTTTTGTGAAGCTTGAATAGTGCGCAGTTTTGATTATCCGAACCACAGTGAAGTAACATTGCTAGGACCCAACATATCTAATGCTGTAAAATGGGAAAAAGCGAGAAATGGGCTGCAGCGAAGAGTCCTATTACGGTAGGCCGAAATCGACCCGCGCGGTCGGAAATGGGTTAAATACCGAACAATGAAAAAGACACAATAAGCGTCGAACTGCATCGTCAGCTCAATTCCTCAGCGAACATAATATTGTTTTATTATTATTTTTATTTAACAGAAGTGCCAAGTACAAATATATACGAATATTACTTTAGAAAGCTACTATTAATTTAATGTTTCCCTCTCGTGTTAATACGGGTGTCGACAACAACGAATCTCAGACGCTACCTCTTCATCAAGGCGATTCCCCGTCGCTATATTACATCAAGGTTCTCGTTAATACTCCCTACTGAAGTGCTAAATAATGCATTCAGTCCAACACGCTATCAAGGTAACGATGAGACTAAAAGTGTCCACTGCCATCATCTTAAAAACGTAGGAATGCCCATTGACATGCTTTGCTTGCAGAAGCGGAAACGGTCTCCTACTAAGAAACTTGTGGATGAGGATGGAACACTCCATGATGCTCCTTCACTCGAGGTAAGACATATGCATAAAAAGATAAATAAGAAAGATCGACGTTGACCTGAACCTACATATTAGATTGTCGGATTATAAATGTCGGTTTTGCTCAAAAAGAAATTTCGCTACAAGGAAAGAATGACCATTCCTTAATACAAGAGGTAATCTAGATACAGTAAGGAAATCACCATTATTATCAATGACATGTCGCCAACGTCCTCGCAAAGATGGATGCCTTTCTTGAAGAGATCCGTGGGCTGCGACTCGAAGAAGTTGGACACCCAAATGTCGACTTCGTCACGGTTCTTGAATTTTTCTCCGCCAAGGCGTGCTGCATCGACAGGAAAAGATGGTATTCTGATGGCGCAAATCCTGGGGCCGGATTCATGAACGCGGCCGGAGGTAAATTCTACCCCCACTAACCTCGACGGCCATTTACCCGCCACGTTCCCCGAACTTACCTCCGTTTTCTGATTCATGGCGGCCAAGGCGAGGGTTTTGCTCCGTAGCCAATTTCTGTGCATGCCTCCGCTAGCCCGCTGGCATCAGCGAAACAAAGCAGTCACACTTGCTGCTGGAACGTCGCTGGCACCGACACTAGCAGCATCGTATTTAGGGGAAATGAAATGTGAAATGTGGGGTTGGGCGAGGGGGGAGGGAGGGAGGGAGAGGGGTGGAAACTAGTAGCAAAGCAGGAAGTAGAGAAACAATGGTAGATGTGGGCCTACATGACTAATAATGGGTGCCATCCACCACAGTAGCCTCCATAGGCAACATATGCCAAGGAAGGCTAAAGTGGCGGACGGGCATAGTCCACCCACGCAAATCGCAAATCGTAATTTACGATTTGCGTGGTGGACTAGGCTCATGGTGGCCCAAGCCGACCCACTATGCCACTAAAGGAAGCAATTCACTTAAAAATAAGTGGAATTATAGGCCGCCATGGTCCACAGAGCCCAAAAAATCATGGAATGCAAGCCTAATAGAGAAAAACAAAAGGTAAAACAACTCACCGAAGTGCGGCGAAAGACGTGCGCATGGCGACAGCAACTAGGCGCCCCTGCCAGGCATTGAATTTGCGGCTGGCGGCCAGCTCAGAGCTGGCTAAGGGCCAGCGGAGGCATGCATTGGGTCAGAAGTTGGCCGCGGAGCAAAACCCTCGCCTTGGAGGTAAATGTTTCCCGACGCGCTGACGGGGTAGCGTTTACCTCGACACTTACCTCGGATTTTTCCCGCCGCGCGTTCATGAATCGCGCGTAAGTGGGGAGTGGAGCTAAATTTTTCACTAACCCGCCGGCAAATCGTTCATGAATCCGGGCCCTGGGCTATAAGGCGGGTAAGGCAGAAGTTCCCAGCCTGACTCCTCAATTTTTTGCAGCGTGATATTTGCGGCGTGCGGTCGAGCGTTGTCATGAGAAATTTCACAGTTGCTGTGTTCACTCCTTGTTGACGCAGCGCTTGGTCCACGCGGCTCAGATGTTCTTTGTAAAAGTCTGCCGTAACTGTTTGGTTTGGATCTAGCACCTCAAAGTGCACCAGACCTCTACTGTTCCACGAAGCACAGAGTGACATTTTCCGGGAATGTCAGTCTTCGTCGTTGCCTTCGGAACCTCACCGGGTCTCAATCATGGCCGCTTTCGTGTGGGATTGTCGTATTAGATCCACTCCTCATCCGTCGTCACGATGGAGTCATAGAAACCGCTGTTCTTGGTTTTGCGGATGAGAATTCCAGCGATGGCGACTCGTGCTACCTTATTTATATATTTATTTATTTATTTTGTACGTGAACACGCAGGTTAAAACGAAATCAAACAAAAAACAAACAAAAAAGATTATGTTAATGAACGGGAAAACACAGATTGCGAAAACTAGTGCAAACATCAACAACTCGGCAAGCCATTAAGAGGCTTTTTGGAGATACCGGTCAATAAGCCTTTGGTATTGCCTCAATGAATTTGGCACAACGATTTTATTAGAGAACGTTAGGAACTCAGAGCCAGCCCGATGTGTAAAAAAAGCGGATCTTACATTAGTTCTAGCTTTCGGTATTTGTATCTTACTTTGACCACCTCTAGTGCTGGAAGGTGATACAGTATAGAAATCTCGGAGGCGAAGGCTCAAAGTACCATTTGCGTCGCTGAGCTGATGTGGTACCCATTTTCCACACTGATTTGACTTTCCGATAACATACAAACGATCGGCAATGGCAGAATGGTTACAAGCGAACCTCTGCGCAAGCTCACATGCAGTTTGTGTTGGATCCGACTCGACAGCCTCCTTTAATTTCTGACCATCCACAACTTCAGGACGCCTTTGATGTTCTTCGTCTTCAAGGCTATCATCACCGTCTCGGAAACGTTGAAACAAACCATCCCTGGCATTGACGTAATGATGGAACTTGGTTACCAAATACGTCAGAGAAGATGCGGTGGGATTCTGCAGCAGTTCTTCCTTGCTTGAAGTCGTACAGCAAGCAAACTCGCACTCACTTTTGCTCGATCATCGTTAATCTAAAAAATTCTTTAAAAGGATGAACGGATAGGAACGAAACTTTGGCGAAAGATGCCTTCGGAAAAGCTCGTTAAACACGCAAATCTACATGATCCAAACAATAACAACAGCAAAGAAATTACAAATCGAAAGCAGGCGACACTTATAATCCGACAACCTATGTGTGCAACTGGGGCATACATTGGTCCAGCGCGGCATCGCACGAGGAGCACGAAGGCCATTCGCGCCTTCTGCAAGGCAAAGTACAAGGAAAACAAACTACGGACGAGTTTTCGGAGGCTAGGACTTTACTCTAAGGACCTGTTCCTACTTCGCGACGGGAGCGTGCTCAGATTCTGGCTCTTACATATTGTATAACCTACCTTCTAGAACATACAGTGCTAGATAAAAAAATACCCTGTTTGATTTTTGCACACACCTCTGATAACTTAGGAAAACCTCATAAAAGTTTTGTATCTTCTCGAGCAAACCATTCTCTTAGGAATCCTTATCATATTATCAAATAAATTCTGAAATTCAGGAAAGCAAAATTTGGCAAGCGAAATTGTCGTGAACTTCAATTAAGAACTGCTTTCAACCCAATTAAACAAAAATACGGCGCGGTGGCTAACGCCACACCGCTCCAATACTTTGTCGGAAGCTTCTTTTTGATGGTAATAGCCCTGATAGTAATAACGTTCAGGGATCGGATTCATAAACGACTTATATAACTTTAGCAGAGAATTCACAGCGCAAACCTCAGATAAAACGGCTTATCAAGCGATATGGTGAGCGATAAGCAGCATTAACTGAGGCTTCCGCTGTGAATTCTCTGTTAAAGTTATGTAAGTCGTTAATGAATCCGGCCCAGTATTTAAGAATGTGCCGACCTAAAATGCTCCACTCCCTTAGGCCCTACGCACACTTTTGCGGCAACGCGGCAGCCATATCTTTAAGTATAAGGCAGAGATGCAGAATCGCCGCGCGGGGCAAAATTGCTCCTGATGTGCCGCCTACGCGGCAGGCGCGGTGCCGCCAAAGCGACAGCAGCCGCCGCCAAGGCAGTAGCAGCAATAATGTTTTGAATCAGCGGCTGCAGCGGCGAAACTGATTCAAAGCATTATTGCCGCTGCAGCCGCTTTGCTGCCGACAATTTCTGTCTGGACTCTAGCTGCGTGGCGGGATCTAGAGTGAATACTACTAATCATTATGATAATGAAACCGTGTTGACGACGGCTGCTAGGCCGAGAGTGAGTGCCGCCTACGGCAGGTTACAAAAGCAGTTTTGTCTCCTACGAGGCAGCTTTGTCACCTGCCGCACGCCGCGTTGCCGCAAAAATGTACGGAGGCCTTTAGGCTCTTATTGTACCACCGCTCACCCCGAGCGACGCCTAATGATTATGCTCCCATGTCAATCCCATCGCGCCGCCCGATCGATATGGGAGTATGTCATTAGGCATCGATCGGAGTGAGCGATGGTATAACAAAGGCCTAGCGCTTCTCTCTTTTTGCATACTCCCCTTAGGGGTAGTTCAGAGCGTTCGCGTAGCGATGCGAAGCCCATTGTCGGTGCGACGCGATAATCGCGTCGCGCTCTTCTGCAAGGGCGTTGGTGCTATAAACACCATGAGTTGGAAACGATAGCGTAGTGCGGCTTTCACACGCCGCTGCAGCTGCTGCAGTAACGACCAACGAAAAAGGGGTGGAGTTCGATGCATGCTGCAACCGCAACGCGTGAGATAAGATAATGAAATAAGACCTGTGATATGCCTCCGCTGACGAGTATCAGCAACAAGAAATGATGGCGATCATTCTATGCTGCTGAGCCCGCGCAACCGTAACGTAACCGATGCCCGTGTTGCTGATGCGGGGTTGCGGCAACAGCAGTGTGAAAGGCCCCCTCGTTGCTGTTGTTGCTCCTCTGAGTTTCTACGGTATGCTTCATCATTACGGCATCGGTTGCGCAACAGCAGCAACAGCAGTGTGAGAGCCGCTTAAGGCCTATGTCATACCATCGCTCACCCCTAGCGAAGCCTAATGATAGGCTCCCATATCGACTAATCGCTTCGCGCGATCGATATGGGAGCTTATCATTAGACTTTGCTCGAGGTAAGCGATGGTGTGACATAGGCCTAATAGCTAATCACCGAGCGATGAGCAAATCGCTCAGCAATGAACAATGATATCATCATTGCGTCGCGATGCTGATAGTTACGTGCGATAAGTTGTTCGCTGCAGAACAGGTATGGAAACGTCGCGACGAGGCGATGCGACGTCGCTCGATCGATATGGGAGATTACCATTACGTCGCGTCGCGCCGCGATGCTATTCTGAACGCCCCTTACCCTGTAGCTAAAACTGAGGCAGCGGTAGTGGTAGCGGTACTATTAGTGGTGGCGGTATTGAGTTAGGTGTCAGCTCGCTCGGGGCGCCCTTTTGGGGTTATGAGTCACCCTTCCACGACGTCCCTTCGGCATAACTTTGATGAGTGTTATGTATGTTATTGGTTGTAATGTAAGTATAGTATATTAATAAAAGGTGGAAAAAACAAATGTGCTGGTCGACGTCCTAGCTATTGTGATATCCAAGGCCAAGGATATTACGGAATTACAAGCGTGAGAAAGCACTGAAATGTACGACATTTATTTCAATTTCCGCTTGACTCTTGCTATCCACAGGGTGCGCTTAATTCTAGCGGTCACAGTCAACTAAAGCGAACTCAGATTTCCTATTTCAGCGCGTTGAAACCTCGGTGGACTCCGATCTTGGGTCGCTGCGAAGTACGGTGCAGAGACTAGCGAAGGCGCGTCCAGCTACAAAGTGCACCTCCGGGGACTCTATTCTTGGCGTAGAACTAGGTGAAGGCGTCAACTCGACAGATACCGGTGACTTGATTGATAGGGCCTTAAGCGAAGAGGCGGCCTACGAAAGGAGGATGGGAGTGTGGAGAGGTGATTCGAGGGAGGAATTGAGGAGCGACAGTGAAGAAAAGAAGTCCGTGAAACCGGCCGCTGAGAAAACGAAGAAGGCTGTTGTTGCTAGTACACAGTATTCGCAAAGTAAAACATCAAGAGAACGTGTCTGTGCCACACAATTGACAGAAACAAGCCAGGTTCGGCGGAAATATCCTACGAAGGTGATGAAGAAATCAAAGAGGGAAGAGAGAACATTCGGGGACAAGTCCTCCTACCTCGGACCACCGGAGATAAGGTCCTTATCATCAGCACCCAGATCAGTAACCATCAGTGTGAGCATGCCACCCTTGGACCAAAGTTTACTGCAGAAGACTCCTATCCAGGAGGACGAAAAATCTAGAAACGTAAGATCACTGCCACTTACTTTTCTTTTCTATTCATCTTTTTTAGAAGCTCGATGACGTATTACATGTTCTAGATGATATGTTGTATCATACTTTGTAATAACGCGCTAAGCGCTGAGTCATAGTATCGATCGGCGCAGCCGCAGAATTTAGCGAGGGAAAATCGGGGGAAAAATAGGGGGAAATTCCGACACGAAAATAGCTAAAAATACCCAGATGTCTTCTCCCTGCCTGGGAACTTTGGCCCTGGGGCAATCGTGGTCGCTGAACACGAATCTGAACTTCGTTTTTGAAATATCGATCGACATCAATCGATATTGATTAAATTACGGTGCGGCAAAATAGCGGAAAATACTCACACGTCTTCTACCTGCCTGGAAACTTCAGTACTGGAGCAACCGCAGTCGCTGAACACGAATCTGAGGTTCCTTTTTGAAGAATCAATCGCCATCAATCGATATTGTTCAAGCTCGCGATTTTTTGTAGATGTCGTCCAGGCGGTACGAAACTTTAGTCCTGAGGTAGTCGAGGTTGTTCAACACGAATCTGAAGTTCGTTTTTGAAGTATCGATCGCCACCAATCAATATTGATCAAATTACGGGTCGCAGAAATAGCGGAAAATACCCAGACATCTTCTACCTGACTGGAAACTTCAGCCGTGAGGTAACCGGAAAATACTCAGACGTCTTCTACCTGCCTGGAAACTTCAGCCCTGGAGAAACCGCGGTCGCTGAACACGAATCTAAGGTTCCTTTTTTAAGAATCGATCGCCATCAATCGATATTGATTAAACTATCAATTTTTTGTGGATGTCGTCTGGGCAGTGTGTCGATACAAAGCATGTCTGGGTAGAGAGGGTTGCCAAGAACTCTGGTGAAAGCTGAGTTCATGTCAATGCAAGCACCAGCAACAACATTACACGAGAGCTATTCAAGGAAAATTATGTCTACTTGACCTCCAGATAATAGAGGTGACCAATCTTGTTACTGTCGGAGAATACTATGGAGAAGAAATTACGTATGGGCATCTAGAGAATGGATCAAATAGCTCACTCTTCTCAAGACTGGCTACATCCAGGAGACGGATTCATCAACGGATTCATCAGCAATTTAACAGAGAAAATTACAGCCGAAACCCTTGTAGCGCGTCGTATGGTGAGCTATAAACCGCGTTATCTTAAGTTTTCCGCAGTGAATTCTCTGTTAAAGTTATGTAAGTCGTTTATGAATGCGACCCCCGGGCTCTAGCTGATCGTAGCGAGGATCTAAAAAGGAAACTGATAATGACAATGATAACGAAGCCGCGTTGGCGATGGAGTGGCGAGAGGATGAGTGCCGTGCCAAGTCATCCTTTCACTACGACGCCAAGTTGAGTTTCGACGATCACTGCAAACAAATTGCTAATAAAGCTGATCAAAGACTCTTTCTTATATTCAAAGCTATTAGTACAAACGATCCTTTGCTGTTAATTAAAGCGTACAAAACTTTTGTTCGTCCTATTCTTGAATATGGAACCTGTGTTTTCTTTCCTAGTAAAAAATCTATTGTGGAGAGACTGGAGAAGGTTCAACATAGTTTTACAAGAAAAGTATTCATTCGAGCTCTTGGTTTTACATATAACAGTATACCCCGTGGAATAGTAAGGAAAAAGATGCTCAATTTGGATAGTCTACATCTGAGGAGGAGGCGTAACGATATTTTGACGGTTTACAAATCATTAATGGCGTTGTCGATTTGAAAGTTCGAGATTTTTTCAAATTCGTTGCCTCTTCTACCCGCGGCCATAGCACCAAGTTATTTCTTGGTAACCCTAGAACGAGCCTTAGAAGGTCGTTTCGCATTTAGAGCTGGCTCAGATTATTTGAAATTGTGCAAACAAATGCAGCTATCTAAATCCTTCTCTGCTTTTAAAAGAGATGTGTACCGCTACCTGCGAGGGAAACACTAGTCGTTAGTCCTCTTTTTTCTTAATCTCTTATACATCTTAGATAATCAGCTTGTTTCAGTTTGTTTTGTCTCTTTCCTTTGTGTTGTTATCTCTACATGTGCTTGCGCATGTAATAAATGTTAATGTTAATGTTACTACGAGGCAGGTTGTCTTCCACGCGGCAATTTAGCCGCCCACGCAGCAGTTTTTCTGACAGCCGCGTTCCGCGTTGCCGCAAAAGTGTGCGGAGACCTTTAAAGGCAACAGCTAACTTGAAACTAGAATGATCCGCTAGACCGAACGTTACTCTGTCACATATCAGACAGCAATGCGCGTTGGCAGCGTTAAGTGTTCCGCATTGTGCTATTTTGTTTCCCGAGGAATGTTCGTTTGCCTTGTAGAAGCTGTATGGTGCCCTCTTCCAACTTGTATTGCGTCGATTTTTACTATCAGAATGGTGACAATTACAGCTTCATTAAAGTGTTGACACTAGCCCTGTCATTAGTGTTTCAGTCTGCTCCACCCACAGTGAAGACTTCAAAAGAAGAGGACAAGGGATCAAAAGAAACTCCAAGGCAGTGACGATTGTGTTCGATGCTTTAAGTATTTCGTCCTCGCACATCACTTTTTAAAAGATTAATGTCACATCTCGTTCACTTATTGATTGCCTGTATGTGTCTTCTTGAAATTAATAAATAGGATTACAGGGAATTTTTGCTATTTTCAAAGCATCATTATTCGTACCTAACAAGTGTTGGAAATATTAGTGTGTGCAGAAAGTTTGCAAGAATTGAGTGACTTTATTCAGCAAGTAATAACAACACCAGAAACGATAGATGACTATTCGCAGTAGTCGCCATCTGTAGCTACGACCTTATACCAACGATCAGGTGAAACAGCGATCCCTTCTCTACAGAACGAAGAGGAACGTGAAGCGATCCAATCCTCCACCGCGCGCATGACGTCGTTACGATCGTTGAAGGCGAGTGGAAAGAGGTGTGTCGGGATCTTCTCAATCGTGAGAGAACGACGGCATGGATCAACTTTGTTATTGTAGAGGGCGAAAATGAATATCATACGAGAATACTGAAATGAAGCTGCAGTGGCTTACTGTAGCCTGTTCCCAGGAGACGAGAGCACTGCGAAAAGGAACTGCTCTCATTCTTCCTTTCTCAGATGGCTGTCTTACTAGGACATCCTGCCCAAGGTGAGACTGTGACCTACGAGGTGTTTTGTAAACAAGTGCGGGAGATGAATGCCTAGATCCCTCATTCTGCCTACGGTGAGGAGAACTCTATGATCATAGACAATGCGAGACCCTACCAAGGGAAGGCAACACAGGACGAGTTGCGCAGGCTGGGTATCATATGGCTACCACATCCGCCGTACTCTCCAGACTTTAGCCTCTGTGTTTATCATGCCCTCAGGAGCCTCCAAGCTTTCGGTGCTGGCAAGAGCTTCAACGATCGTAGCGACGTCAAGCGCGCGGTGGAGAATTGGATCGCTTCACGTTCCTCTTCGTTCTGGAGAGACGGGATCGCTGCTCTACCCGATCGTCTTTCTATTGTTGTTATAACTTGTTGAATAAAATCACTCAATTCTTGCAAAACCTTCTTCACACGATAATGCATGCAGTAATACAGTTGGAAATACATGCGGTAAAAAACATTGCAATTCACTAATAGCGCGTTCCTTGTCACTAGACCACGAATTCTAGCGCAGGAAAAGCAGAACATGTAGTGAAAAAAGCAATAAAATAAGCAACACACAATACGCATGCATCTAATTTGCATAACAGCAGCAAAATAGCGGAATATGCCCCCAAAGACTGCTCGCAGGAATAAAATAACTTCAAAAATTTGTCTTTATGTCTCCTATCCTCGGAGATATTGTGTGATAAAAATTCTTGATGTACATTGAAAAGTCAGACGCGTTCTACCGAAAATTTGATTTTGAGTAATTTGAGTTTCTGCCGGATCCGTTTTACATCCTTTACAGAGAAAATATAGAGGAAATCATTCAGCTTATGGCTGCTTCTAATCACCTCCGGGATTTATTTGGTTGTAACGAAATAAATGGCACTGAACTACTGTAAATTTAAACAGTTAATATCTCGGCTTGTAGGCAAGCTTATTAATCGAAATAAAAACCTTCTGATTCTACACATCTTTGCCAACGTGACACAAGTTTTTTTTTATCCCAGTAGCATAAAAATCAGAAGTTCTGGAATTGACGAAATCTTCGAAGGCACTTTCGGCATCCTGTTGGTATTTGAATATTTTCCCTACCAAGAAGTCACCAAGATGCTTGAAGAAATGGTAGTCTGTTGGGGAGAGGTCGGGAGAAAACGGAGGATGTGGTAGAGTTTCAATGCTCAGCTCATTCAATTTCTGCAACGTCATTCGGTCTACATGGGGCGAGCATTGTCGTGCAGAAGGAGAACTCGCCTTCGGTTTACCAAGGCCGGCCGGATATCCTTCAACTTTTTCATCATTTCTTCAATTTCAATGCAGTACTTCTCTGCCGTGATGGATTCACCGGGAGGGAGGAAGCTGTGGTGAATAATTCCCAGCGAACACCACCATACTGTCACCATTACTTTCTTTTGGTGCAATTCCGGCTTTGCAAAAACCTTGGGGCTCTCATCGCTGTCCACCCACTGTGCCGATCGTCGCCTGTTGTCGTACATTATCCACTTCTCGTCACAGGTTACGATGCGATCAAGGAATGGGTCCGTTTCGTTCCGTAGAAGCAGTGCGGACGAGATCTCATATCGTCGGTTTCTTTGCTCCTCAGACAGCTCGTGAGGCACCCATCTTTCCAGCTTTTTGGTCTTTCCAATTTCCTTCAGATGCCGGGCAGCTGTGTTGTGACTGATGCCAAGAACCTTCGCTATCTCCCTGGTACCTTTGTGTGAATCCTCCTCTACCACATCTCTCAGCTTGTCCTCATCAACATCACTATGCCTCCCACGACCTTCATGTTCTTCCAAGCTCTCATCTCCATTCCGGAACTTCTGATACCAACGATACGCCGTCCGAATTGTGGAACATCCTTGACCGAATGCGGCGTTGATCTTCTCGTCCGCCTCCTTAGCTGTAGTGCCCAGCTTGAATTCATACAAGTAAATGCCTCGGATTACCCTTTTGTCCATCTGCAAAAAAGTCAATAAAACTCTAAAGTTTTCCCACTTTTACATAGAAAATTTGGTACTCACCGGTAGAGCGAGCAAAGTTTGCGCTTCTAAATGATATGCCACATGTTACGGTTTGTTCTTGATCAAACGCGTAAAGACGCGCCAAAAAATGGCGCGAGTGCCATTTAATTCGTTACAACCTAATAATTTGATTTTGATGTGACCGACGCAATGTCGGAAATATGCTCGTCGAGGTGAATTATGATCACTTTTGTTGGTAGCGTGTGCGAAAATGTCGATATCTAGGGGCTGCGCATCAGTTTAGAAAGGCCTTTGAGATACACGGCCCACACCGGAATCGTGTGTGTAGAAAGTCATAGGCCACGCGCATTTAGTTCACGACCAAGATTTCTTCACGGAAACATCTTGCTTCGACCTTTTTATGTTCTTTAAGGTTTTTAGGAAAAAGTCTTCTATTATAATAAGACAAAGCAGGGCTACTCTTCGGGGAAACAAACAACAGATGTTGTGGAATTTCTTAGGACAGGACATTTACTGTCTAATCTAAAAATTGAACTTGCAATCCGTGCTTTTCTTTTTCTCTTTATTATATGTTTATCTCATGAGTTGTACCTGGGCTTTCAGCTTGGTTGACGGTTTGATTATTGTCTTTCTGCTCTATTGTTTGTCATTGATGTTTGGTATTGAGTGCACTATCATGTGCTAGAATAATAAATAAATAAATAAGTCTTCTTCTTCTTCTCCTGAGCGTTTAGTCCCGCGCAGTCGCAGGGTCCGCTGTTCTTGTGATCTGTCGCCACCTCATCCTATCAAGGGCGTCATCTGCCGTTGCGCCGACTTCGGCGAGATCTCTCTTGATGACGTGCTTCCATCTTTTCCTTGGTGCTCCTCTCGGACGCTTTCCGGGTGCCTCGAAATCTAGGGCCAACCTTGTAGGTGATCCTCTGCTCTTCTGAGGACGTGTCCATACCACCTCAGGCGCTGCTCCCTCATCTTCAGCTGGATCGGGGCTGTCTTTATCACTGCCCTAACATCCTCGTTTCGCACCCTGTCCCGACGGGTCCATCCACATGCCCACCTCAGCATCCTCATCTCCGCCGCGTGCAGTTGCTGCTCCTGCGCCTTATCCAGGGCCCAGCACTCACTGCCGTAGAGGAGGGCAGGTCTCACAACTGTTCTATAGAGCTTGCCTTTGAGCGTCCTGGAGCATCTACGGTCGCAGAGGGTAAATAAATAAATAAATAAATAAATAAATAAATAAATAAATAAATAAATAAACCTAACTCATTGCCATGCGCGCGGCTATAAACAAACACATGTAATGACGGTTCTGACTAAAAAAGAAAAACCTCCTTTTCTTCATTAGTTTTTGCATAGGAGGGAATCGGGGAGCTAGCCGCTTTATATCATTTCAACGTAAAAAATGCCGTAACGAATCGCGACAGCGGGATCGCCGTTATACTCAACGCTTTTTAACCGCTTTTCAACAGGTTGGTTTGCATTGGTGCAAAGAAAGGTTGGCCGATTCTCCAACAAAAAGCACGTTAAAATGGGAGTCGCATCATACCCGGAAAAGTCATAACGGGAGGATCTGTAGATGTAATACCTTCAGACAATCAAGCAAAGAGAGAGAGAATGTGTGTGCAAGTCTATATACAGCTCAACTTAAAGAGTTCTGTGCGGTGCGAAGAGTTGAGGAACAGTTACTTGTTGGGTGGCGAGAGACCAAACAAAGACGGAAAATGTCGACGAGTTTGGAGGACGGAGACAAATGAACAAGTAACCGTCCCTCAACTCTGCGCACCGCACAGAACTCTTTAAGTTGAGCAGTATATAGACTTCCACACACACTCTCTTTTTTGCTTGATTGTTTGAAGGACGAGACGAGACGAGAAACCAAACAAAGACGGAAAATGTCGACGACTTTGGAAGACGGAGACAATTGAACAAGACACGTACGCGAGTTCCGTCTGGCCAATTTCCGCTCGTTTTCCCGCGCTTTTGATTTCGACCCGTGGAACACGTGATCGACAGTGAATATCTTCTTCTTCTTCTTCGGCGTTTGCCCCGCATCGTAGCGAGGTCCGCTATTCTGGTGTTATGTTGCCACCTTTCCCGATCCAGCGCTAGATCAGGGTAAACACCAGTAACTTCAAGTCCGCATGTAACGTATCAGCCCAGCGCTGCTTCGGGCGCCCTCTAGGCCGCTTTCCTATTACCTCGAAGTTAAGGCCTATCTTGCGGACGCTGTCTTCCTTTCTACGCAGAACGTGGCCGTACCATCGCAAGCGAGTTCGCGCATCTTGTCGGCTATCGGTGCGACACCGAACTTCTGCCGAATAACATCGTTTCGAATGCGGTCCATGCGCGTGACTCCAGCCGTCCAGTGCAGCATCTTCGTCTCCATGACGCTGAGGCGCGCTTCAACTTCCCTGGTCGCAGGCCAACACTCAGCGCCGTACATCGCTACTGGTCGGACGACTGCTCTGTATATCTTCGACTTCAAGCGCTCCGGTATCTTCCTATCGCAGAGCACCCCAGTCAACGAGCGCCACTTGGACCAAGCTGCACTCACCCGTGAATTCACTTCAATCATGTTTGCCGTCAGACGTGACTGCTGATCCCAGGTACTTAAAGACCGAAGTGCGTGGGAGCTCGACGCCGTTAACCTTGATGGAGCTGGACTCAGTAACGTCCGTCGTTAGATATTCGGTCTTCTTCACGTTCAATTTGAGTTCAAACCGCTCTAAGCGACCACAACAAGCTTGCACCTCTCGCTCGAGTTCATCTTTATCTTCGCTAGCGAGCATTACGTCATCAGCATAAAGCAAGGTCCAAGGGACGGGGTTCTGAAGATCTCGTGTGATGGCATCCATGACGACAACAAAGAGGAGTGGGGAAAGCGCAGAACCCTGATGTACCCCGACAGAGATGGGAAACTCCATCGAGGTTCCAGCTGCAGCTTGAACTCGACTCTTTGGACAAGAGTAGAGAATTCGCACCCACTCTATGAGCTCTTCAGGAACTCCATGATGTCGCAAGGCGTACCATATCACTTCACGCGGCACGCGGTCAAAGGCCTTCTCTAAGTCGAGGAAGGCGATATGCACCGACTTCTGTTTCTCGCGATGCTTCTCTATCAGGAGGCGAGCGGCGTGTATGGCATCAATGGTGCCACGGCCAGCCACGAAGCCGCACTGATTGCTGGAAAGCTGGACGATGTCACGAATTCGTCCGTCGACAATTCGCTCAAAGATCTTCATG
The DNA here is from genome assembly GCA_947359475.1 of Heligmosomoides polygyrus bakeri. NCBI lineage: Eukaryota > Metazoa > Nematoda > Chromadorea > Rhabditida > Heligmosomidae > Heligmosomoides > Heligmosomoides polygyrus. The sequence goes on from OX375866.1 coordinate 7,239,074, forward strand.
CCGTGCGAAAGCAAGCGAATCGGACGGTAATTGGAGCAGTCTGCAGGACTGCCCTTCTTCTTCCAAATCGGAATCGTCGTACTTTGGCGCCAACACTCAGGCACCTTCTTCTCCGCCACAACCTGATTAAAGAACTTCGCCAACCGCTCAGCAGGGTACCAGTACTTGGACTTCCACAAATCAGCTGCCACGTCATCGGGCCCAGTCGCTTTGCCTGGCCTCATCTTCTTCAAAGCCGCTTCAATCTCCTCTACGGTGATCTTCTGAACAGGGCCGTGGGTTGGAGCCTTTGAAGGGATGGCTGGATGAGGAAATTCTACTGTAGAGATTTCCTCAAAGTAATCGCGCCATCGCTTCAGTGCCTCTTGCGGTCCATAAGAAGATGGCCGTTCTCGTCATTGATGCAGAAGAACTTCTCGATGTCCTCGGTCTGGCGATGGCGATTCTTTGCGAGTCGGTACATATACCGCTCATCATCGCGCGACTCGAGCTTCTCGTTGACATCTCCACTATCTCGATAAACCTGAACAGTCATACACCCTGTGATGTGACATGGGTTTCGTAGGCCGGCCTGTCACAAGGGCCTGTCGCCTGCAATCGAATGTCCGTGATCGGCTTAGCTCGCAGAGCGAACAGTTTCCAGTGGCACCACGTGGAGGAACGGACATCGCCACCGATCGACAGTGAATATCAATTCTTGCAAATGCGCCTAAATATAGGGTGGCAACTCATTTCGCGGACTTATGGTTAGTTGTCAAATTTCAGCACACATTAACAGGTGCATCAAGTCCCTGGCTGTTTTCAGACCACTCTTCAAGAGTGCCATATCCTTCAGCAAGATAACATCAGACCGTAGTCACAAACCGGACACTTCAAAAATCGAAGACTTTGGCTGGGAGTGTCTAACCAGGAAGGTATCTCAACGGTAGGTCGGAACGGCTCAATGTTGTATATGCGCAGAATCGTCTCTCTGTGGGAAACAACAAAATGCAGGTATCCTGACCCCAATGCAACTCTGTGCAGTGTTAGGGACGACGGACATTGCGCCGTTGGCGGCTTTACTCCTATGGCTGAACGTGGAGGGCGGGCTCAAGCTGGCTGGAAACAGCAAGAACGAGTCAGCGGCGGTGGCGAAGAGGGAAGAAGGACGGCATAATCCCCATGATCGCTGTTTCCAGCCAATTTGAGCTTGTACAATGCGTGCAAGCCGAGAACTAACGCCGCCAATGGCCCAACTTCCGTCGTCCCTAACTCTGCGCAGGATGGTATTGGAGTCGAGATATGGTTGTTTCCCAGAGAGAGGCAATTCTGCCCATATACAATACTTGGGCCCTTCTGCTCTATCGTTGGGATAGTTTCCTGGTAACTCATCGATTTTACGACTCAGACTATGTACCGAGAGAATGCCATCTTCGTCGTTCGCTGCGGCACTCCTTGTTGGAAACCGATTTACCAGTGTGGATCAGGTCAAAGTGCACCTCCAAGGAATCTTCGCCTCATAATCACAATAATTCTACTTGCATCCGTGGAATAGATCTGATATCTAAAGGGTGCGTAAAAAGTATTGATGCACCTACTTTTTGTTTCAGCTCCAGCTTTCTCTTTCTACCCCTCTAGGTTTTTGTGTGTTATTTTTATTGTCTGTATTGTGCTCAAAAAACACGAAAAAAACTGAAGAAACATGATGGTCATCGTTACGGGGGCCCTTTTTGTCTGTGACCCAAAGAGCTGAATACTTCCTTAACAAGAGAATTTGGCGCTGTTCTAAACGGTTGCTGAGGAAAGAGGTCAGCAACCCAAACGTCAGCCAAGGCTCTGTCAGCACGATAACGCTCAAATCCAAAACTATCAATCTCTGTCCGATAACGGTAAACAGATAACGCGCGCAGGTGTAGACAGCTTCTCAGACGAGCACAGCTTAAACATGAATCCGCTGAATTACTATTTTTTAGCGGTTTTGGAGAATGAGGTCTGGGCTACTTTCAACAGAAGTGACCAGTCGCAGAAGGCTACCCTGTTAAAAGCACGGGACGAAATCCAAGCAGAGTACTTGCGGCGCGTGCTCATGAATTTTTCCGTCGTTTTCGCTCCTGTATTCACAGTAAAGGAGCCAATGTCAATTGCGAGTTACTCTATCGTGTTCGCAAGATCATTTTCCATATCTCTCAAGTGAACATTTTAAAACTTACTGCGCAATACTATTTCCACAACCGTCATTTACTGCGTCAATACTTTTTACGCACCCTGTATACCCAAGGGCAAAATGTAATGTCTTAGGTTGTCCCATAAGTCCCCGCCGTTTTTTTTTCAACGATTCACAGCAGATTTCGCCGGCGGTCTCTTGCATAGCGCTGCATAGCTTTCGAAAGAGCATGATGGTCTATCAGAAAATGTGTTGCATTCCTTTTTTCATCGTGAATTTTGTCAATTTTTAGGTCGTTGAAGTGGAAAGTGAAAAGGTGAAAAAGTAGCCATTTGAGCACTTGTTCTCTCCGCTTAGGTTTGTAATTTTTTGCACAGTTTTTATAGCGTTCGGAAGACAATGTTCTGTACTACAAGAATATGTGTTAGTGCTATTTGCTCGTCTGTCCTTTATTGATTTTTAGGTCACCAAATTGGGAATTCCGACTTTTCCGCCCGAATTTTTACCAAAACTCCGGTTCTGTGGTGGAACTTTTTTGCATGGTGTTATATGTCGTTTGGAAGAGGATTTCTTGCTCAGTAAGAATTTATGTCGCGTTTATTGGCTCCCGCTGATTTCTGTCGAATATCAACAACTGAAGAAGGAGAAGGAGTTGTTGGTGAAGACGATTTTTCTCTTTTTGGCATTTTGTTGATATTCAATGGAAATCAATAAACGCGACACATATTCTTATAGAGCAAGACATTTTCTTCCGAATGACATATAACACCAACCCAAAAAGTCCAACCACAGAGCAGGAGGAGCTGTCGGCAAAAACAACCATCCTCCTTCGGACGTCCCAATTTGATGGCCTAAAAATCAATAAAGGGCAAGTGAGAAAATAGGACCAACACATATTATTGTAGTACAGAACATTGCCTTCCAAATGCTATAAAAAACTGCGCAAAAAATCACAAACCCAAGCGGAGAGAACAAGTGCGCAAATGGCTACTTTTTCACTTTTTCACTTTTCAATTCAACGACCTAAAAATTGACAAAATTCACGATGAAAAAAAGAATTGCAATACATGCTCTGATAGAGCGATTCATTCTCTTTCGAAAGCTATGCAGCGCTATGCAAGAGACCGCCGGCGAAATCTGAAGTGAATCGTTGAAAAAAACGGCGGGGACTTATGGGACAACCTAATAAGATTAGATTTCTTTACTAATCGAGCAGGAACCGAGTTTCGGAAGTTCTAAAAAAAGTTCTTCCTAACTCCTCAAGGCAGTACAAAAAATTCGTTGACAGGTATCTCCAGGACGCTTGTTAGTTTACTCGTTTGATGACTTCAAATTGTTTTGTTCATTATTGCTTTACATGCAGTTTGTTAACTGTATTTGATTTGTTATCTGCGTGGCTCTCCACGCACAAAAATGAATAAATAAACATCTGATAAATGTGAAACTGTTCTGCGCTTTAGTGACCTTACGTTGATTATTGGTTATTATTTGCTGCTCGTTAATAAGAATTTTCGTGGAAGATGCTTGAGAGTCCACGAAATTATTGCAAGCCTGGGGAAGCCAGAGACGGCTCACATCCGTTTACATTTCAAATCGCTGTTTATTAAATTTCACTGATCTTTCGTTTTTCTTCTAATTCACAATGGTACATAAACCAGCTGTAAGTGCACGATATATGAAAAAGAAAGAAGATGCCCTCTATGATTGTCTTCTTCCTTGTGATGGTGGGTTGATTGCTTCCACTACCAATATTCGAAACCATTGTGAATTATGGCACCCCTCTGACGAAAGTAGGCATTCTGAGTCGCAAAATATTCTCTAAAAAACAGAAGTGTCAATAACTTTCGTCCGCGAGGTGGGTAGTAAAATGTCGGCAGTTTTGAGAACCGCTCTTTAGCCACTTTCCATTCGTGGTTCCTTTTTGCTTCAATTTATTTATTTAAAATGACCAATAGTGCGCTAGGACGAACAAATACGACACAGTAACATCAAAATAGTCTTGAACGACATAAGTAACAGCACTAGTAAAACTTCGAGTAGATCGGTGGATGGGTATCACTATGCATGCCTCAGGATAAGACCAGAGGTATTCAGAGTTTCAGTTCAAAATACTAGAGCATAATATAAGACCTGTAACGGAATATAGTAGCGAAATTAAGCAAGATGGTTAAGCGTAAGCAGATTAACAGAACCATCAGAGGTGCGAGGCTGGTTGTTCAGTATAACTATGGTGTGATTCCGAGTGAGCGAAGAAATTACTTTCGAGCAACTTTACGAGAGGGAAGCACCCAGGAGTTCGGTCTTATCCCGATCGTACCAGGGAGAACAACCTGCTACATTACGCTCTCTCTCGGTATTGCTTCCATAGGAAATAAATTTGTCAAATGTCAATCAATTTTATGTTTTCTTCAATATTTCAAAATGCAGTAGGTTCTATGGACCACTGGTTTGTCTTTCAGCAGGACGATATCTCTCTGCTCCTGCTCATCGTCTGTTGCATGTTTTCTAAAGATCTAGGTCGCAGTCGCAGCAGTGAAAAACTTTTTCTTTGAAATGATGAACGCTACCTCCAAGTATAAGCAATTTGCCCCCTCCGGCCTACCTGCTACCTGGTTTTTCGTCTTGGGCATGCTTACCGGTGCCTCTTGTGCTCCCTGTTGATTCCAAGTGCTTCCCTCGCCTCTTCGTACAGTTCTTGCTTCAAGTTTCTCCAGCCACTGAATAGCCGCTCTTTGATTCTTAGTTATGATTGGCTATTGAGGTTTTTGTGGCTTTTAGATTTATGTTTTGGTGATACTCTACTAGTTGATGATTGTGATAGTTGGTTTCTTCTGGGCAGATGTCTTATTACTCTCAGTTATTCATGTCTAATAGGGTGGTCTAATTCCATATAAACGGTCCTGAGTCGTGATCTTCTCTTTATATATTTTATCTTCCGTTCTGTTCAAGGCTTATTCGTTTTATTAATGGCAATTGTTGCGTACCAGTATAACGAGGCTCCTGATATACGGAACCCGCCTGGTGGTGTGTTCTCAGGGAGCAATAGATTGAAACACATGAAACTATGTGTTCAACCATGATACTTACATAGGGTAGGGTTGGTTTTTTTTTGGGTTCACGGTTTCATATCTTGCTTTCGGCTTTGCTAGTTCCAGTATTGATATTTTTATTAATGTCTTTTCGTTTTTTCATAAATACACAATATACTCGGCCGTTAAATAATGCCACCTCAGGCTAAGTGTTTTGTTGCTGGGAGTGGGATCTCTGCATGAAACCAACTTGTATGCTTGGCCTGTTCTGTCATGAATGTTCTTTTTCCTATCTCTTTGACTATTGAGTTTTAATACGTTGCTTCATCTCCTTCTGTTCTTTTTTGTTTCAAGTTCATATTTTTTTGTGTTCATTACCTTTTCTCCACTACAGTTGTCTTGTATCCAGCATTCTTGGTTCGCCTTTTGCTTTATGACTACGTTTGGCACGTCCTTAGCGGCGTAAATAAATAAATAAATAAATAAATAAATAAATAAATTTGAGATAAAAGACACGGGGGCGAATATTTTATTAGAGATATACGTGCTTGCCATGGACTCTATGGTGCTACACACAGAAGCTCCAGACAGGAAGGAAGGAATGATGGAGGCGAGTAGGTGAGATCGATCGGAGAGAAGAGTTCAGTGAAATAACAACGCGAGATACCAAATAACAGACCGCGAGAAAGACGGAAAACTACTCAAACACAGGAAAGGAGAACGTGAACATAAAGGAGAGAGCTGCAGGTATCAAATGCATGACTGTTGAACAGCTGGTGCTGCTGATTTTTGGCAACTCACAATACAGCATAGATTGAGAAAATATTCAGCAAAGGTTGCTGCTTCTAATACGCGTACGACACCGAACGAATAATAACATTAATTTAGCCATCCCCTTCTAACAAGGACGTGTTCAGCACAAAGGCCCCGTTTATACTTCGTTGTGGCGCGACGCGATGACACGCAATGAGGCCAAATTGATCGACCGCGTCGCACAATCAATATGGCCACTATGCGTGGCGTGGCGTCGCGCCGCGACGAAGTATAAACGTGGACTAACGCTAATGGTTCACCTTAGGATCGATAAGCAGCGGCCCAGAAATTCTATATAGAATGTCGAATCTACATCTGAGAAAATAAATACTATGAACAATGAACTAACAGCGGAATATATTAGAGATAACTGTGGACACAGTGTTGCTGCGAATCACTTGATAGCGTGAAAATACCCTTGCGCGGCTACGCGGAACAACTCTGTGGTCAGGCTGGGATACATGGCAAAGAAAGCTTGAAATCACTTCTACAAATTGTAAGGGAACAAACAGTTACATGCCTACGCCTGTTTTAAGTGTTCCGTTGATGGACGACGCCTTCACCTTCATCTGGCCGGCCAGAAGCGGGTTGATGGCGTACAACCAGTCATACATCTGAAATACGCAGGTTAAAGTTGATTGAAATGAGGAGGTAGATATTGAGGACCACAAATCAGAAAGAATTAGCGAGGAACCTTCAAAACTACATCGCTACGACGGCGACCGATAACTGGACGGTACGAGGGCACTTTTGTACTTTACGGACTCCAGAGGACGAGGAGAGGTCGAAAATTTTTTTCGCCCAAACTTCGCCCAGGGGGGTAATTTGGAGTGCTGACCACGAATCTGACATAGTTTTTGAATTTCGGCCGATTACGGTAGATTACGGTAGGTACTGGTGACTAAGGCTGTCGAGGTCATAATCATCGATTTTGCTCAAACTTCGCCCAGGGGGGTAATTTGGAGTGCTGACCACGAATCTGACATCCGTATATCGTTGTGCGCTGGAGTACGGTAGATTACGGTAGGTACCGGTGACTAAGGCTGTCGAAGTCATAATCACCGATTTCGCCCACACATCGGCTATAGGGGTTATCTGTGGTGCTATAGGTGAGCACAGCATGCAAGTGGTCCCGCAGCGATCGCCTGAAAATTCGCAAATCAGCGGAAAATCATTTTTGCGGGAAACCTTTCGATAGGCGGAGGCTTAATCGAGAGATAGCAATCTAAGGATCATGTGGCCCTCCAGGCACTGTTCCGCAACCGCCGCCAGGAAGAACTGCGCGACTTCAAGCTGAAGGAAGTCTTTGGAAAGCTATTAAATATGGACGCAGCCGATTTCCAGGAACGGCTTAGAAGTATGGGATTGCTCGCAATCGGTGACTATGACCTCGACATCCGTAGTCACCGGCACCTACCGTAATCTACAGTACTCCAGCGTAAAACGAAAAACGGATGTCAGATTCGTGATCAGCACCCCAAATAACTCCCCTAGGCGAAGTTTGGGCGAAATCGGTGATTATGACCTCGGCAGCCTTAGTCACCGGTACGTACCGTAGTCTACCGTACTCCAGCGTAAAACGAAAAACGGATGTTAGATTCGTGATCAGCACCCCAAATAACCCCCCCCCCCATGTGAAGTTTGGGCGAAAATTTTTTTCAACCTCTCCTCGTCCTCTGGAGTCCGTAAAGTACAATAGTGCCAAACTGCCGGCAGCCTAACCGCTCATGTCAGTTTTCATCCACGTTTTCCTCCGTCCTTCACGCTGTTTGCTCACGTTCATGTATTTCTTAAAACTCGCTGTTCCTCTCATTATATTCTTCGGAGGTTGCTAAGTCGTTAAGGCGCAATTCTCCTATTGGAGAACCAATAAGTTCTCTATTAAAACAAACGACTCAAGACCACTGAAAAATGCAGTGACTCAAGACCACTGAAAAATGCAGCAAGATGAAAGGAAAAGAAAAACATAAACGAGAAGCGCGAGGCAGAAGGTGGGACGAAAAAATACGACGTTCCTGCAACAGACATCTCACAACCAAAAAGCGATTTGTTTAGCACAGAAATGTTTGCCAACGTAAACAAGCAAGGAATAATAACAAATATATGACAGCGGGAAAATTTGGAAAAACCAGCTGCATAGCGGCTAACGTTCAGCCAGTTAACGAACAGTTGCGATAAATGGAAACGTTTCGTCACTCACTACCATCAAAAATGAAGAAGTGTCCGCAGTTCGTCCACGAGTAAGCAAGCGAGAGAGAAAAAAGCCGTGGAGGTTTCATACCAACGTTCCCGCGACTGTTGCACGTCTCCTTGTATTGCACGGCGACAGGTGACAGATGCTGTCGGGAAGTATGTTTATCCTCCACAATTCGGACATATATTAGATTGAGTCATAAATTTTGCAACATTTCTATTTTTCTAGAACTCCTTGTAAATCCGCTGAAGTATTATATCCTGTTTGAAAGCCTGCTTCCCAGCGATCACTTTGAGTTATGATTCGTCAATTTTTCTTGCGTTGTTAAGAGGTTTTATTCACTAGAACGATGACCACTCAAAGTGAAAAAGTGAATGATTTCATTTTCAATTAGTTCAAGCTCGACAGCAACCCAGCTACAGGGGTCAAGCACATTCAGGAAGTCACCGGCAATTCACTCCTAACCGAATGAATTATTGGAGATGCTATCAGCAGTTCCTTTCCGCCCAAAAAGGTAACAAAGACAAGCCACTCCCGGGAAGATCAACTGCTGTAAACAAAGGGCGCCTGCGCAAACCCATCAAGTTAAGTTCTTCTCAAACCACACTAGGACTAACCGCTGATCTCCACACGTCCCAGTGAACCATCGCTCGTCGGCTGCGGATGATTGGAAGGTCGCCAAATTCGCCTTCTTCAGTGTCTCATGCTTTGACAGAAACCCAAGTAAATCACTGTGCTCCCGACAGCCGAGAACTCCTGCACCGGCTCTAGCGAGGGGACCTGGACCGAATCGTTACCATTGATGAAAAGCAGATGCTTCACTCCAACTGTAAAGCCGGAAGCAATAGCTGGAACGCAAGGAGCCTGGGGTTCTGAAGTCAAAACGGGAGCTCCACCGAAGGAAGGTCTTGTTGTGCGTTTGGTGGATGTGTAGTGGTCCAGTGGGCAGGGAGCTGCTCCACGTAGTCAAACCATCCTTGACGTTTGCTCTTACCAACAACTCTATCAGATCCAGCAAGAAATAGTGGAGAAAGAAGTCAATACGAACCAATATTTCTTTCACGAGGACAAAGGCCGACCGCTTACGGCACTTCAGATGCTGGCAAAAATAGAGGAGTTGGGCTGGACCATAATCAAGCCACCACAATACACCCCGGACATTGCGCCGTTTGATTGCCATATGCTTCCGCCGATGGATCACTTCCTCCATGGGAGGCGCTTCGTCGAAGTCGATGAGGTCATGGCGGTAGTACACGATTTCTTTAGGTCGAAGCCGACCAAATTCTACAGAGATGTAATCCACTCAGTTCTGAGTAGCGGAAGAACCTCATAGAGAATAACGGCAATTGCTTCGTTTAAGTCAGTCTTTTTTTGGTAATCTTGTTTTTGCTGGAAGACTAATTTTGTTGCAAAAATTATAACTCAACCTAATACCAGGTTGTCCAATAATTCTTGTCCGAAAATTTCACCATTTTTAATTTTTTTCAACTTTATTGAAGTCTAATCAACAATATAATAACCACAGTTATCCACAACAGTGGCCCATCGATTGGGCAGGTCGCCGATGCCCTTCGCCCAGAACTCCGGGGGCTGCGACTCGAAGAAGTCCGCGATGTCGGCTTTGAGGTTGTCGTAGTTGGTGAATTTTCTTCCGGCCAAATGGTGCTTCAGCGGGCGGAACAAGTGGTAGTCGGAGGGGGCGAGGTCCGGGGAATACGGCGGATGGGCACCCGTCTCCCAGCCGAGCGTCGCCAACTTCTGCTGGGTCTCCTTCGCCACGTGGGGGCGCGCGTTGTCATGCAGCAGGTGGACCGAGGCCCGTCGGGGACGCTTTTCTCGGATAGCGGCGGGTAGTTTCTCGAGCTGATCGGTGTAGATGGAGGCGGTGACCGTCCTGCCTTGCGGGAGCAGCTCGAAGTACATCATGCCCTTGGCGTCCCATCAGCAGCAGAGCATGATCTTCAGCGGGTGCAGGTCGGCTTTCGGCGCCGTCGGCGGCTCTTCTCCGCGCGGCACGGCGGGCGACGTTGTCGTAGAGGACCCAGCTCTCATCCCCAGTAACCATGTCCTCGAGAAACTCCTTGCGATGCGGACGAAGGAGGAGGGACTGGCAGACGGCCATGCGGCTCTGCTTGTTGGCATCCGTCAGACGGTGGGGGATCCAACGGGCCAGAACTTTGTGGTAGCCGAGTAAGTTGAGTCGATTGTGGATGGTGAACTTGCTACAGCCGAGCGTCGTCGCCAGTTCACGGGTGGTGGCTTTCGGCTTCTCCTTGATACAGCGACGGACTTCGTCATCATCCACCGTAGAAGGCCTCCCGCTGTGCTCCCTGTCCTCGAGGCTCGTGTCGCCGCTCTCGAAACGATTGAACCAGCGCCTGACTGTGCGTTGGGACACTGCATCCTCCTCGCACGCTCTGCAGATGTTGGCGACCGCGGTGCCCGTGTCGTTGCCCAGCAGCCACTCGTAGTACACGAACGTACGAATTCGACCTTGGTCCATTTCAGCTTGTACTGGTAGCTAGACGCGGCGACTGCGCCTTATATGCCCCTAGCGTGGAACTCTGGAGAACCTTCTAGAAGGTTTTTACACTTGCCTGATATTATAACACTTCTAAGGAAAATTATAGAATTTTGAAAATTTTCGGACAGGAATTATTGGACAGCCTGGTAGGTATATCCTATCCTTTGTCGGTGTGTCGCGCGAAGTGGGACAACTGCTCCCGCAAAATCCACGAGTACAATGGAATTGGGGTTCTCGTACGGAAAACGTTGAGCTCCTGCCACAATGTGTGACAGTTGATCGCCCTGCCGCCGAGGGCTTTGCGGGAGTACACAAAAGGCCTTAGGCTAGAAATTGAAGAACGTACTAGCGACTATCTCGAAGCAGTGCATATAATTTGAAAAACTACTCCGACACCCCAAGTCGGGACTTGTACTGTAGAGGCCGAACGGCGCTGCGCTTTACCATCTACCAACTACGATTAGGCAATGCACTCAAGCAATTTTGGTAGTCTTCATAAGTCGCGTCGACTGGGGACTACAGCATAAGTGCCGCCTAAAAGGTTTCAAGGGGTTTCTGGATAAGAATTTTGAAATAATTCTTCGCCGAACTGCTCAACTAGAAAGTTAAAAAATTGCAGTTAGTTTTCATGTAGCAACTGCAGTGATACTCATAGATAGCCCGGATTTTAAGTGTGAATTAAGAAGTACGAACCTCATCACCAGGCATAATTTGCATCAGGAAACCGCGATGATTCGTACAAACGGAGAAGGTGTTCGGAACTTTCAGCATCGCCTGCTGATCCTCCGAGTATTCCACTCGAGCATTTGCAAGGTTGATGATGCCTCGAATCACCTAAATTTGTAACAGTAACAATAGCTATAGCATATTCTACGCTGTTAGTTATATTCTTATTTCTTCTTTACAGAAGAAGAGGATGCACTTCTTCGAAAAACCTTTACCAACTTCTATCCTTACACCAACAATAGCATTCCTGGCCAATGGCCTAAATCTGGTGTAAATCACTGATAACCTAGAGTGTTTCAGTTTCAGCAGTCAGCGGTGTGAGAATAAGAAATATAAGAATGTAGAGTAATTAAAGCTACAAAAATTCTGCACGATATTCCGTTTCGTTTTCGCGAAGATCGGCATCAAACGCCACAAATTCTCGAAGCTGTGGAACGAAATGTTCGAAAAGCCAAGCTCAATGTCCAAAGTCTTTGTGGTTATGATTCTACATAATTTAACCTGAAAGGAGACTGACCAGATCCTTTTCATCGCGGAAGAGAAGGATGTATGGCCGTCGAACGACCACCCAACGTCTTGTCCAGCCTTGCGTCTTCTCTTCCAGGAAGTTCATGTAGCCCTTTCGGGACACAACCACTCCAACGCGCTCTTCAGTCACCTGAGACATACACAAATTTAAATGAGTTTCTTTAGTAGATTGTCGTATACACAAGGGAAGCTCCTGTTATAGCTTGACGTGCAACTGAAATCCCAACCTCCGGCACAAGAATGTTCAGGTGGCTGAGGCGGGTTCCGCTCAGACTTCGCTTCAGCGCCAACTGGTCGAGCACGTCGTCGGTGCAGCTCAGGTTTTGATCCGATTTTGATTTCTGTCGACTAAGCTGATCCAACGAAGGAGACGACTTGATCATCGACCTGAATTCGATGTGATAAGTGAAAAAGGCGCCAGTAAGATTATTCCAGCACGTAACAGTAAGACGTAGGCTGACTTGTCGGAGGTCGGTGATGTGATACTGTTGCTGCTGCTCTCGTCGCTTAGTTCCTGAGCCTTGTTGCCAGTTGGCGGATCCTTGTTAACCGGTATACGCTGAGTGATCAGTCGAATCACCTTGTTCACAATACCTAAACAGCAGTGGGGATCGTCGTTGTTTAGCAATTGCTTATCTGGTGTCACATATGTGCTTGATTTAGTTGGCATCGGTTTTGAATAGGGCAATTAGGATTTTGAGCAATTTCACAATGACCTCGTCGCTCCCGCCTAAGGCCCCGTTTATACTTCGTCGCGGCGCGATGCGATGGCCACGCAATGAGGCCAAATTGATCGATCGCGTCGCACAATCAGTATGGCCACTATACGTGGCGTCGCGTCTCGCCGCGACGAAGTATAAACGGGGCCTAAGGCCTATGTTATACTTCGGCGACGCTGTTGTCGGCGACGTCGGCGGCAGTGTTCAGCGGGTGCTACGCAGTGCGTAGCAGCCCACGCAACACAGCGTCGCCGAAGTATAACATAGGTCTAAGGCTTATGTTATACTTCGGCGACGCTGTTGTCGGCGAAGAATAACAAAGGGCTAAGCGGGCGAAAGCAGGGGCATAAAAAGGTGGACCCGGTAGTTGTCTGTTTTCTCTACGCCCACATTCTCCTTCAGCTTCCATATCGGTCGCTATTCTCGTAATTTGTTTCATAATTTTCACACTTCGTATCGTTGTATTGGCGCCATATTTGTCGATAAAAATATATTACGGCGCCTTCACAGTATTGGACAAAATCCAGTCCGGGTGCTATGTACTTGAACAAGTAGTGTAAGGCATGTGGTATAGTGTAGCGGAAGTATCCGCGGAGCAGGAATAATCCAGTCGGGACCCAACGCGCGCCTAATAGCCGCAGTCCGCAACATCCATTTTCCGCGGATCGGCGGCGGCGGTCGGTGGACGGGCTGGTATACTACATGTCAATGCACCGCGGGAGACTGTCGGTCGGCGTTGTCAAAAATGTTATCAAAAAATAAACGTGCTCCAATTCGAAAGCGACCGATTCCGTGAACTTGGAACGTTTCTAATTCAGGGAATGATAAGCGTGCTCCAATGCAATTACCACTCAGTGTCGGCCGCCGACCGTACTGTAAATTAAATCTGCGGTGATACATTACCTCGTGCTTTAGGTTCTGAATCTTTCACCGAACACCGCTAGTGTTGGAAAAGACAATGAATAGAAATAATGGAGTGGAAGGCCTAACATACATTTATTAACTTTGAAATTGGATCACACATTTTCCCAGCAGAAAGCGAGAATGCGTAAAATAAACGAGTCCCTCTTCACAGCGGCTGGCGGAGTGCTTGTGTAATCACATCCAGAGCTGCTATAACGATGTTTTGTTCCGATCAAAACTAGCGCCGGATTCGATCCTATACCGTCTACTTATGGGGCAGGATGCTACGCACTTATGTGTGGTTTGGTGACTATCGATTTTTCGCGACTTGTTGCGTTGTTGTATTTCGTAACTTAATTTTAGACTGTCATTTGAGGGGGACACTCGATCAGCGATTTGCCTATTTTTGTGGGTTTGATGTACACGTGTTATTCCAAATGTGGGCAACAGTTACCTGTGATCCGTTGCTAATTCCTATTGTCGAGAGTTATCACGTGCTTATTGGCGTATGTGGTTATTGCGCAACTATTGACGTTGAGTTCTTGCAAGGTGGTTTTAGGAAACATTGCTGACAACAGGTTTGCTGGTGACATCAATTACGAGAGGGGGGGGGGTTCTCGAGCAGACAATTTTTGAACTAAAAGAGCAGTCTAATCAAATAAAAGTTAGGCGTTTTGTTCGAAGTGACAAACGTTTGAAGAGGCATCTACGCTTTTGTGCAACCCTCTGTTGTTTGCTCTTTAGCAGTTTTGACGTCGTTCGTCGTCTAAAGATCTTGTTTGCAGGCTGATGAGGAAATGACTCATGGATCGTCTCCGCCGTCATCTCTGGCGCACAGTCCTCAGTAGGCAGAAGGTCGTGGCCGCACGTGGCTGACGCTTCCTTTTCTAACTGCAATCGCGCAACGGCGCGACATATTCTGAGCGCGGCGCGTCGATCGGCGAATTGACGCGCTGCGCCGCGGCGGAAGTATAGAAGGCGCATTATACTAACAACGGTTTTCATCGAACGCAACATACCCCACCTCGCAAAATCAACACACCGATGAGAGACGGCACGTTTACTAATTTCTTCGTCCGGAGCGCCGTGCGCGCACGCCGCGTGAGCGACTTCGTCAGCTGGCCGTGCGAACGGGACTTATTCACACGACTTCTTCCTTGCTTTACACCCATTGGTCGGACTTCCCTTTTGAGAAGCAGGTAGTTATTAACGCATATTTTGTGCTAGTTCCATTATTCACTGCTCTGCTCTCTCGTCATTAAAATCTAAGCTCATCGACCTTGTCGAGTAAGTTTTTTGCTTCTTTCCCAGCAGGAAGGTTCTGCTCACGTTAGTCCATTCATTGGAGGTCCTGCTGTCGAGTAGGCAATCATTTTGCCGTAGTCCTAGTTCCGCTATTCTTTCCTTGTTGGATTTGATCGTTATCAATGTCAATCGGTGCGGGACCCATACGCATTTGGCTAGCAAGTCGTATGCGTTTTGCCACGCCATCGCGGGCTTGCCGCAGAGGGCGGCGTCGCGTCTGACGCGCGCGACCAAATTTGAGTAAACGTTCCCACCCCGATACATGGGTGAGTGCTAAGTGGTCTCACATGAGGTGTGGATAATACGTTCGATTTCAACGACACCGGTGGGGCAATGGCGTAGCATCCTGCTCAGTAAGCAGAGTGTGCGAGTTCGAGTCCTGCCTGGCGCCAGGATTTGGTCGCAACAACCATCGTTATAACAGCTTATGAACTCAGTATCAGCCGCATAAGGCTTGAAGAAAATGGCCTTAATCACATCCAGAGTTTTCTTGTGGAACGATTTCGCACGGATTTCACGCCAGATACTGGAACTACAGTCCGACGTATTTTGTAAACAAGCATCACGCGGAACTGAATTTGTACCTAATGGCTTCATCTACCCTGAAGCAAGACTAGTCGCTTCAAAGGTGCCACTTCTGAACCTACCTTTTTCTTTCTCATCCAACTTCACGGTGTCTGGAATGGCACAGATAGGCTCACATGGCGAGACTGGTGTCTTCAACTCTCCATGTTTCCTCTTTCCCTTCAGTTTTTCTCGAAGTCGAAGGAAGAGTCGTACTCTCTCCACCTGGAACTCATCTATTTGTAAACGACGTTGTGGAAAGTAGTATTTATGATGAAGGATAAAGGATGGAGGTCCGCGTTAGTCATTCCCTTTAAGGAGAAGGGCCAAGCATCCTACATTCAGGGATCTGGTATACGTCCGAATCGCTCCAGCGACTGGTTGCGGCTATAGTGTTGAGAGGGTAGCTACGCAGTTCGTGACCAGTCGCTGGAGCAACTCGGAGGTATGCCAGATGCCTCAGTGTATATAATGAAGGCAATTTTTTAAATTTAATTATATATGTTCTAAGATGCGTTCAAAACACTGCTCGGACGCGGTAGCATACATTAGAAAGTGTCAAGACTAAAAATTCCAACGAGAAATCTGTCAAGAATAATTACGAAATGACGAAAGAAGTGCTTTCCATGTGGAATAATAAAGTACCTGTTGAAGCCGCGTCAGCTTCTCGAGCTCCCATTGATGCTCGAAAATGAGCGAATCGCCTCGTGGACGCCACTGACCGAGATTCTCCTCACCGCGGACGTATGCTGAAGACGTGTCGAGCACTCGACGCTGGCGACGAACGGCTCCTGGAAGACAGAGGACCGTTTGTGTGGTACATTCAAAAGTAGAAAGCTGCTGCTTGGAGTAACTGGGAGCGGAAAGCGGACCACTGCAACCGTTGAAAGAGAGGGATCACTTCAGGAATGATTAGTTCAAAATGAATATTGTAAAGAAATTTGGCTCATCCTCTTCGAGATCCACAGTCGACCCAGGATAACGTTCAAAACTTCCGTTATAGAGGAACCCTCCACCTTTTTACCTGTAGTTTATTAAGTGGACCGAAAGTAATGAGACTCTCCATTTCCTGCCCATATGTCTCGTGACTGGAATCCCTCTTCTCGTATTTGTATGTCTGTTTACTACTTACTGAAGGCCACTTGAGAAGTTACCACTTTCGTCCTTTTCAGAAGCATGCCGAATCTCCAGTCTGCCTTACGACGCCAGGGCGATATTGGAGCGACCTCTGTGTCGCGCAAATTTCGCCCATTTCCCAACCCGAGCATCCTGGACTCAATCGTCACGCAGGATTACAAGTACGTCCTCTACATTGACCCTGCTAAGCAGCCAGTCTGAGTGAGGCCTGGTGACCCGATACCGACCTTCGTTCGACGAGATGTTCACGGCGAGAAGCACCTTCTGAGCTTTGGGTCTGCACCCAGGGACCGGCATACTGGAAGCTGTTTTCCTAGAGCACGACGATGGACTCCAAGTGCGAGTCGACGGTCCATTTCTTCTATTCTTTCTGTTCCAAGGCCATGGCGAACGAAATAGAAGCAATGGATCGGCGATCTTCGACTACATCACACCCCATCGGGTAAAGTGACCACGGATAAGCTTGCTCAGCTGGGCTACGTTCACATGCTTCACCCACCGTATTCGCCAGACATCTCTCCATGCGACTACCACTATTTCTTGAGCCTAAAGGACTTCATAGTCGGAAGGGACACAAGGACCTAAGCAGACCTTGAAAACCATATCGAACAGTGGAGCAACACCAGGCCTAAACAGTTCTGGAAGGATGGGATCAGGAAGTTAGCTGAGCAATGGAGATAAGTCATTGACCTTAATGGAGAATACATTATTCAGCACGGTTAAATTATAAAGAGATAAAGAAATTAGTTGAATTTGTCTCATTACTTTTGTCCCTCCCCTTAATACTTGCATCTCATGTCTTATTCCTCCTCCATATCCTATCCCGTGACTCCTTTGTAAGTTTCACTTCCGTTATCTGCTGGCTGACCGAGCTGTACTTGCTTGTTCAACAACAGTTCTCGGTAGCTTCATCAAATGGCTTTGTTCCGCCCAAGTTTGTGGCAAAACACGACTGTCGCTCGTGTTCGAACAACAGAAGACCCGCGTGACCCACGGGTTACAGAGCACCCATTTTGGCGATAAAATTGTGCGGTAAAGGAAAAAGGTGAGAGAAAGAAGGAATCTGCAATCGCCTCTGCATAAATGCGGTGCTCACAGTGCATGGACAATCGGTTGGAGCCTTCGCTCTTGGCCTCCTTCTGTCCTCCTCCAATTACTGTTGCAATGCATTTATATGCCGGTTTATTCATTGTGGTTCAAGTACCCAAGTTTGTGGTAGAACACGACTGCCGCTCATGTTCGAACAGAAGAAGACTCGCGTGACACACGAGCTACAGAGCATCTTGGCGATAAAATTGTGCTGTAAAGAGAAAAGGTGCGAAAAAGAAGGAATCCTAAGAGGAAATATAACCTGGTAGTCTGGTTGTTAAAAGGTGAGAATGTTAGTATTCAAAATGGTCTTCTGGGGAAGATGGCAGCGTAACGAGACACATAAGCACTTGCTTAGCGTACCGGGACTACCTGAGTCGCTCGCATCTTTTAAGCACAATTGGTAGACGCCCGGCACTCGATTCATCTCCGGCGATTTCGAGATGCCACCGATGAGCGAACGACAGAACCTGAAACATGTTACGGTAGTCTTTACAGTTCTAATCGATTTTCAAACAGATAATGGTACTTGGGGGTCCAACAGAAATAACGCAATATGTCGCCCTTTCGACGGGGCATTTTTTTTTGAAGGACGCGCCACCTTCACGTGACATTTTATTTGAACGGTTTACCTAATTTACCTTTTAACGCAAAAATGTTTCGTCAAAAAATCAAAATTGTTTCATTATAAAAATTGAATTTTCAACTACCATTTTCAACGAAAAAATTTTGCGTTAAAATCGGTAAATTGGGTAAATTCGTTAAATAACCTTTCCCTTAGCTGCAGTCAGTTTGGCTGCATTTCAGCATGTAAAATATTAGGTTGTAACGAATTCAATGGCACTGGCTCGCGCCATTTTTTGGCGCGTCTTCACGCGTTTGATCAAGAACAAACCGTAACATGTGGCATATCATTTAGAAGCGCAAACTTTGCTCTACCGGTGAGTACCAAACTTTCTATGTAAAAGTGGGAAAACTTTAGAGTTTTATTGACTTTTTTGCAGATGGACAAAAGGGTAATCCGAGGCATTTACTTGTATGAATTCAAGCTGGGCACTACAGCTGAGGAGGCGGACGAGAAGATCAACGCCGCATTCGGTCAAGGATGTTCCACAATTCGGACGGCGTATCGTTGTATCAGAAGTTCCGGAATGGAGATGAGAGCTTGGAAGAACATGAAGGTCGTGGGAGGCATAGTGATGTTGATGAGGACAAGCTGAGAGATGTGGTAGAGGAGGATCCACACAAAGGTACCAGGGAGATAGCGAAGGTTCTTGGCGTCAGTCACAACACAGCTGCCCGGCATCTGAAGGAAATCGGAAAGACCAAAAAGCTGGAAAGATGGGTGCCTCACGAGCTGTCTGAGGAGCAAAGAAACCGACGATATGAGATCTCGTCCGCACTGCTTCTACGAAACGAAACGGACCCATTCCTTGATCGCATCGTAACCTGTGACGAGAAATGGATAATGTACGACAACAGGCGACGATCGGCACAGTGGGTGGACAGCTATGAGAGCCCCAAGGTTTTTGCGAAGCCGGAATTGCACCAAAAGAAAGTAATGGCGACAGTATGGTGGTGTTCGGTGGGAATTATTCACCACAGCTTCCTCCCTCCCGGTGAATCCATCACGGCAGAGAAGTACTGCATTGAAATTGAAGAAATGATGAAAAAGTTGAAGGATATCCGGCCGGCCTTGGTAAACCGAAGGCGAGTTCTCCTTCTGCACGACAATGCTCGCCCCCATGTAGCACGAATGACGTCGCAGAAATTGAATGAGCTGAGCATTGAAACTCTACCACATCCTCCGTTTTCTCCCGACCTCTCTTCAACAGACTACCATTTCTTCAAGCATCTTGGCGACTTCTTGGTAGGGAAAATATTCAAATACCAACAGGATGCCGAAAGTGCCTTCGAAGATTTCGTCAATTCCAGAACTTCTGATTTTTACGCTACTGGGATAAAAAAGCTTGTGTCACGTTGGCAAAGATGTGTGGAATCAGAAGGTTTTTATTTCTATTAAAAAACTTGCCTACAAGCCGGGATATTAACTGTTTAATTTTACAGTGGTGCAGTGCCATTTATTTCGTTAGAACCTAATACCTGACCTTTTTCTTTATTGATTTTTTCGGCTCCACCTACGTGGCAATTATATTATATTAACCTCGAATTGGACACTTTTCAAATCAAATTGGACAACTCTAGGCTAGCCTTATACTTTTGAAATCAAATCGAGCTCTTACAAATCGAAATAAGCTTTTTCTACAAAAAATTAAACTAGAGACCCTACAAAAAGGTTAGAATAATTATTTGTTCGGTGGAAAATTTTAGTATATTAACTTTATTTAAAAACAAACTTTCTTTGGGCGCGTGTAGCGCAGTCGGCGCAGGAGCCGACTGTCGCCTGCACCAGGTTCATGGTTCGGATTTCCCACCTAGGTCAACTACGCTTTCCATCCCTCCGGGGTCGGTGAATTGGTATCGGACTTGTCTGGGAAGGATAAAGCGTTGACTTGTTCATCGGCTGGCCACCGCAAGTCATTGTATGGTCAAATGCGCATTCAAGTCACCTCCACGACATCTCGTAGAAGTAGAATGCGTGGCGCATCCCAAAAGGAACTGAATAACACCGCCCTTTTTCTTTATCCTTTATTTAAAAGGATAAAGGATAAAGAACGGCGTTACTCAATCCCTTCTGGGATGCGCCAGCGCATCCTACTTCTACGGGATGTCGTGGAGGCGACATGAATGCGTATTTGGCCATACAATGACTTGCGGTGGCCAGCCGATGAACAAGTAGCGCTTTATCCTTCACAGACAAGTCTGGTACCAATTCACCGACCCCGGAGGGATGGAAGGCTTGGTTGGCCTGGGCGGGAAATCCGAACCAGGAACCTGGTATCGGGTGCACGCGACAGTCGCGCCTCTTCCGACTGCGCTACACGCGCCCCTATCCTTTATTTAGCTTTATTTAAAACCTTAAGTCACCTACCCAATAAGTGAACACATTGTTTGAAATTTTATAAAACGTTTTTTGAGGAAAAATAATGGTCTAAAGCTCGCTTTAAAGAGCGGGAATGCGGCTATTTTTTAGTGCCAAAGGATGACTGCGACGTGCCCTCTTCCAAGACATCGGGAACTTCATTCGATTTGTGGTAGAATTTCTGTTTGTATGGAGCTGCACACCTGTAAACGCTTTACCAAATACCGCAGTAAAGAATAGATCCTCACTTTGGTGTTTCATATTAAGCAGCATTTTATTAACAGTAAGAAAAAACGCGAAGAGCTTCCCGAGTGCATGGCGCGATCTCGCCTTTTAATGCACTAAATGTTCTCTGCCTTGTTGCGCTATAGAAGAAATTTCAATTTATTATTTTCTCTCAAAAAATACAAATTTTCTGCATTGAAAAGTTTCGTTTTTGCCACCCAAGTAACATAGATTTCAATTGTTAAGCTCTTCTCCGTTGTATTCCAAAGGAAATACATAAGCAAACGCGTAATTAGAAAGGTGTTTTTCGTCTTATGTTAGCAGTGGTCCCCAGCATCTTATCTTTATCCTTTATAATTCCTCCACATATTAGATCGCTGCATATGAAATGGCCGCTTTTGCTACCTCAATTTCTGTGTGATTCTTTGGCTACGAATGTTCCCGTTTCAGGCATCGAATATAGTTTCTGAAAGCGTGGAACCTCGAATTCTTCTGTGGCGTAATTGGCTGTCGGCAAGTTTTCGACGCCGTTCTTACCGTATGAATCAAGTTATATTCAGGTGCTCTGCCTAGATGAATGGAAACGTGGACACAACGCCGCGACCGCACCTCGTGACGCCAACGCTGCATTTGGGGAGGATTTCGCTGAGGAACGCATAATTTGTCACTGGTTCGAAAGGTTTCGATCTGGAGATGAAGGTCTCGAAGACGAAGTCCGTGGTATGCCGCTATCGCTCCTTAACGACGATCAACTCAAAGCCATGACGGAAGCCGACCCGCGTCGAACTGTCACAGAGCCAGCACAGCATTTCGGCGTTGACGGCAGCACCATCAGTCGCCACTTAAGTGTGATCGGAAAAGTAAAGTAATTGGATGAATGAATCCCGAAGTGACCGTAGGGCAGATGCTGAAGCGTCACGACATCTGTGCTTCGCTAAGGCTGCGCAATCTAAAGGCGCATTTTTTTGGACAGGACCGTGACACGCGACGAAAAGAAGATCCTTTGCCACAATCGTCATCGCTCTGCACAATGGTTGGACAAGCATGAGAGTCCCAAAGAGATGCCGAAACCAAGTCTCCTTCCGAAGAATTAACACTTAACATACGAAGTTATTAACCGTATCTCAAATAGCTGTCTATTATATCCCGCCTCACCTCTAAGCCCTATACAGGATATAACAGAATAGAAGAAGAATTAAAAGTACAACAAGTAATCTCCCGGAGGATCGTCAGTAGGGCAGGGAGAGTGGTACAACCTATACTATCGAACGGGTTTATATAGAGGATTCCTAGGTAAGAATACAGCATGAAGAGGTCAAATAAAAATCAAGAGGAATAGCAACATAGGGTTAGAGGTGGTCTAATGAGGAATATACATACATATACCTAAATTATAGTGTTACAGGTGCGAGATACGCCTAACGGCGTGTCTCGCACTTGTCCGCTTCGCGGGGTCATAGGTTTAAGCTTTGTTCTCAGAAAATACTCTCACACAAAAATCGGATTTTGAAAAATGTTCAGTTTGAGGTAGAAATACTTCAGAAAGAGAAAGCGGCAATATTATTCATTGAAGTCCCATTTCTCCACGTTTCTTCATCGATGCGAACCGACAGCAAAACAACTCCCTCGAGAGAACTTGACCAAAAGTTTTTTTTCGTGAAAAAATTCAAATTGCCGAAATTCACGCCAAGGAGGCTGCGCTTCCTCTGGTGCAACAACATCCCATGTTAAACGGAAAACTTTACCCGCGTGAGATACGCCTTTACGTACCTCGCGCGAGCAACGTTTGCCGTTTAACATGGGATAATGCTGAGTTCTGAATGCGAACGGAGCGTGAGCAGGAGGAGGCTGCGCTTCCTCTGCTGCAGCAGTAGAATCTCATGTTCAAATCTGAATGCGATCGCTCGTCGTAGGACGATGGTGTCTACACTTCTGATTCCAGACGGTTGTGATGCGACGAAGGGGACCAGACTTCTGGATTCAGGCGTTCAGAAACGTGCGCAGACGCCGTTGTGTCAAGCAAGAGGAGGCTGCACCTCCTCCGGTGCAACAACATCCCATGTTGAACGTCAAACGTTGCCTGCGCGAGGTACGCATATCTCAGGCAGTTTTCTAAGCTGCGTGGGATACGCCTCATCATCTACGGGGCGGTAACTCAATTATATAGTGGTAGATAGGATAGAACTCCATTATCAATAAATAGAAAGGTTGAGTAGGTTCCTAATAAATGTATAGCTCTTTATAGGTATTAAAAATTCCATATTAATAACTAATGCATTTATTTTTCAGTATGCATCCAGGTATTGCTCGCAGGATGTTCTCTTTGTGTTAACCTAATTTTATGAGAGTATTAATGAGCATCGTGAGTCTACTTATGAAATCTTCTTTACGATTGCAATTCCTATAAATGCGTAAGATTTCTGTATAAATAATAGAACTCTTTAAACACTCACTTGCATAGGAATCGTAATGAGGAAACCTAATCACATTATAGTCGAAATAATCAGTTTTATTATATTGTTTTGTATATGTTGGTGGAAAACATGGTGACCCTACGGTGGACAATATCTGGTTCTTGAAGACTGGAGGGACTACCACAGCAGAAGTACCGTACTGAATTTGAAGGGGGATGCATCAGAAGTCGATTAAAAAACACCCGGCTTTGATCAGTCGAAGAAGCCCAATCCTACTGCATTACAACACGCTTTCGCACGTTCAAAAATTGCTGTCCAGAAACTGAATGAATTGGAATACGAACCTCTGCCTAATCCAGCATATTCACCCCGAATATAATTTTTAAACATTTAGATTGCTATGTGAAGGGTACAAAATTCAGCAACCAAGATGATGTCAAAACTGACTTCTTCTGTTTTATTAATTCTCGTAGTTCTGATTTTTGCAAAGATGGAATGTCTAGGCTATTGTCGCATTGGGAAAAGCGTAGTTATTTTAAAGATGCTTACTCGGATTAACAAAATTGTTTCGGAGCAAAATTATGATCCGTCAAATTTTCAGTCAAAATCGGCCATTTCATATGCAACGATATTGATGTGTCGATCGATTGATACTGCTCCATTGAAGTTTTCCATCAGCGATTATTTTCTTGTTGTTATCCCCGCAGAATAGGTAACATGCATTCAAAAGTTATTGCTAGGCCATGCCCAGAAGCATATTTGTTGGCCATTTATTTTGTGCGGACGCAGAGACGGACGAACGAACAGATTGACTGCCCTGCTTACAGCAAGATAGTACTATTTCGATCGACGAAATTCAAATGAGTGACCTATTTCTATGCAACGAATGAAAAGAAACTAATAGAATTCACCACTGTCTGTCACTCGTGCCTTTACAGGTGGAAGCACTTTTACTCCTTACCTTGCTAAGGCTTATCAGAAGCAACTTCACGACGCAAGACTAGAAGCGCAAGAGCTCACCTGCTAGCTGCTGAAATCTTTGAGTCTCTGGCATAGATCAGCACGCAGATGTCCTTAGTAATGACCGCCGGCTGGGCACATCCTTCCAGTTCCATGTACGCTGATAGAGTCATGTAGATCTAAATAAGAAGTAGGACGATGTAAGCAAAAGTATATAGAAATTTTTCAAAAAATTAACTGGAGAAAAGGACATATAAGAAGGAAAAGACGGCGTTAATCAGTCCCTCTTGGGATGCCCCACGCATTTTACTTCAACGGTATATCGCGGGGACAATTTTAATGCGCATTTGGCCTATACAATGACTTGCTGTGGAGAGCCGAGGAAAAAGACTGTGTGCTATCTCCTCTCAAGAAGTCTGGAACCAATGCACGCACCCGAGAGGGACGGAAGATTTGATTGGCCTGGGTGGATCCCGAACCAAGAGCCTTAGATTCGAGATGCTACTGAATGCCGTCGAAGTTAAATTCTATACTTAGGCATTTAAATTCTCTCCACAACATCAGGAAAAAGTGAAATGCGTGGCGTATGAATGTATTGATTACAGCTGATCTTTATTTTTGTAAATTTTGAGTCAAATATGGTTTTTTGTTAAAAAGATCCGCCTGGAAGACATTTTATTCGAACGGCCAAATCTGAGCGAAAATCCACAATATTGATCGATATTGATGTGTCAATCGATCGATACTGTTTGCTTCTATTGAAGTTTTCCATCAGCATTTATATTCTTACTGTTACCCACTGTTTGTTACCCACAAACATTCAAAAGTTATTGCTAGGCCATGCCCGGAAGCCTATTCGCTGGCCATTTATTTTGTGCGGACGCAGAAACGGACGAACGAACACATTGAACTTAAAGCAAGAGTGTACTATTTGGATCGACAAAATTCAAATAAGTGACATATTCGAAACTCTTCTTCTTCTTTTTCTTAAATACTCAACCGCAAATAATATTTTTAATTTAAGTTTTTAGGATGAAAGAAGTAATAGAGTAGAAACTCTAACCTGATCGCCATAGTTGGAGACCCGATTTAGCAGCGGAGAATTGTGAAGTGAACTGTCCCACGCGGCTTCGAATTGGAAGAACGACCTGGAAAGATCTTAATGAAATCTACAGATCAGAATGGCCGTAAGCTATTTTAGGATCGTTAAGCAGGTACCTTTCGTCCATACTAAACTCCAAAAACGTTCCAGGAAATAGACCAAGCGAGAGTACATCTGAAAACGGGAGTAGTAGATATTTTAAGAGAGAAGTTCAACGCCCTTCGAATTTTGTTAGAATTTTTGAATGGGAAAACTTACCAACGTCTTCACCGCCACTCCATTCAGGACCGCTACGAATTCGGCCGACAACTAGCTCCTGACAGTCCTTCCATTTCACTTCGCCCTTAAATAGAAGACGGCTACAGAGCAGTCTCGTGTATCACTTCGCTTCTTGAGTGAAATTCTGATAATTTTTTGTAAAATTGAATCAATTTAATTAATTATTGTCAAAACAGAACAATTTTACTTGAATCCAGAATCAGTTAATAAAATAATTGTGGAATTTAATTAATAGCTGGTGAATAAAGTCGATTGTTTTTATAATTAATATAACATTGTAACCTCAAACAATTCAGGTACTAGTTGGCAATGTGGCCTGCACAGAGAAGCAAAAACGTGCTAGCCAATCAGAGCACACAGTTATTCTTATAGTTAGGCAAGCAAACGAACTACGGATTGTTGGTGATTTTGACACGGACATTAGCCCTAGTTTTTTATACTTGTGCCGCAGCGCGGCGGAACACAATTGTCGGAATAGATATCGATCGGGAGGCGCGAAAAATCGATATCTATTACGACCGCGTGGCGGCGCAAATATAAACTAGGACTTAGATGAACATTTCCTTCATCCTTAAAGCAAACGGTAGCTCAGGTGCCTATGCGCCAGTGGTCCAGCCATCTGAGAAAGGGTGCACGGTGGGTGCTCTAATTGGCTGACGCGTCCACACCTTACCGCGCAGGCCACATTGCCGACAATCACCATCTTTTGAAAATAAATTCAAATTTAATAATCAATTTGCAAAACTTAGTAAAATAAATGTCTTGGCTGTAAATGAGCCGATTTTTGATAGTTGTTGTTCTTCAAAAAACCGACTCGCTCGTGACAGATGGTGATCTTGATCCTTCGCTGGATACCCTGATGTAGAAGGAAGACGCCGTGTGTCGGAAGGCCTTGTGCGTGGTCCACCACAGCTGGCACGTACTCTCCGCTTCCGGCCAGCTCACAGATCTCGAACCACACCAGCATATCGGTCTTCGAGCGAATTTGTGCGCTGCTGAAAGCTTGTGCCAGTACGAAAATCGGATTAGTTTTGCGATTGGCGGTGAAATTCAAAGGCTTCTTTGAAGGCTTAAAAAAATTACTGCAAATTGGGAATAATTTAGCACTCGGTTGTATATTTGGCTTAACCGACCGAGAGACTAGCCGAAGGGCGAAGGTCGAAGTTAGTCAGTCTGTTCCGGGACGCGCCATGCATTCTACATCTACAGAATATAGCAGAGGCAATTTGGGATGCTTTTTAGTCAACACAGCGACTTGCGGTGGCCAGCCTACAGCCTCCTTCCCTCACCCGGAAAAATGAATGCCTTGTAACCCTGTGGGGATCGAACCGTGAGTCGATTCGAAGTGCACGCTATGCCGGCGCTTCTAACGACTGCGCTGCATAGTCCTGTGTACTGCACTCCTTATCGGTTGCAGTTAGGTCCGCCTTATTCATTTAGCAGCCCTATCAGTCCAGCCACTACCTGAGGTTTCAATACAGAAATCGAAATCGGTCAATATTGCTCGATCGATACGGTTTGTTTTTTGTGAAAATCGCGAGCCCAGTGTTCCATTTATTCACGTGATTTTCGCGTGATACTGTCATATGTGCCGCGGCAATTCGATAACATCGATTAATATTGATCGGCTGATAAGTAATTTTACCTTTTGTCAAGGGAGTCCATTTGAGAGCACACTTACGTCATCCCTTCTCCAAACGTTAAAAATTAAAACCGGATAAAAATCGATGATATCGATCGACAAGGATAATATCCAAACTGGATAATATCTATCAATACTGATAGGCTGATTAGTATTACCCTTTTGTTAGAAAGCCCACATACATGCGATGATGTTCGAGCTCGAACGATCAGAATTGGGTAAAAACAGTGATATCGATCGATATTGATCGTGTGAACGACGTGTTTGCCTGCTATGAAGCCTGTCTAGCGGCACACGTGATTAACGTCACTTCAAATGACCCGCTCCGTTCCGAGAAGGATGGCATCGATCGATATTGATTGGCTGATCGATAATACCCACTTGCGAAGAAAGGCTGGTACACCTACGATTATAGTGATTCCAGCCTCAAACGGTGAATTGTGAGCACATATCAATATTACAGATCGAGGGGGCCGTTGAGCGGCCGCTAATTTGGCGTGGACGGACAGACAGACAAAGAGATAGATGGGCGGAGGGATCATTCATGTCCTTTGGGCTGTGAAAGAGTCACACTTACGGAATTCCCAATACAAACGGTAGGATTTTAATAAAAACAGTGATATCGATCGATATTGATCGTTTAATAGACCTGTTGGCCTGCTGTGTGAAGCCCGTTAATCGGCATACAGATCGATATGATCAACGCCACTTCAAATGACCTGCTCCATTGCGAAATGGATAGCATCGATCAATATTGATTGGCTGATCGATAATACCCACTTGTGGAAAAACTAGTACACCTACAATCATATTCAAGTGACCCCAACTTCAAACTGTGAATTCTGAATAGAGATCAATATTATAGATCGAGAGGGCCGTTGAGCGGCCGCTAATTTAGCGTGGACGGACAAACAGACAGAGAGACAGCTGGACGGAGGGATCAGGTCTCTTAGGCCGTGAATTAGTCAAACCAGTGTAATTCCCACTTCAAATGCTCGGAACTGACTAAACAACGATATCGATCGATATTGATCGTGAAAAACATGTCACAAATATCCATGTGATAATGCGGTAAGAAGAAAAAAGCTATTACAAATGCAATCCCAAGTGATCACAAAATTTGCAAAACGCCTAGCACCTCTGAAAATCACATTTTTATAATTTCATAGTGTTTTGTAGCCCGAATTTTCAAAGATAAAATAAAAAATAGTCGGCAAGCGCTGAAAAGGGTAACGTACGACGGTTCGGAAAAACGAGCCACGCACTTGCTTTGAACGGGAGCGCTGGCCTTCTTGCTCTTCACCGGCGTGGAGATCACCAACGACGGTTGTTGGAATGTGAGCTTCGTGGACATGCGACGACTGGAAAAGGTGCTAACTGGTGCTAACTGTAGGCCTCAAGGAATACCGTACGAGATCCGAGGTCACTTACCCCAGAGCGCTGTGCTGCCGCTCAAACTGGAATCCCTCCGGCTTCTGTTGGAAGTGACCGAACGCCTGAAGTCTTCTACGTTAGAAATCCTGCAGATCAAGTCTTCAAGAAGCGGTGGAGTTCTACCTCGAAGATGATGGGGAAGTGGTGAAGATAGTGCAGGAACGTGCGGCTCATCTTGATGTGGAGGTTTTGGGCGTGCGAGAAGGAAAGCGGATTCCGACCGGAGTTCTTCAACGGCTCAGTGGAGAACGCCTCGTCATGTCGATGAAGGAAGCTGAACACGCGGTGATGAGCGCAGAACTGAAGAAAGTCAGTGCAGTGTGACCCACTTGAATTGACAGAACACATCGGAGTACTGCTCGGAGACGTCAATCGCTTGTAGAACAACCACACGGAAGCAGAACTCCTCCTCCTCTTTCATGTGCGGCGGGAACGTCAGCTGTTGGCTTTCATCTGAAGGTCGACGATTTTATAGAAAGACCTTCAAACACTCATTGGATTGCCTGAGGTGCCTTTGTGTGCATTGGAGGGAAGTCAGGTGTCATTCTAATACTTAGAAGAAATGGTGTATTATTCTATTGGGCTGTTCGATAATTAATGTTGCTTTTTCATATTTTTGAAAGTGAATTTATTTATATTAACAACAAGCATTAACGAATGACATATGGACTATACTAGGGAACGTGTAAAGCACAAAATTACGGCTTAGCGGCGAAGGCAAAACTGCGGCTTAGCGATGAAAGAGGTTTCTTGAAACAGTTGAAAATTATTGTAAAAGTCCAAAAGCACTTAGTGTCTGCGAACACTTGAAGCTATGGGTTTAACTACCAGATAACCTTGTAAGGTATACGTCCGACTCACCATCGGTCTCGCCGTTTCGAACCGTCTTCAAGAAGTCTTCCTTGCGGAAGTGGAGCTTCGCCGTCTGGCGAACGCCCTTCTTCTGCGTGTCGGCTTCCACTTAAAGCCATAAATCATGCACGAACATCAAGAGCACAGGTTACAGTACTACTCACGGGGATTGACCGGTTCGATGGCGACTTTCAGATAGCCACGCACTTCTCCCTTCTCGTTTACGATGGCGACTTTGTGAACAAGCGGCACGTTGTGCAGCAGATTGCTTAGATAGACGAAAGCTCTGAAAAGAAGACAATCTGCTGTGGTTATTGCTCAGCGGACTGACTGAAACCTCTTTTTTACAAACAATTTAAGTGTTCAGTTCATCTAAAAGACCCACTTCATCTTCTTTTGAAAAATGCCCATGCTTTTAGGATGCTCTAGCGTGTATTGTATTTGTATATATAAGGATAAACTCCTTATAAAAGAGTCATATGGAGAAATTCACATGGCGCATTTCTCATGTAGAATGTTTTTAGGATGGTCTAGTGTGTATTGTATTTGCATAATATACAGTCTTGGTTTAATTACCCAAGTTTGAGGTAAACTGTCGTCTGCCACTCGTATATGTATGTACCGAAGGACACAAACTGAGCCACCGACAATCTAACTTAAACTTCGTAAAGTTTCATTCCCAGCATTAAGGGCTCGTTTTTATTAGGCTGTCGCAAAATTAATCTCCGCTTCGAGGTATGTATAAATAAATAAGCTTTTTAAACCCTAAATCATTCCGTCTTAGGGAAAGCCACACATACCGTTGGGTAGCTTTTTTTCCTGCTCTTTCAAAAATTATATGTGAACTAATTTTTCTAGCCGATCTTTTCCAGGGCTCCGTAAAATCATGAACCGACATGACTATCGAGTCATCATGTTTTGCGAGTTTAAAATGGGACATCTGCGGCAGAGACATCCCGTAATCTCAGCAGCGCTTTTGGAACGGACTGTCCTTACGAACGAACAGGTGAGGCTCTGGTTCGAAAAAATCGCTTTTGGCGAATTTGATCTCGAAGGAAGATCGAGTCGCGGGCGTAGGTCGTCGCTTGACGATGAAGTTTTGAGGAGAGCCGTCGAAGCAAATCCAGAAGCGAATACACGTACGTTAGCAGAGAAACTTGGATTACGTCATGGTACGGTAGCGTACGGAAGCAAGACATTTGGCGAGAATCGGTCAGCTGAAAAAGATGTCGAAGTGGGCACCTCATGAGCTGAGCGATGAGCAGCGTCTGCCACGTTTCAGCACTTGCTCCAACTCCTTAGTTCGCTTTAAAAATGAGCCTTTTGTAAGCCGTATCATAACTGTAGATGAGAATGGGTCTTTGCGATAACAGAAAGCGGGTTAGTCTGGGTAGGTAAGGATGCTCCTCCAGCATCCTTTCCTAAACTCGACCCTAAAAAGTTATGCTTACCTTGTGGCGGTGTTGCAAAGGAGTAATCCACTACAGCATTTGCAACCTGGTCAGGCAGTCACAGCTTTAGACCAAATCTATGAGAAATTGCAAAAATTGTGGCCGGAAGTGGTGAATAGAGAGCCGCTCGGGTTGCAGGACAGCGCGAGGCCACACACCTCACAAATCACTCGGCAAACATTTGCCCATTTAGGTATCGAAGTTCTCCCTCACCCACCATATTCTCCCGACCCTTCCCCCACTGACTTCCACTTTTTGAGGGCTCCCAATTCTCATTTGCGTCAGAAGCAATTAACTAATTTGGCCGATGCTGAATGTACCCTCTTTGATTTCGTTAATTCCCGTGATCTCAGCTTTTATTGAAAAGAATTAGTTCCATTACCTGTTCGCTGCCAAAAATATATAGATTCTGATGGTTTTTAATTCGATCAATAAAGTTCGTTTTTAAGCTGAGTTATGCTGAGTTTGAAGTAAGCGGTCCGTTTCGGCGATTAATTTTGCGACAGCCTAATACATACAAGTACATTTATTAGTCCTATTCGCGAAGGTGGGGCACTGAAATCATGTCATTCAGAGAGGGCGTCTACGGCCGGTACCCTTATTGGCTGATGTGCGATAGGTCGGTGCTCTGGTTGGATATGACGGGTTGGCGGGGTCTCATTTCCAAATGCTGCTCACTTACGCGACATGGACTAAATTTCCACCCTCAGACATGGAAGACTACCCCAAAATCTCAGCGGTTATTCGGAAAACATTTTTTGGAATAAACAAAGTATAAATAGTGTTCTACGCTCGCTTACCTGCCAATCATGCGGAACCACGGGAAGCGGTCGTAGAACGGATCGGTGCCCATGAGCGCCTCCATCATCGGATCGTCGCAAGGGCTCAGCTGATCTGCACCGTACATGTCCCGCATCGACTCCAGCCGCTGTCTGCAATCACGAACCCTTATCCTCCACCACACTGGGCACTCGAACTCTCATGCTCAGCAGCACTGCAGATACTCGGACGCCGGTAACGAACGAACAAAGGAGGTTGCGAAGCCGTGGCGTGGCGTGGCGTGAGCGGTCCGCCTCGTCGTCACTCCGATCACCATCGTGCGTACAACAGGCATGCAGTGAGTGAGTGGTGAGTGAGTGAGGTGTGCGAGAGCAGCGTGCAGACGGGGGCTACCGTACCTGTCGGGCACGAGTCGGGCCGGATTCAGTTGCAGCGCCGCCAACCATCCCTCGGCTACCGTTTTATAGGGCGGATCGGCCGGTGTGCCGACCACGGACAGCTCGGCGTTGTAGAAACTACGCATGTCTTCCAAACGCTGCCTAGAAGAGAGAGAGACACGGGTACGGTAGCCGGCGAGAAACAGGCGGGGATGTGTAGGAGAGCAGTGGAGAAGAGGACCTTGGATCTGTAGGAGGCATGACACAAATTGAAACTACAGAAAGAATGAAGATCAGGGGAAGATGTTCGCATGCCTTCCAATGCTGTACGACTTCTTCTTATCTGATTCTGCTCAGGAGGTCTGTAACCTGATGACTGATGAGTGCTAGTGTATGTATTGTGATACTTGGAATAAACCTCAAGAATTGAAATATTTCATGCTTGTTTTTATAGCGTGAGTGTGTACAAACAATAGCATATAAGTCCAAACTTCTATGATAGCTTCCGACTTGCTGCTAGAGACCAAAAATCACCAGAATTTTTTGAATTTTTTTGGCAGATGTCCCGCAAAATTGCCCAGACAAAGCGAAGCAGCGGTGTCCCGTCGGCAAGGCAAAAGAAGTGCAACTGGTTCTATGGACGCCAGTGAGGCGACGACGACGTCGAGCACGGAACAGAACATCCTTATTCTATCGCTAATAGAGAGACGCCATGTATAGAAAACTCGGAATGAAGTCGAACACAACTCACTTGAGTTTCTCGATGCTCCAATAGTGGCTGGCGCCGTTCTTCAGATCCTGCACTTGAATGGCGACCACCGTCTTCGGATACGGTCGAAGCGTAAGATCCTCGCCGGGTGGTAACAGATCCGGAGGTAGTGGGCTGAAACGAGTGCTCTATGGCCTAAACAATTAGCTAACTATGCCGCTATTTTTGCAAAAAATACACAACATTTTTACAATTTTTTGACCATTTTTGCTTGTGTATCTTTTTCGTTAATCTTACCTGCTCCAGAAATTATACTAAAAAGATTAATCATATAAGTGGTGTGCGATAGATTTCAGTCTCTAAATTTTAAAGGACTTTCCTAACGGCCAACTTTCATGGCAAAGCTTTAAAATGAAATAAAATTAAAACTTGAAAAATCAAAAATAATATAACACTGAATCGCAGCCGGTTTGCGCCGCTGAGAATTAAGGGATAAAAAGCGACGTAAATAGAACTCCTAGTTGGATGCGCTAAGCATTTTAGTCTTATGGGATCCCATGGATGCAATTTGAATGCGTATTCGGGATATGCAAGCCGACGGACAGGTCAGTGCTGTACCCTTCCCAGACACATCTGGTACTAATTAACCACCCTCAGAGGGATAAAAGGCCTGGTTGGCCTCGACGAGAAATCCTAACTATAAATCCCTGAAATCGGGTGCCGCGAAAGCCGTCACCTCCTCCGACTGCGCTGCCTTGCAAAAATTGTAGACTATTTTTATGCTTTTTGCTTCTCGCTAACCTACCTACCTATCTGCTCACAGTTATAATAGACGAAAAATGGTTCTTATAAAGGCGGAGCGTTGTATTTTACGCGGTAAATTTTTCAACGACTTTTTCTAACAATTTTGTAGCCGTAAGTCATCCGACAAATCCTTTAAATAAAACAAAAATTAGTTAAAAAATAAAACCCCAAACTGTCATCAGTTGGATAATAATAATGTGGCAAAAAGCCAGATCATGTTCCTTACAAAAATACTTCCACCTCTGTATTTATCTTTATTTTTGATATTTTCATTTCATTAAATATTTCCACAATTATGTGACTATAAAGAATAAGGATAAAGGACGGCGTTATTCAATCCCCTTTGGGATGCGCCACGCATTCTACTTCTACGGGATGTCGTGGAGGCGACATGAATGCGTATTTGGCCATACAATGACTTGCGGTGGCCAGCCGATGAACAAGTCAGCACTCTACCCTTCCCAGGCAAGTCTGGTAGCAATTCACCGACCACGGAGGGATGGAAGGCTTGGTTGGCCTAGGCGGGAAACTCGAACCAGGTACCTGGTATCGGGTGCAGGCGACAGCCGGCGCCTCCTCCGACTGCGCTCCATGAGCCCATGTGACTATATTTTCGTCTATTCATCAGTCAAGTGCTCCTCACAACAAGTATCGCAAGTGCTGAATGTTCAAAAAAATCGTTCGAAAAATCACATGCATATTACGTGAAGGTACATGAAGGAAAGTTCTACCGATTTTTCGGTAAACTTCGAGTGTTCGTAAAATACCGTTACGGCAATTTAATGGCAAATACTTAAATTCCACTGATGAAATCTAACGAAAAATGCTGGCAAGTCCCTAAATCGTCAGATCATTAATGGATAGACCTCATCCTCAGTCCGTATGCTTTAGTCGGTACGTGGACGCGTGGTAACGCATTGGAACGAACGCCGACTGTCACTTGCACCCCTTCAGGTGCGTAGCAAGAGTGCACATTTAACTGTGACCGATTTAACGAATTTAACGGATTAACGGCATTTTTCGATAAGATCTGGCTAAACGACTTAACGGAAAGTTTTAGAAATCTAACGGAATTTTTAACGGACTTTTTCCTCAGTGAGTTTGTCGACTTTAATCCTAGTGTTCGCTAATGTTGCCGGTCTCATCCTCTCTATTAGGACTGTTCCTTAAAAAATATTGAAATCAACAAGAATATTTTAATGTTTTCACAATTTGTTTTGAATTTTTGGAAATTTTCAAAATGCAACTTATTCTTTAATGCATTTTGGAGCTAGAAATGTCTTCGCCGAGCCCCCAAGCACGTCAACGGATCCACAAAGGTACTGGTCTACCCTCCTCGTAAGATATCCTCACCTAGCGCTGCTTATCCCAGAACACTTTTGTTCGCCACCTGGAACAGTCTTGACGGAGAGAATCTTTTCGACCTCTGGACGTATTTTAAACGATTTAAGAACAACGCTAATAACAAAAATTAGGCAAGCTATTTCTTCTGAACGTTAACACGCTGACGACATCACACCTTTTCGGCAGTGTAGGACCGTGTGACACGATGTCGTGTCACCGTCTCGACGTGGCAAAAATGGATTGGTCCCACGTACCAGGCGCTCGAAAATCGTGTGTTCGACAGCGTGTTTGCATTTCACGGATAGGCTTTTAATTGTATTTTTAATTAATTGTTCTGTACTTAATGGGCTGGTGTATATGCTCGTAGAACAGTCTCAAAACGGCTTCGCAAAGAACTAGGAAAGGGGGAGCTCCGGGTTTTGAGTGATCGCACATTTTAAAATGCCATGTCGGTGATCATCTTGCATGATATTTCCATACCCCTCTTATTCCACACCCTCTATATAAATTGTTGCTAAAGACTAGTTTATTTTTCTGTGTTTGATGATGACGAATTGTTTATTTTAGATTGTAGTTTTACACTCCATTCCTTGAATTTTAGCTATTGACCTCCTGAATATGAAACCTATAAGGTTTTCCTTGATTTTTTTTACTGGAAATAATGATTTGCAGCTAACTGTATTTTTTTACGAAATTTAACGATTTACCGAAAATTTAACGAAAAATTTCGTTAAAAAATTTAACGCACAGAATTTTGTGTGCACCCCTGGTAATTAGTTCGGATTTCCTGTTCAGGCAAAAAATCTTTCCGGGGTTGGTGTGTTGCTACCAGACGTATCTAGCAGGGATAAAACACTGCTGTCCATCGGCTGGCCAACGTAGGTGATTGCAGTCATTGTTAGAACAAATGCGAATCCAAACTGCGCCCATGACATCCTACAAAAGTAGAATGCGTGGCGCATCCGAAAGGGGATTGATTAGTGAACAGCAGTATCCTAGGTTCAAAAGCGGCTCTGTTGCGGGCAAGTGCCCCATTGTTCATATCTAATCTTTTATTTAGCAATTAAGTAAGGGATAAAGATGACGTCCATCAGTACCTGTTGGGGTGAGCCATGCATTAAATTTTTAAGTTTTTAATATTATTTTTGTCCTGAATCCTTCCTGGACCCTCCTTAAAGCAAACAGCTTTCCCTAGTCATGGTTTTTTGTAGATATAAAAAGAGCGAAGAATAAAAGGGTGGGGGCGTGGAACGCAGTAGGAAGAGGTGCCGGCTGTCGCGTGCACCTGATACAAGGTTCCTGGTTCGGATTTCCCGCCCTGGCCAATGAATCCCTCCATCCCTCCGGGTTCGGTGAATTGGTACCAGACTTGTCTGGGAAGGATTGGTACCAGACTTGTCTGGGAAGGATAAAGCGCTGGTTTGTTCATCGGCTGGGTTTCGAGCCGCTGGACAGGTGAGTGATTAGTTGGCTTGGGCGGGACTCGAACCAATTAACCTTTGGCTATGCATGGTTCGCACTTCATCCGACTGTGCTACGACGCGCCCCAAGATCCTACCTAGTACATATTAGGGGGGGGGGGGGGGCAAAAGTAATGAGACACCCCATGCCGTGTCCATATATCTCGTGGCTGGAGTCTGGTTTCGTGCTTGTCGTATTTGTATGTTTGCATGCTACTTACTGAAGGCCACCTGAGAAGTTACCACTTCCGCCCTTTCCAGAAGCATGCCGAAACCCCGGTCTGACAAGTCGACCTGTGTCGCGCAAATCTCGCCCAATTCCCAACCCCGAGCAGCCTGGGCTCAATATTCACGCAAGATGAGAAGTACGTCTTCCACCTTAACCCTGCCAAGCAGCGAGTCTGGATGAGGCCTGGTGACCTGTTACCGACCTTCGTTCGGCGAGATGTTCACGGCGAGAAGCACCTTTGGAGATTTTGGGTCTGCGCCCATGGATCAGTTTACCGGAAGCTGTTTCCCAAGAGTACTACGATGAACTCCAAGGCCATGGTGAACGAAATAGAAGAGACGGGCCGACGACTCGCTCTTATTCAGTCGCAGCGCTTCAAGAAGGTTCTCCTCTTCGACAACGCCGCACCCCATCGGGAACAAGTAACCACGGATAAGCTTGGCCAGCTGAGCTACGTTCACATGCCTCACCAACATCTCCGTATTCGGCGGACATCTCTCCATGCGACTACCACCACTTCTTGGGCCTACAGGACTTACTGGTCGGAACGGACACGACAACCCAAGCAGTCCTTGACAACCATATCGAGCAGTTGATCAACACCAGGCCCAAGCAGTTCTGGGAGGATGGGATCAGGAAGTTGACTGAGCGATGGCAGCAAGGTCATTGCCCTTAATGGCAAATGCATTCCTCAGCATCGTTGAGCTGTAATTGAGTTATAATGAAATAAAATTTTTTTTTCAATTTATCCCATTACTTTTGCCCCCCCCCCCCTAATATTAGGCGTTAAAACGTCCGTTCATCGTTTTCTAGGGTTTGATACCCAGCGCAGCGCATTCTGATGAGTTTGTAAATAAACAAGCGAATATTCTAAAACGTGAATATAATGTAAAAAAATGGGTAAAAGTGATACCAACCTGTACATTGTGTCTGTGAGTAGCACGAATTGGAATTGAACCTTCTTCTTCAATTCAACGGAAATCGCGTTTGCTTCTTTAACGAATATCGCGTTGCCCCATAGGTCGTCTCGGACCTGTAAAATTAAGAGGTTCATAAAATTACCAGCCCATGTCATCGACCATTCCGCAATCAAGAAATCGAATTCTCACCGAAGTGAACTGATGGTACCTCCACTTGATGGCTGCCTTTCTGGCGACCTTCTCCTGCCCGGTTGTCCACTTGCATTCCTCCGCTGTAACATTTAAAAACATAAGCAGAACACACTGCTGGAAAGACTAGGAATCCTTCCAGATTCACAACTGACCAAATTCCATAAGAGAGCTGGTCAGGAATCGCTCTCCCTCCCAGCCGGAACCGCAGGAGCTGATCATAGACTGGGCGAGATCCACCTGTCGCTGGAGGCTTTCAATGCGAGTCTCGTATTCCTGAAGAACAGCGATGACTCCATTAGACTGCGATATGATGGAGGCGGCGAGCGCTCCTTCTCCTACCTTGGTCTGACGAAGCATCTTCAGCTCGAGCTCCTCACGCTCTCGCCGATACTGACTTTCCATTTCGAGCAGCTTCTTCTCCATCTCCACCTTCAGATCGATGCCCTGCTTCTCGAGCAGCTCCTGCTGCGCATATTTCCAGTCGAGCGGTTGTTCTGGAACTATTCGCGAGCAGTGGAGGAGGTCAGACGTGCGCGAATGAGTAGGCGAGCGGGCATCTAAGGGCTGAGAGCTGAGCGCTGGTTTGATTGTATTTCCGGACGTGGGGTCCAGCGGGACACTTCGACGGCCAGCGGAGCAGCAGACCGGCCGACTAGAGTCTAATACTCTCAATGCGCTCTCTGATTGCGCGCCGACCTAGAGAGAACAGCGAACATTGTCGAAGTGACGACACATAGTAGAGACGGTCATTGTGGAGCTGTTGTGCCAAGATAGCGAAGCTTTATTCGGCTTTTTTTCGTAAGCACCTTCTTCAATAACTGGAAAAGGTAATTGGAGTTTGAAAAATTACCCTTCCTAAAACCATTTGAAGACTCAGCCATCTCA
This sequence comes from Heligmosomoides polygyrus bakeri, assembly GCA_947359475.1. Classification (NCBI taxonomy): domain Eukaryota; kingdom Metazoa; phylum Nematoda; class Chromadorea; order Rhabditida; family Heligmosomidae; genus Heligmosomoides; species Heligmosomoides polygyrus. Next base: position 7,277,790 of record OX375866.1, read on the forward strand.
GAAGCTGAAAGGAGAAGAAGACGAACCGACGAAAAGCTGGAGTGGAAAGCTGGAGCGAGGAAGACAACCCAACTGACCTTACGTCTACGACACCTGGCAAGACCGACACTTCCTCCGACACCTCCCACTTGCTTCCAACACCTGTCGGCTCACCTCCAACACCCGTAGACGTGCTTACGTTATCCGCCGAGACGATTCAGACACGTCCAGCTCGCTGCCAACACTAGCGAGTCGCCTACGACATCAGGCGATTCCTCCTAACACCTCTGGAGCCACCGAGATCCGAGACCTCCGACACCTCCAACGCTCTTCGAATTGTGTCAGACACCCAACGACGACTCCACCTTTGACTCTCCTACGATACCCGGCTACACCGTCGACCCCTCCGACTCGCCTCCAACACCAGTGGGCTCACCTCCGACGCCCATCGACGCAGCTTTGGCGTCCGTCGACAAGCTCACCGACAACTCCGACACATCGGACACGCCGCCAACACCTACGAGTCGCCTCCGACATCAGCGGACACCTCCAACACCTCCAACGTTCTCCCAATCGCTTGACACCTCCTCCACCTCTGACTCGTCTACGACACCCGGCAAGGCCGACACTTCCTCCGACACCTCCCACTTGCATCCAACACCAGTCGGCTGACCTCCAATGCCCGTAGACGTACTTACCAGGGATGAGCGGATAACAAAATTTTGAAACCCGGATAACGGATAACGTATAACGAACAAACAACAAAAATAAAACTGGGCTTAAACTGCTCTAGTTTCAACAGCAGACATGGTGCGCAACTGCTTTCAAATTATAAGCCTTTTCTAACGACTTTAGTGGGGTTTTTTGAAACTTAGTGCAGTCACTTTAACAAGCCACTATGGGATTTTCACAAAACTTCAGTAAAAAGAAACGCTTCTTCATTGCCATCCAAACCGATGCTCAATTCGATTTGCGAACCACAATTCCTTCACCAGGTTCCGCGAACAAGACCACCAAGCTTTGAAACTAAAACTGTTTTGCAAGCTCAACTCTGCTGATGTTTCGCTATGATTTTCTTAATCTAAGCTTGGAAAAGTCAAGGAGAGGTTGAGAATTTGCTCATCCAAGCACATTTCCATAGTACAATTTACAATTTTTCATGTTTTTGCCGTTTAATGCGAATGGGACTAACGAGACAAAGGATGTGTAAAACAGCCCAACTAACAGTATGGAAACATTCATAAGCCGCTCTTGGAGAGAAAGAATGTGAGACTCATTCACCTCTTATTCACTCACATTTCCTTCATTGAACAGCAACTTGCCGGCATTTTGTAAGTTTCCATTGTTGGGTTGTTTTACTGATCAACCGTCAGGTTTTCTTTTTGAATTAAGGCTGTGGCCAAACAGAATGATCTTTGGATGAATGGCTCCTCCGACGCCTCTTGACTTTTCTATGCTGGGCCGACTCAGTCGAATAAAGTCTGCATAACAATCTTGGTTTCGCAGCTTCATGCGGATCGATAGTCTTGTTCGACAGTATCCCAAGATCTAAGAAGAACGTGGTATGAGATAGATGAAATTCCAGCTTTCTACAGGCTAGCCACTACAAGCCATTGTGCAGTTCACATACAAATGCAGAGAGATATGAAAACTAGAAAAACGGAAGTAGAATGTCCCTAAAAGGCAATCTTAAATTAAAATGGAGCTCCAACATGCGCAGCGGGGAATCAGTTTATTAACGTTCAATTGCACTATTTTGACTTTTAATAGAGAGGATCAAATCCTTAACAATGTGGTGGTACCACCAGTACCAGCGTGCAGAAAATGCTTTCAGAAAATCGTTTCTATGAACATACGTCAACAATTTGTGGGAGCGTAGCTTTCCCCACTCATTTAGATTGAACCTGTGCCCATTTTGCTTGTATTCCTTACTGCTCAGCGGTATGTGTTTAATGCGTTACAATAGTCTATCATTAAAAACTAAAATACCTTTGCTGCATGCTACCTACACACTGCAGTCGTGGAAGAGGACGCTAAATTCAGCACTAAACAATTCACCTTGGGATGTGCCCTCCACTTGTGACCGTAGTAATATTATCAAGGCAGCTTGTACGCATTCTTGGTCTGCACATGCCTTGTGGTGACAAACCCATGAACAAATCAATCCATAGTAGGTTTCATAGATGTATGGTATAAATGAACGACCTTGGAAAGGTGGAAGTTAGACGTCTTTCCAACTACGTCACCTCTGCCTGAAGTCACCTCACCCTTCTAGATTTAAATGCCCTCTATTGTTGCTCGCGATCACTCCTATGAATGTGAAGCTTCTACACAGCTATCCAATACCACGTCCAAACCTGGGTATCAGCTAATTTGTTGTTCGTTATGCGGCTCAAAATTGCCGGATAACGAACGACACATTAGCTGATCCCGACACCTCCGCACACCCTCTGAGACCTCCGACATCTCCAACGCTCTCCGAATCGGCTCCGACACCACAACCTATTCTGACTCGTCTACGACATCCGACTGCACCTTCGACTCGCCTTGAACACCAGTCGGCTCCCATCAGACACCCGCCGACGTACTTACGTCGTCCACCGACACGCCCTCCGACACCTCCGTACATCCCTGGGGGCCTCCGAGATCCGAGACCTCCGACACCTCGTTCATCTGTGACTCGCCTACGACACCAGGCTACACCTTCGACACCTCCGACTCGTCTTCAACACCAGTGGGCCACCTCCGAACCCGTCGACGCACCTCTCCCGTCCGTCGACACACCCACCGACAAATCCGACACCTCGGACACGCCGCCAACACCTACAGGTCGCCTCCGATATTAGCGGACACCTCCATACACCCTCCGAGACCTCCGACACCTTCAACGCTTTCCCCATCGCCTGAAAACCTGACGACGACCCCGACACCTTCTCCACCTCTGAATCGCCTACGACACCCATCGAGCCGCCTTCACCACTCTTTCACACCTTCGAACACCCTCCTACATCCGTCGACACCTACAACAAATCCGACATCACACCGCCTTACCACTTGTTCTGGTAATTGTTACTGATATAGTTAAAGTTCCGAGTGGCAGCAGCATCAACTATAATACTAATAGTAGGAGAGAGACTGAACAGCCTTTTGGTTGTTTACATTAGGTGAGCTGAGTTGTATTCCTTGCTGTTCGTGTCTTTCTCCTTTTAGCTTTGGAGCTTTGAAATCATTTTGGGCGGGTAATTTCTCAAACTCCCCTGACTTTTCCAAGTTTGAAGAAGGCGATTACGTAAGCCGAATAAAGCTTCGATAATCAATCTTGGCACGACGGCTCCACAACATTCTACCCTATAGTTCGAAAGGTATGCCAAGATTCAAGGACACCTCCTACCATCACATGGAATATCTTAAGTGACGTCACATATTATGATGCGCATCTTTTCAGAAGAAAATCTGGAGCGGAAAGCCTCCTTGAACCTTTTACCAAACATTTCTGAATGAAGTCTATGGATGAGGTCTCCCGCGATGAAGTTTCAAAAACAACGCCTTCCAGAGTGAAAAGAACACTATGATGATCCTGGGAAGCAAACGAGGAGAGCACATACACACATATAGCTCCAAGGAAGATTGTTTTCCACGCTTTAACATTCCCTATCCCCAAACGATGACTTACCGGTTAAGGACGACAAGTTGTGACGACTCTGTCGGGCTTCCTGTGGATCATTGTAGCGGAACACGTGGTACTTTCCAAGGATCACTCGCGAGCCGGTGTGTAGCACCGTCAAGCACGTAATCGGACGTCCATTCACGAAACACTGCGCGTCCTGAACGAATACAACGTGTTCTGAGACGCCTAACGAAATTCATAACCATCATCATCAACGATTCACAGCAATTTAGCAGGAAAATACAGCCAAAACCCCCGATAGTGCGGGTTATCAAGCGATATGGTGAAACATTTCGTCGCGCTGTCAGGGATTTCGGCTGTATTTTCTCTGTTAAATTGCTGTAAGTCATTGGTGAATCAGGCCCCAGAAGAAAACCATAGGGAAAAGATGGTTGGAATAATAGTGTAAAATAAAGTGGTGCAATTACAGACTTTCGTCCTAATTTTATTACACCCTACATCACTTTCTATTTATATCATCATTGAATTTAGTGATCCATCTCCAAACGAACCTCTTTCTTGTAGCCGAAAGTGAGGAAAGACGAAGAGTGAGGGAAAGAGTGAGGAAAATGAGGATGTTTTAACTTTTAAAGATTGTGCAAACGCAAACGCAAACGTTTGATTCGCAAGAAATCCGAACCAGGAACCTGAAAACGGGTGCTCGGGACAGCCTGCGTCTCCTCCATCTGAGCTACCAACTGTCTGCACGGATAAAATAGGCGCTAAAATTATCCCGGTAATATCATGCAGAAGTTGAAAGTGTGGCGCATTCCAGATAACGATTGGCTAACGCCGTCCTCTATTCTTATTTTTAGCTTGAAACCTTTATCAGGTTGTAGCACAATGTCATCTATTCAGACATACTCAATATTTGAAGCGCCAGTGGTTTCTCGAATTAAAAAAATTTCAAAATCGAAATTTCTCCGAATTTGCTACCTACGACACTTAGTCTAGGTAATACAATGTGAGTTCACTATCATATGTCTTTTTTGGTACATGTCGCATAAGCGAGCAGCATTGGTAGGTGGGAGCACGCCAGCCAATAATAACCAAACAGAGCACAAACCAAACACATCCCAGCCCATCAGGGTACCAACTGTTCATGCCCTCCCTGAATGGCACGCCTACTCAGTGCTGTTTGATTGGTTCAGGCGTTTCCACCTACCAATGCTGTTCACCTACGCGACATATACCAATACCGTAAATGTACCTATACCACTTGACCTAAAGTTTGCTAAAAACTGAATTTTTAGAGATTTTAAGGTCAAATCAAGGACATGGTTAAACTAGCAATGAACTCAAATTTCCGCTTTGAGAAAACCCGTCGCTCACAAGTCTAAAAATATAAATAATGGTTGAAGAAATCGAGGAACGTCACCCACCGGAAAATTTGTTACAATGATCGACTACCGTAACTTTACTACAGATCAAGGGCGAAAGAATCAGAGGAATCTGTAAGATTACGAACCTTTTTCGGATCCAGGCTGACGCTGCCGTCCTCGTTGATGAAGTCGCAATGATGCTCCAGAATCGCCTGACCCGACAGCAAGATGTCGGGACGTTTCGAAGCCTCCGGACGTCCAACGCTGCAGAATCAATGCATCACATCGCATTTTGGTAGTCATAATCGAGTTAATCTCGGCCCGTCGAGGCACACTCGCCATGCATTAGCTACTGGCCGGCAAATTTGGAAGCTGGGAACTGTATGACGTGAGTCCAAATGAAATTCTGGTTGTTGCGAAGCTCTGTGTCAGTGCACGCTTGCGAGCGCTTCACTAAGGTCACCTCTGGTGGTCATATATCTAAAGGGCGTCCCCGTAAAAGAAAAGAGTGGGCGAATAGATCTGTTGCTCTAAAAAGAGGAAATGGAACTTTTAGCTTGATTAAAACAAAGGCGGCTTAGTCATTCATTTTTCTCAATCAAGCTTTGGTAAATGAATCAAGTGAACATAGCAAGATATTGCATGAGTTCATGGTTTGACTACTTTACATTTTTTTAGTTGTTTATTTATCACATCTCTTTTAAGCTCTTAGCGTACTTTTGCGGCAAAACGACGGCCCTACCCTTGATCATAAGGGATCGTTTAGTCTGCATGCGACGCGCGACGGGATGTAATGGTAAGTCCCATATCGATTCATAGCGTCGCGCGATCGATATGGTAGTTTATCATCACATGGCATAGCGGGTCGCCTGCACCTTCATCGACCACTGAACGGTGGCGTGTGATGTCGCTGCAAGTTCGGCAACGGCAATAACGATTCACATTCCCGGACATTTGCATTCGACGAGCCGAACCGTCTCCGCCCAACCACGCCCCTTCAATACTCTGGCAGCTGCAGTTGCCAACAGAAACTACGATTGCTATTCTATTGGAACAGCAACAGTGTGTTGTTATCCTGTTGGGCGCTCGCAGCACACTGTTGCTATCCAGCCGCAGTGACTTTCGTGCTCCAATCGAGAACGCTCGCACCGCAAGGAAGAAATTAGAGCTTAGCAACGCTATGTTGCAAGAAGAAACGATGTATTAATAATTCTCCTTGTTTCTTGTTTTAACATCTAAAGCTACCCAGCGCGGCGAAATGTTTCACCATATCGCTTGATAAGCCACGCTATCAGGGATTTCAGCTGTATTTTCTCGGTTAAATCGCTGTAAGTCGTTGATGAATCCGGTCCCAGATGAAAAATCTTAGTCCTTGTGGAGAAATGACAGCAACTGATACAGCACCAGGTGATCATTTCTTCCTCGTATGTTACGCGTACGTTCTTGTATTCGGTGCTAAATAGCCAAGGGTAGCGACGACTTGTCCGCTAAGAATTGGACGAGTTTGCTCACAGTACTGGGGCGATCGTATCTACATACTATATACACATATATGTGTGCATATATATGTATGTGTGCATGTGCATAGGTATGTATATACATGTATTTATTCGAAAATATATAAACAATACCAGCTGGATATAGTGGCCGCACAAGCAGGGAGGATACGAAGGCACGGTTATCGTACCGAAGGCACGAATATCCTGGAACCGTCTAGCAACCGAACGGCAACTTCTACTTGCAACAGGATAGCAACAGGAGCCGCCTCTCAGTTGACCGGCTTCTCCTGGATAGCAACAGCGGTTCCCCCAATAGCAACTCGAGCTTCGCGACCGCGTGACTCGTGTTGCTATTCGGTTCGGCTCATCGAACCCGAATGTCCGAGTTATTATGGCCGATGCCGCTGATTTGCCACCGCAGCGTTCTGTCTATCTGTACTCTAGCCGACCGTGGCAGGGAACGGCTATAGCGCAGACAGAAGGCGGGAAAGCGAATAGAAACAGTAGGTCCCGTCTAGAAAGAGCACAGTGTCTCCGCCGCTTGCCGCAATGGAGACTCGAGTGTGCGTGAACGGCGCGCTTTACGAGTTTTGCCGCCCATCCGAAAAAGTGTATGTCCGGATTCCCCTCAATCAGGGTGATCCAATTTCTCATGACTTTTTTTGTTCTTATCCCTCTCCATCTCGAGATGGTACCTCGCCTTGATCTTCCTATACTGAGCAGAGGGCAAGCTTGGTATTCATGATATGATATAATTCGATGAATGGTATAATTCTACCCCACCATTCACACACCTCCATGCTCCCGTGAATTCCAGGTAATGCTTCAATATCTACCCTTTACCCAGATCATCATTTTCAGTAGCGTTTGTCCCGCTTGGTGGCGGGGTCCGCTCTTTTGGTGTGGGGACGCCATTTCACCCGATCAAATGCTTGATCAGGATGCACGCCAGCTATCTTTAAGTCCGAGCGCAACGTATCTAGCTAACGTTGCTTCGGGCGTCTCTGTGCCGTTTTCCAGGACCTTCAAGGTTCGAATGCAGGCGACAGGCCTTTGTGACAGGCCGGCCTACGAATACCCATGTCACATCACATGGTGTATGAATAGTCATGTTTTTCGAGATAATGCTACGGCGTCCGTGGGAGCAGACGCGCACTCGCAAAGCCCTGCGAGCATGAGAAGCACGCGAGGGTCCCTGATACGAGGACGGCATCGGGGGCAACTGAGCTTGTCCGGAATTACCGCAACGTAGGCAAGACCCACGTAGCAACGCTGAATGTGGGTACGTTGACGGGCCGCTCGTGCGAGTTGGTAGAAGCACTGGAGCGAAGAAAGATAGATTTCTGTGCGGTGCAGGAGACGAGGTGGTCCTGCTGCAAGTCGAGGAACATTGGCCGTGGCTTCAAGTCCGTTCTGTGTGGCAGTCCCAGGACCACCATAGGTGTCGGTATGATCGTCTCCGAGCGTTTCCGTGACGCGATTGCAAGCGTAGAACGTTTCGATGACCGCTTGATGAAGATTGTTGTCGCCGTAGAAGAGCGACGATGCCATTTCTTTTCCGCGTATGCTCCGCAGGCAGGTTGCTCCGAGCAAATCAAGGACGAGTTCTGTTCCCTGCTTGATAAAAAGACAGCGGAAGTGCCGTTACAAGATATGGTTGTTATGGCAGGTGACCTTAACGGTCACGTCGGAGCACCCTTTATCCAGGTGACCCAGGATAAAGTCATTCACGAATCCGGCCGTTGATCTGTGGCGAATAACTCTCGACCGTATTTTGTCGCTTAAACGAACGCCATGAATCGCTCTTCTTCTCTTCTTTGGGAGAGTCGCCGCCTTGAGTTGGTTCTTTCGATTTCGGTTCAGGTCCACGTTTCGAAACCGCTTAAGGATTGCTTAAGCCCCATTTATACTTGCGACGCCGAGCAGCAACGCGACGGCATGTATGGGAGCCAAATCAAGCGATCGCGTCGTTGAATCAATGTGGCCACAATACGTGACATCGCGTCGCTCGGCGTCAAAGTATAAACGGGCCCATAGGGACCGATTAGTGTGCACGGGACGCGCGACGCGATGTTATGATAAGCTCCCATATCGATTCAGCGCGTCGCTCCATGATATGGGAGCTTATATCATAAAATCGCGTCGTGTATCGCGTGCACACTAAACGGTCCCTTAGGCCTATGTTATATTCCCGCGGGAGCATCCGCGGACGGGCGGGAATCGCGCCGAGATCCCTCACCTGGCCAATGGTCGCGCCACGCCACGCCCGCCGTCCGCGGATCGCAGCCGACAGACGACGAGAGGGCTGATATACTTCCCGCCCGCCGGCGGGCAGCCGTCCGCAGTGCAGTGCACCGCGAGAGGCTGTCGTCCCGCGGAGTCGGGCGCCAAAAGCGCGCTCTAATGCGACGCTAGCAGCCCCGGCTCGGTGATGACCGTCCGCGGTGCACCTTCCGTCCGCGGATGTCCCCCGGATGCTCCCGCGGGAGTATAACATAGGCCTTAGTGTGCACGCGACGCCAGGACATGAATGGTGGCCAAATCGATCGATTTGGCCACCATTCATGTCATCCAACACTAAACGGCGATGGAAGTATATGAGAAACATCTTGAATACGAGATGAATGCTATATATCTTACCTCGTGACACCTTCCTTGAGATAGTAAAGAAGACATTCGGACATAAGAGGATCCTCATTGAGATTGACCAGATGCGGCAACTGAAAGTAAGGACAATAATGTAATCCACTTAAAATAGGTGTGGTTAATAAAGTTTACTAGCGTTGCACCAGAAAGTGATTCGAGATAAAGAGTAATGGTGGCGTCAATCAATCACTTTGCGGTGTGCGCCACGCACTCTACTTTTTTTACTTTGACGTGGAGGCGATTTGAACGGGCGCTGAGCCTAGACGAGTGGAGCAGTCGGAGGAGACCGCGGCCGTCGCGTGCACCACAAATCGATTTTTTTGGTTCTAGTCCCGCTCCAGACCGACAGAGCCTTCCATCCCTCCGGGATCGGCGAATGGTCACCAGACTTGCCTGAGATGGATGATGCACTAACCAGTCTATCTATAGCCAATTACGGTCACTCTGTGGATCTAATACGCATTCAAATGGCTTCCACGTAATCCCCTAGAAGTACAAGGTGCTCTACCCACCCTTCCCATACAAGTCTGGTGCCAATTCAAGGACCCTGGAGGGAGGCTGGAAGGCTTGGTAGGCCTCGGCAAAAAATCCGAACAAAGAACCTGATTTGGGAAGCAGGCGACACCCGGCACCTCTCCTGACTGCGCTACCACTCGTCCATCTAGCACTATACCCCAATTGAAAGCAGGTTATTGAAGAGACAACAGTACTCGTCTACCTTTTTCGGGCTAAAGACACCAAGCGTGGTGCCGTCTTCAGTGGTCGCCAGGCCCATCTCTCGCAGCTCTTCCTCACGCTGTCGACGAATCTCCTCCGTCTTCCGCAGCTTTTCTTCCCATGTCTCGTGTAGCTCAGCGATGAGCTTCTCTGATGCCTGAAAATTTCGACAACTCGTCTCGAAAGGGTATCCATACATACTGACGTCATTTATCTGCTTGACAGAGGCCATCACCTCGGTCTAATTAACGACGATTGAAAGGAATTGGTGGCGATGCGGCCACCGGCTCGCCGGAAAGTTCAATGAAAATTTGATGACTTCGTATGGAAAGATGGAAAACCAACGCCTTTTTCTATAAAACGTCAGAAGCATTTCTCGAGCAGTTTCCCTACAATAATTAAGTTCTTCCAATCAAGCCAAGGAAACTTCAGTTTAAACTGGAAATGTATTATTTTAAATTGGATATCTTCATTTAAAACCGGCCACTTTAAAAAATAAAATGAAAATTTTGAAAATAGCCAAGCCAGGCATATAGAACTAAGAACTTAAATAAGTATGGTCTGATAAAGTTGGACTGATCTTTTTTAAATAAAACTTTTGTTAAATTATTGTTATTATTTTCACCATTGCAGAATTTCTTCAAAAAAAAAAGAATTGCACTATTTGACACCTGACATCAAACACTTTTCAAAAAAATATACGTATTAAAAGTCCAAATAACACCTTATAAAGCACAAAAATTATTTATTTTTAGAAAATTTAAATAAAAACATCCCATAGACCTGTCTGAGAAGAGATGCGAGCTTTTTTTGAGTGAGCATAGAATTCCCATTCGTTGGGCTAAAACAGCGTCTTAGGTGCATTCTGACACGTTCCGGCACAAACAGTTGTTCGTGTGAACAGATTGTGCCGTGCACTCGTCCTAAACCTTGCAGTGTTTATTTGATGGGTAGTGTAGATGCTGTCTAGAAAATTATGCGGTGGAGAATGGTGGTGTGTTTCTTCTACATTTATAAAGGCCATCGTTCCCACAATGGAATAGTAGAATACTGTCTTCTGTAGCAGGCTACTAGTTGGGTAATTCTTAACTGAATCTTAGGTTTCCGCGAGTTTGCGCTTATCTGAAATCGGGCCTATGTTATTCAAACTTGGCACTATTTAGTACCACAATGACACTTGATGCGTAACAAATACAGATCTGCTGAAACCATAGAGGATTTCTGAGTTTCGATGAACCTCGTCAACGAAAAGCCTCAAGGATATGCCACTGGGGAACTCGGAGGGGTCGTAAATCAATAAACGGGGCCGAGTAAGCAAAAGCTTCATAACTATTTAGGTCATTGTGCAATCGTTTTTGATAATGTTTAGATCGCTGGATAGAAAATGAGACGGGGCTTCTAACGGTGTTAATTAGATTTTAAACAAATAACTTTGAAAAGAGTTACGGCAATGCGACGCTTTGTGGCGGATTAATCCGCAAAGCGTCTTATTTGCAAAGAATTTGAGCGTTATTGTATTGTGATCGACTTGTTGTTTATGGATTTGTACACTTGTAAACAGCGAGAACACTATCAGTCATATTAACAATGCAGTGTGCAGAACGAGTGCGCAGCGCAATCTCTCAATACAACTCGCCAGTAAATTCTTTGCTTTTCAACACTTTGACATAAACCTAAAAATATTGTTAGCAATCAAGTCATGGGAATTTTAGAGAAGAAAAACATGTTTCGCTTTTGCTGAGTCCTTGAACCCAAAGAGTTATGGGCCCTCGAAATTGGGGGTACAGTATTGCACCGTCACCTGTACCCACCATAACCTACCGTAATCGGCCGAAATTTGAAAAATGGATGTCAGATTCGTGATCCGCACCACAAATAACCCCCTTGGGCGAGGTTTGGGCGAAATTTTTTTCGATCTTTCCTCGACCTCTGGAGTCGTGAAAGTAGTGTCGTGAAAGTCGTGCCTTATGGCATTCTAAATCAGCTTACTTCCTACACATCTCCTACACATTTATTTCACTTGTCAAATGAAGGTTTCTGTAAGCTGTACTCACTTTTCTCAGCTTCTGAATTATGCAATGCTTTGTGCTTTTCAGCGAACGTTAAACAGTGACCTTACAACAGATACGGGTTACAGCAGGTACGGGTGATTAGGGCTGTCGAGGTCATGATCACCGACTTCGCCCAAACCTTGCCCAGGGAGGTTATTTGGAGTGCTGATCACGAATCTGACATTCGTTTTCCGTATTATCCTGGAGTATGTTAAATTACAGTAGGTAATGGTGATTAATGGTGAGGTCATGGTCACTGTTTTTTGCCCAAACATCGCATTGTGAACGAATCTGATCCCTATTTGACAATTTGGAGTGAAATAAATATGTAGCAAATGTGTAAGAAGCAAATTGGAAAAGAAGACGGCAATCATGAAAAATGCAAAAATGCTGCATAGCGCGGGGTTCGAACACCTGACCTAGCACCTGCGAACTAACCCCGTACCCTGTTGAGCCACCGACTCGCTCGGCGCTGGCCCTTTCGCCGCGTCCCATACAACAGCGTGCGCACGCATGCACGTGGGCACGTTCTGACGGTGCGCTACTGTACTCCCCTCGAGGGCCCGCAGCTCTTTTGATTCAAGGATTCAGCTAAAACGAAACATGTTTTTCTACCACATGAAGGGCGGAGATTCTCGCAGTACTATCCATTTCCCCCGTTTAGACTTACGCCTGAGACCCTACCCTGGTTGGTATATATGGACTAAAATTTCAGAAACTTCTCCGCACATAATTTGCGACCACACCGAGGACAATCGTCCATTCCCTGGGTTCATAAGCACTTGCCGCTAAACCAATGGATTCGCTGAATTTTCAGTGCAAGAAACCTGTAGATTCATGAGATTCCGCTGCCTACCTTAAGCTGCTCGATCGTGTCGTGATCACGAGCCGAGTAGAGCTGTCGCGGTCTGCCGCTCTGCGACGACTTCAGGGCGTCAGCCGCGATGTCGATTCCCTTCTCTTCCAAAATGCCGCGAAGTTTGTTGACCTGGAAATCCGCCCCAATTTCTCTGTGGACTCATAAACAGACAACCAGATAGCTATGAAAGAGCATGGTCTAAAAGAGGGTCAGTCTGACCAACCTCCTCCTTGAGCTCTCGGATCAGCTTAGCGTTCGGATCCTCGTTCACCACGGCTTGGCAGACGATCTGCTTGGCTCTATCAGCATATCTGGAACAATAAAACATTAAAGGGCGGCTTTAATTAATCCCGTTGCGTGTGGGATGCGCCTCGCATTCTACTTCCAGAGGGTATCCAGAAGGCAATCGGAATTAGGGGTGTGCTTAAATGAAACTCGAAATTTCATAAATCAAAAACCGTAGATTGTAAGAGTTTTTAGAATTTTTCGTACCAGCGTTAACTAACATTTATTTATATACAGGGTGTCTCAAAAATGCATTCACTGATTAAAAGGTGATAACTTTGCTCACAGTATAGACACCGAAGAAGTTAAGGGCTCACGTGAAAGCTTAAGAAAGTAGAAATTCTCTGAGATATGAGTGGCATTGATTGCGCTATGCACTCTTTTGAAACATTGCATTTTACACTCGATTATCTTTTCGCTTGAACCGTTGCCGCAAAGTGGCCGTATCGATTGATTTTTGATTCTTTTAAGATTTAAAACTTAGAAACACGCTAGTGCTCTAGGAAGAGCGCAGGTACTGTTTGAAAGGTTCCAACATTGCTGCTAGTGAAGCTTTTGAAGACGTTTGAAATTCACATGAAAGCAAGGGGTAACGAGATTTCTGTGACCTGCAAATAGTGAAGATTGCGCCATGCCTCCGCCTGAAACCTTGCATTTCAGACTCGATTGATTGTGCAGAGTCTGAATGCCTGTTACAATCTTGTTACTACTTGACCAGATTAACCTGTGCTGTGCTTCTTTTAACGTTTAGAACTTGACAATCACGTGAAAGACTTGTGAGATGCGAGTTGATTGATTGCCTAATTTAAATATGAGCGGGAGCCCCATTTTCTAAGACGGATTCTGTGGAGCGATAGAGCAACATTTAAGCTGAATAGAGAAGATAATTGGCATAATTGCAGCAAGTGGGCGACGGAAAACTTTAAAAGAAGCACATCACAGATTAATCTTGCCAAGTAGTAATAAGATTATAACAAGCATTCAACCCATGCACAATCAATCGAGTCTGAAATGCAATCTTTCAGGCGAATGCATGGCGCATTCTTTACCGTTTGCACGTCACAGAAATTTCGCTACACTGCGCTTCTTCAAATGCTTCACCAGCAGCAATGCTAGAACCTAATAGAACCTGCAATTTTTCAGGATACCCTGCATTTTTTGCAAGCCATATGTGCTTTTAAGCTTTTAACCTCGAAAGAAACACAAATCAATTGATACGACCACTTTTTGGAGAAATTCTACTAAGTATTCAGGAGAAAAACAATCAATCGAGTGTAAAATGCAAGGTTTCAAAAGAGTGCACGGCGCAATCCTTGCCACTCACATGCTAGAAAGTTTCTATTTGCTTTATCTTTCATATGAGCCCTTAATTTTTTAGAACCTTCACTGTGAGCAAAGTTATCACCCTTTCAACAGTGTTTACACTTTTTGAGACTTCAGGGCGAAATTAGTGTATTTTCTTCAGCCAATTTTCTTTTTTGATTACCTATCTTTGCAAACATTTTTCAAATCAAACTTCACGCGTTTTAAAAAATTCAAAACAAATTGCCGATTTAAAATTTCTCCCTTCGGTTATGTATGGTGTCCAGTAGTAGCTGATTTTTCAGCCAAAATTTAGCAGAACATCCTTGTCCCGAAATTTTTGGGGAAACTCGATGTGCTAAAAAATGATAACGATTACTGTACGTACCGTAATGTACTGAGCGTCTCGTCAAAGTTGATATCAGCCGGAGAAAGGGCGGCGATCATGGCGGTCTTCGAATTTCCACCGAGGTTCTCTCGAAGTAGCCACGTGAGGACCGAATCTCTGTAGGGAACCACTCCTTTGCCGCGCTTCTTTCCGGTTTTCCCAGCCTGAATATCGAAGGCTCATATCGAATCCGGTTGTCGAGAGATTGTTGGAAAAAGTTCAGTTTGGGAAGCGCGAGAAGATCGTGTTCAGCGAATTAGCGGTGTTAGCCATGTGTGAGAAGGTGTTAGGCATTGGAGGCAACTCACCGATTCTTCCATTTTTGCGCTCTAGAACGTAAGGGAGACGTTAAGAGAAGGGTATTTACGAGGACAGATTGAATTCCTATGATGAGTGAAAATCTCCAGGAAAGTAATAGAGAAGTCTCACCTCTTCGGCGAGTTTGCTGATGACCAAGCCGAGCGTAGTCAAGCTCTTGTTGATATTTGCACCCTCCTTGAGTCGTTGACCTTCAGCTCCAGTCGAGGTGGCTCGTTCGCTTCCAGCCAAGTCAACCAGTGATATCTTGGACACCTTAAATACTCCCTATTTGCCTCAAAATTAAAGCTGATTCCTCCATTGGCAGAGAAAGGCTTCTAGAATGCTTAGCCGTAGTGAACACTGTTCTCCTTCGTCAAAAAAATCAACTGGCTGGTTCTTCGAAAATTACTACTTTCAGTTTAAACTGAATACGTTTCATTCTAACCTGAACAATTTTACTTTAAAGCGGACATTTTCATGCGAAAATAGACCTATCGAAAGACAGACACTTTTTAACAAATCGTCCATGTCGCGAAGATGGTCCATGTCGCGAGTGTGGGAGGTGGCAGCGCGCCAACCAATCACAACCAATCAGGGCACTGACCGCACATGCGCCAGTCTGTTTTCGCACCAATCTACACGTTTTGACTGGCTAGCCCATTCGATACGTCCTGATTGGCTGACACCCTGCCACCTTTCAATGCTGTCCACATTCGCTACTAGGATTATGTACATTCTAAGTGAAGAAAAACTCCTCTATCATCGGCCAGAATAATGTTATTTCGTTATTTTTGAAACCAGAATAGACATTTCATAGCAAAGGCAAAATAAACTTTTGTCTTGGGGAAATTTGAATGAAAGAACTCTTGTACAGCTGGTCTTAGGATGGATTGTGTGGTCTTCTACATGAGTATGGATGTGTTATTCCTTTGCCTACGACAGTATCTTAAGATCATTCTGAAGTGCTCTGGTACAAAGAATTTCTATGTGAAGAGATTGCGCCATGCATTTGTTGAATAACGCAAAGTTCATTCGATTGATTGTGAAAATGCTGTTTACCTGATGGCAAATCGTGATGTATTTCCTCTATAGCAATTGCTCTTGTTGTTTTTAGAATTGCTCTTGTTGTTTTTTTTTGTACGCATGTAAAATCTAAAAACATGTAAGCAACATTTGGGCGCGAGTAGCGCAGTCAGAAGATGTGCTGGTTGTCGCGTGCACCCGATACTAGGTTCTTATTTCGGATTTTCCGCCCAGGCTAATCGAGCCTTCCATCCCTCCTGGGTCGGCGAACTGGTGCCAAACTTGTCTGGAAAGGACAAGGCATCACCTTGTTCATCGGCTGGCCACCGTAGGTCATTGTATGGCCGAATACGCATCAGCTCGCCTCCACGACATCCCGTAGAAGTAGGATGCATGGCACATTCCAAAAGGGATTGAGCAACGCCGTCCTTTATCCTTTATCCTAAGCAGCACTTATACAATTGGTCAAATGAGAAATACAATGTACAGGACGAGTGCATGGCGCATTCTTTCCAAATAACCCATCACCAAATTTTTTGCTTTCCTTGACCTTAGGGTGATCTTAAAATATGGTTTGAGTCGCTTGATATAAATTTTGTATCCATTCAAACAATGCAGTCATTAATAGTCATCAATAGTGGTGATTCGGTGTTTATTTTCAAAACAAAAAATTTATTTAATTTCCATAGAAAATGCCCGTCTTGGATTTAGTGTGATCGACTTTGAAGCGTTTGTTTGTAATAGGTTGTAACGAAATAAATGGCACTGAACCACTGTAAATTTAAACAGCTAATATCTCGGCTTGTAGGCAAGTTTATTAATCGAAATAAGAATCTTCTGATTCTACACATCTTTGCCAACGTGACACAAGCTTTTTTATCCCAGTTGCATAAAAATCAGAAGTTCTGGAATTGACGAAATCTTCGAAGGCACTTTCGGCATCCTGTTGGTATTTGAATATTTTCCCTACCAAGAAGTCGCCAAGATGCTTGAAGAAATGGTAGTCTGTTGGGGAGAGGTCGGGAAAAAACGGGGGATGTGGTAGAGTTTCAATGCTCAGCTCATTCAATTTCTGCGACGTCATTCGTGCTACATGGGGGCGAGCATTGTCGTGCAGAAGGAGAACTCGCCTTCCGTTTACCAAGGCCGGCCGGATATCCTTCAACTTTTTCATTTCTTCAATTCCTATGCAGTACTTCTCAGCCGTGATGGATTCACCGGGAGGGAGGAAGCTGTGGTGAATAATTCCCAGCGAACACCACCATACTGTCACCATTACTTTCTTTTGGTGCAATTCCGGCTTCGCAAAAACCTTGGGGCTCTCATCGCTGTCCACCCACTGTGCCGGTCGTCGCCTGTTGTCGTACGTTCCGTAGAAGCAGTGCGGACGAGATCTCATATCGTCGGTTTCTTTGCTCCTCAGACAGCTCGTGAGGCACCCATCTTTCCAGCTTTTTGGTCTTTCCAATTTCCTTCAGATGCCGGGCAGCTGTGTTGCGACTGACGCCAAGAACCTTCGCTATCTCCCTGGTACCTTTGTGTGGATCCTCCTCTACCACATCTCTCAGCTTGTCCTCATCAACATCACTATGCCTCCCACGACCTTCATGTTCTTCCAAGCTCTCATCTCCTTTCCGGAACTTCTGATACCAACGATACGCCGTCCGAATTGTGGAACATCCTTGACCGAATGCGGCGTTGATCTTCTCGTCCGCCTCCTTAGCTGTAGTGCCCAGCTTGAATTCATACAAGTAAATGCCTCGGATTACCCTTTTGTCCATCTGCAAAAAAGTCAATAAAACTCTAACGTTTTCCCACTTTTACATAAAAAATCTGGTACTCGCAGGTAGAGCAAAGTTTGCGCTTCTAAATGATATGCCACATGTTACGGTTTGTTCTTGATCAAACGCGTAAAGACGCGCCAAAAAATGGCGCCAGCCAGTGCCATTTAATTCGTTACAACCTATTAATTCCTTACAAGTCCGACAGACAAAACAACATAGGTTTCTAATCTAAGCGACTTTGTTTATAGGCGTTCGTTGAGGTACATAACAATAGGTTTGGTCAAAGTACGGCTTCAAAATGAATTTCGTCAAAAGCACTGACGACTTACCTTTTCGGTATCGAGATTCGCATCTGGACAATGTCTTTTCTGCGTCAGGACAATGGTGAAGACAGCATGAGAGCGCGACGACGTCGAGTTCATATTGGTCGCCGCCACAGTTCTGAAATTTCAGCTGTTATATAGGCAAGGTTATCTTACCATTAGGCTTTTTGCTACATGTCGCGAAGATGGGCAGCATTGGGAGGTGGGAGCGCGTCTGCCAATCACAATCAAGCAGAGCACCGAACGAACACAGTCCAGCCAATACCGTTCGTACATTTTCTCTGAATGGCATGCCCACTCGATGTGATCTGATTATCTGGCGGTTTTCCATCTCCCAATGCTGCTCATACCTGCTCTTCCTCAAAACTATAAGTTCATCTGGGCTCATCCCAACATAGGTGACTGGTAGTGCAGTTTCGAATAGAAAGACCGCTGGTATGACTCCCTCGCTCGGCACCGAATTGCTTACAATTGCAAAAAATATGAAAGAGGGAGCGATTCTAGGTTCAGGTCTACGTTGGCGAGCTGAGTCAAACCCTCATTCATAACAAAAAACAAAAGAAGGTTGGTGTAAGTACCCACGTTTAAGGTAATATCTCGCCAAAGGCAAACAAAGGGAGGTCGCACACGATGGATGTCTACGAACTACTGCTCAATCCAAACCTGAGGGAGACAGTACCGTATCCCCGGGGCTGAGCAAAAAAGATTGATGTCCGAGAGGTCCACGACAAAGCTATTCTTATCGAATAAGAGATGGTAGACAGCCCTCTTACAGAAGAACTACGATAGACCACTCGCTCGATGGAGAACACTTCAAGAAAACGCCGTCGCAGAGCATCTCTTCACGGTCATGAAGGGTATGTGCAAAGGCTTGAAAGCGAGGAATGAATTAGTCAAGGAACAAGGTGGAGATGGCAATGGAAGACTACTATCAAGGTCTCCCGATCCTGACGAGGCTTAACATCGTCATGGGGAGACCCTTCCGAACCATCACTTAGACAGAAAGAGTTGTCCCGGTAGTCGACAGATAGAAAAGGGCGCAACTGTAACAGAAAGCCTTCGCAGATGACGACCGACCGGTGGCCGAATGTACAGTACAAGGCGAAGTTCAAGAGCCCTGAACAGCGTGCTAAACCAATTCTGGACTCGAAGCAAAAGCCGGAGGAATACCGATACCTGGAAGTGGTCTACCGATATCAGAAAAAAACAGCCTAGCCTAAGGATGAAGGTTAAAGGACGACGCTACTCAATCCCTTTTGAGATGCGTCACGCATTCCACTTCTAAGGGATGTCGTGTGGGTGGTCTGAATGGGCATTTGGCCACACAATGACTTGCTGTGGCCATCCGATAAACAATTCAGCGCTTTGTCCTTCTTAGACAAGTCTAGTGCCAACCACGGACCTTACAGTTAGAGGGATGGAGGCTTGGTTGGCCTGGGCGGGGAATCAGAACCGAGAACCTGCTATCGGGTGCATGCGACAACCGGCATCTCCTCCGACTGCGCTATACGCGCCCATTTGTGGCTTAAGTGGAGGAGAACCTCGGCGTCGGCAGCCTCAAGGAAAGGCTCTGTAGGGCAGTAGTCAGGTCAACTATACCTCTATATGAGTGTTTTTAGTCCTGGGTAAGGCGCTGGAGCGGCAGATGCACGATAGTGAGATGGAAATGCTCTGCTGGGTATGCGGATATACCTGGGTCCACATTCATCAACCGCTTACTGTCCTCTAACGGTGAAAATGACGTCAAACCTGATGCTGATGAATGTCATATCAGGGGTTTGGCGGTATTTTCACCGTTAGAAGGCGGTAAGCGATTGATGAAACTGGCCACTGGTAGGACTCGGTACGAAATGATGATTCCAGAACGGTAATGAAGGCAGCTCGGTCCAGCCAAAGATGAGGGAGAAACGCTTGATGAAGTGTGGATATAACCTGAGAAGGCAAGAGTATCGCCCAATAAGGTTGTCCCATTAGGGATTCACCTTGAGGACCAGAAGAAATGACGGCAGAATGTCATCAGAAGCCGACATTACGTCGTAAAAAGTCGCTGACAGAATGAAACGGAAACGAGTCAAAAGAGATAGCAGATTCTCTGTCCGTACTTAGACTACACCCTTAGGTTAAGAAGAAGACTAGGTGTTGGTGGGTGCCTGCAGAACTTCGGCGAAATTTTATTCGGTCACTGCGGAAGGATATGAAGGGCAGCGTAGCCATACATGTGGCTTCCTGTGTTTTTTTGGAAAGGGTTAGATGACTTCCCAACAAGTCTACTAAACTTTAATGCCTAAATATTGGCTACAATAAGAAACAAATCAAGGTTAACCACACTGACCTGGCTTTGTTTCCCTCGTCCATAAGATGACAGATGTCCTGATAGGAGCACACGGCCATCTTGGTCAGATCGTCGACATAGGGACCGAGTAGCGGATGCTCACGAACTCGCAGGTTTCCTAGAAAAAAAATCGACCAATCAATCGCTACTCTTAAATCAATAACAGAACTAAAGAGTGTGGTTTGAGCACAACAAATCCAGTACCTCCGCTGTTCGGGTTCAGCAAGTCTTTCACACGTTCGCAATAGATTTCCATATAAGACACCTCGACCGAGTAGTGAACATTCGAGTCCGGATCACTCTTCACTCGTGCAAATACTGAAAGGCTTCATATACACCATTTTCACGTCAAATTGGACACCAGGGGAGGGGGCTAAGACTTTTGAAATCAAACCGATCTCTTCCAAATCGAAATGAGCTTCTTCTACATTATAATAGAGACTCTGCAAAATTGTTAGAATAATTTTTTGATCAACGAAAATTTTAGTATAACTTTCTTTAAAGTTTCAATTCACCTACCCAAAGTGAAGACATTGTTAGAATTTTTTAAATATTTATTTTTGAGAAAAACAATGATTTAAGCTTGTTTTGAAGAGGAGGTAGGCAGCTATTTTCTGTTGCCAAAACAGAGATTGGGCCATGCCCTCGCCCGGAGCTTCGCGATTTTTATTCGATTGATAGCAAAATTTCTGATTACATGCAGTTTTACATCTGCAAACATAAAACATACATATCATGATTTTCTTGCTGCATGTAAGCACTACTCACACCATCAATCAGATAAACTTGCTTTTAGAGTGCATGGCGCGATCCAGTCTTATAATGCACTACATGATTGCCGCTCCTTTTCTGCGCTTTAAAACAAAGTTTAATTTATTAATTTCTCGGAAAATAAAATTTTGTATAAAATTATTACACTCATTCAGGCGGCTAGAGTAAAAAAATCAAAAAAAATTATTCTACATTTTCCTGGAACAAAAAATTTTCTTACCATCTTGGAGAGTCGTGGTTTAATCCGCAAGAAGCTCGCTTTGATTTGGAAGAGGTTCAGTTTGGTTTAAAAGTTTATAGGCCAGCTTAGAAGAGTGTCCAATTTGATGTCCAATTTGATCACAATGAACTCTTTTCAAATCAAATTAGACACTCTACTCAACTAGTTTTCTAGTTTTCAGACTTCAGAAATCAAATCAAGCGAACTCTTCCGAATCGAAATGACCTTATGGCAGGTTGAACTACGGAAAATTTGATATAACCCTCTTTCTTTTTTTTTAGTTTACCTGCTCCAGTAGGTGTAGTTTATAAACATTTTATTTAAAAAATAAATAAAAATGAAATTTGTCTTAACAGTATGAAAGCATATTCCATAAAATGCATCATTTGTTTATTTATTTGCACAATATAGTAAGCACAGAAGTAACATAAAATGGGCACGATGAATCGCAGAATACTCAATTTGAGAAACACGAAATTAAAAGCCATCAGCGACACGAGCTGAAGTTAGAACTGAGGTTTGTTCACTGACTAAAGATCAAACTGCGCCATGCATTCAAAAAGTTTGCCGCAACTTTTATTTGATTGATAGCGTAAATGCCACTTACATGAACCATCAAGGTGATATGTGTGTTCTTCAGTTGTAATTGTTGTACCGTTTACAGGTGTGAAACTCCATGCAAACAGAAATTCTGATATGAATCGAATAAAAATAACGAGGTCTTGAATAATGACATGGCGCAATCTCTTTTTAGCAACAAAAATGTGTTTGCCTTCCTGCTATTTAAAACAAGCTCTATACCATTATCTCCGTGTTGAAAATTGCATTTTTAATAAAATTTTAAACAATGTTGAGTAGGTGAATTGAAAGTTGGTTGAGTAGGTGAACTAAATTAAAATAGAAATTAAAAAATTAAAAATCATTTCTTTAATCTAAGAAAGTAGAAATAAGAAATTAAATAGAAATAGAAATTCTGCTACTAATCGAATAAAATCGCGACGTCTTGAACAAAGACATGGCGCAATCTCTTTTTAGCAATAAAAATGTTTCTTATCTCTTATCTAAAACAAGCTTCAAACCATTATTTCCGTTAAAAAATGATTTTTCTATAATGTTTCAAACAATGCTGAGTAGGTGAAGTAAAACTTGGTTGAGTAGATTAACTAAAACTTCAAAGAGAATTATACAAAAATTTTTCTGGTACATGTCGTGAAGATGGGCAGCATTATGAACTGGACCGCGCCAGCCAACCATAACCAAAGCACAGCACTGCCCGTACACACGGCAGCCAATCAGGCTTTCAGCAGTGCACGCTCTTTCCGAAAGACACGTCCATTCCAAGGGCGGCCTAATTGGTTGGCGCTTTCCCAAATCTAAATGCTGCCCACCTTCGCTATTAGTACCATTTCTCTTGAAAAAAGTTTCTCTAACCCTTTTAAACAGTCTCCATTCTAATGTAGAAAAAGCCCATTCCGATTTGGAAGAGTTCCTTCTAATTTCAAAAGTCTTAGGCCAGGTTAGAGGAGTGTACAATTTGATTCGAAAAGTGTCGAATTTGACTTATTTGACTTGAAAAGTGTTAAATTCGAAGAGAAAATGCTATAAAAGGCCACTAGTAGCAAACATTTGAAATTAAATAATGTTGAAGTCGATGTAGTCGTAGCGTAGCTCCAGATGCGACCACGGCAATAGCGTAGGCATCAGTAGACAGGCTTCATTTGCCTTTTCTCAGCCGTTAAGCACGCAATGCTTTTATAAGGGTCAAAAGCTAGAGTACTGGTCAAACAAGAGTAAAGTAGAACTTACAGTCATTACAAAGTCGCGGAATGATTCCCATCTCGTTCTCGTCACCCGGCTTTCCCATCATCGTATAGGATTTGCCGCCACCCGTCTGTCCGTAGGCAAATATACACACATTGTACCTGAAATCTCTTAGTTGGCAGCGGTCAATTAACAGAACTTTTACGTGAATTCCGCTTCAAACTTTCTTAAGCACCACTGGCGATTACAGAGAAGAAAAATTTTAAAAAATAGTGTTAACCACTTCTTAAGCTATGCCTGTTCATATCAGCAGCGTGGGAAAATTTCGGTGGCGAGAAATGAAGGGGAATTGACTGTAGTTCAAGTGTACTCACCCTTCAAAAGCATGTTCGAGCATCTCGACGCCGAGCTCCTGGTAGACCTGCGTCTGACTGGCGAAGTGCGCATCGTCCCTCGAGTACGACCAGTACGAGTGGTCGAAGTTGAAGGAGTGGCATTTGTCCGGTGTCGATCCACTGATTGCTGAAAGCAGAGAGAGCTGAAGGAGGTCGTCACGAGCTCTATTTATTCCTCTTTTCCTTGGTTGGGGTCTTAATCACCACAGCGGAAATAAAAAAGTCTTTAAAAAAGTGTCTGATTTAAAAAGAAAATAGCCTACGTTAAAGTAAATATGGTGTCCTTGTCAAACTGGCAAAGTACTTTTGAAATTTTACTGTGCACCTTAAGGTACAGACGTGTGTAGCGCAGTCGGAGAAGGTGCCGGCTGTCGCGTGCCCCGATACCTGGTTTTTGGTTCGGAACCCCTCGGTCCTTTACCCTTATCCTCTATCTTAAGATACATAACTGAAAAAGTTTCAAGGATTGAGCTAAACAAATTTTGGCGCAATCATTTGGCCAAAATTGCGTCCCTTTGATGCATATCGAAATGGAATTAAAGCAGTTCAAATAATATGTAATCAAGAAATATTTAAACAGTGAGTTAAGTTCCAAAGCGCGTGGTTAGCACTGTCGATGCGCTGCGAATATGAAGCTCTATGCTTCCGATTCCGCCCAGGCCGACCATACTTTCGGTAGCCTAAAACCAGACTTGTCTGGAAATGATTAAAACTTTGATTTATCGATGATTTATCGGGCCTGGCTTCCACATGTCATGCACAACTCGATGAATCATTTTTTCACAATATTAGGTTTATGTACCATACCTGTCCTATCTTTTGTCCATTCGGCGCAAGAGCGCGGGTTTTGCACTGTTTCAGGCGAGAAAACGTCACGTTTCTACCTTCAAAGTGATCGGTCTTTGAAAACAACCCGATATTTAAAGAATCAAATTCCCTATTCAATAATATAAGAACTGCCAAGTAATTTTGAAGAAAAAATTCTGGGCTTAATAGGATTATGGGACAACCGGATAGAAAATTCGATCCTCACTTTAAATATTGGGTTGTCTTCAAAGACGAACCACTTTGAAGGAAATTATTCCAAATCGACGCACACTTGCCTCAAACGGTCCAAAAAAATGCGCTCTTGCGCCGAATGGAATGGTGAGAACCGAATTTGGACAAAAGATAGGGCTGGTACTGTACAATGCGTGGCGCATCCCACAAAGGTATTGATTAACGTCAACCTTTATGCTTTGTTCACTTTCTCGGAACACTGTACACAGACAGGCAACCACTACATTTTCAACAATATTTTTTTAGATAATTTTTTTGATCTCTTAAAGCGCAGAGGATTAAAAGGAGAGAAGACGGCGTGAGGCAACCCCTTTGGGATGCGCCACGCATTCTACCTACATGAAGGCAATTTGAATGCGTGTTTGGCGTATGCGTTGACATGCGGTGCCCAGCCAATGGACAAGTCAGGTTTTGATCTTTCCCAGACTCGTCTGACACAAATTCACCGACCTCGAAGAGATAGAATGAATGTTGCCCTGGGTTGGAAATTCGAAGGAGGAGCCTGAAATCGGGTGCACGCGACGGTCGGCGCCTCTTCCGACTACGCTATACATCATGCCCCCTCTTAAAGCTTATCCAGTTCAATTTGGAATCTAGAAGTCCTCTACTTTTATTAGGAAGGTGTCCACTGGACATTGAATCCGACACCGATTCCTATAATTCGCATTAACCACTTTTTCTGAACCCTGCTTAAATGGAATGGGAGCAATGAGATTTTTGAAGAGTTCAGATGAGTGGGCGATTCAGATGAGGGTGATATTCACCAGATCGGATTTTTGGATCATCTAGAAAACTGATTATGATCAGGAATCGTTGTCCTATCCGATTCGGATATCCGATGGGAGATCCCAAGAAAAATCATCCATTTGGATAAGAAAATCACTCCTGTTAAAGCTGCTCTTCGCTGAGTCATCGCAAGATTGATTCCACAGGGTGGCGCTCTCTCGCCTTTACTTTTTTCTGATTTATACCATGGATTTGCCAGAATTTCTAACTATCTCACCAACCTGAAAGTCTAGCTTTATGCAGATGACATCAAGATCTATGGCATCTATAATAGAGAAAATTCCGATAGTGTTTGTTCAGCACTTGAGAGGTCCCTGGTGAGATTAGCTGATTATGCATCCCACTGGAATCTGACCGTCAATTTCGATAAAAGTTCCGTCATGCAAATAGGAGAAGGATCGGCTAGAGAGTACAGTGTTAACGGCATACCACTAAAAAGCACTGATCTAGCAAAAGATCTAGGTGTATTGTTCAAATCAAGATTAAATTTCTCTCAACACATTGGAGTTTTGGTTAGAAAAGCTTTTGGTACTTTATTTCTGATTTTTCGCAACGTTCATACGACTAATCCTCGTTTACTTACGCGATTGTACAAAGTCTACGTTCTTCCTCATCTAGAGTATTGCTCTCAGCTATGGAACCCGAGCAAAAAGAAAGAGATTTTGCAAATCGAAAGGGTTCAAAAAATCTTCACGAAACTGGTATTCCACCGTGCCAACGATTCACGATCGAATTTTGCTAATTTACCTGATTATCCTAATCGATTGAAATTGTTGGGATTGAAAAGTTTACAACACAAGCGTGCTGTACCTGATCTTGTGTTTTGTTTCTGCATTCTACGCAGGGGAAACTAAATTGACACCTAATAAGTACTGAATATTCCGGCCGTGTGGTGAGAGAACAGGTGGTTTAAACCCGCAACCGTTAGTGCTTTCAGTCAGTCTTTCAGAGCCACCTTCTGTCCTCAGCAGCAACACTCACACTCGTAAATTCCATGAAGACACCGGCAGATCAAGAAAATTTGCTTTAAAGATATTTAAGAGTAGTATTCTGTATTGTTGCTGTCAATTATATGAGTGTTTTTCGAACCGTCATTAAAATTACCACATCGTAGCATTACTCGTTGTCTTGTCTTCACATTTTATACATGGTTCCCGCTCTCTCACATCGCTTCAGCTTATTGATGGTGTAATGGTGATGGCAACGGCGCAGAAGCATTAACACACAAAGCTCTTTTTCTGTCTACATTTCTTTTCGTACTGCTGCCGCCATATTCATTTCGCCTCTCTCCAATTACTGACTACGAGTTTGCTACGATCGCAAATCTTATAAAAGATTCCTAAACATTTAGGATCAAAGGATTGAAAAACGCTCAGACTGCAGCATATTTCTCGTTCCTGCTTACTGTTGTTTGTTTAAGGCGCACAACTTGTGCAATAAATGAAAATGAAAATGAAAATGAAAATGAAAAGATCTAGGGCTTTTCGAAAACGACAATATTCGCATAATACTTTTAACCGGATTCGAGAAATGTGGCGGATTATAGCGACTTATCCGAATCGGCGTCGGATCCAATGTCTACAGGGTGGCTGAAAATGTTCGGGCAATTTTTCAAAGTATTTCAGCAGTACGAAAAAAAATACACAAACGAAACAGATTTACAAACAAAAATAATAGCAACTTCATTAGATCAATAGCAACAGAATACAACAGAAGAACTCACAACACGTGCTCTAAATTGCCTCCTTTGGCCTCGACTCATTTTCACAGTCGCTTTGAGAAGTCGCTGGCGATGGTCGCACATTGATCCTCCGAGGAGACCTCCATGGTCCAACCGGTTCACAACCGTCAGAATCGCCGGCAACTGCTCAAGAAGAGTCGACAGAAGACGACGGCCGTAAGGACCATCAGTCGCAGTCATTTTCCAGCCTCGGTGAAGGTGTGGGCTGGGATATGCGCTACGGGAAGACGACACTGGTCTTCATGGAGCACACGTCAAAATCAACGCCGCTAGCTACCAGCAATATGGCCTCCGCAACATACTAGAGCCGAGGATGACGTGCTACTTTGGCAAACCTAGATTTTCTCTGCAGCACGACTGGGCACCTGCTCATTCCGCCAAGTCCACGATTGCCGCTTCCGAGGAGCTCTTCCTAGGCTTTTGGAGCAAGGACATCTGGCCATCCAACTCGCCTGATCTTCAACTGGTCGATTATGCGGTGTGGTCCTCCATGGAGCAGAAGATCTCTACTACAAGACACGCCACTGTGGAGCAGCTGACAGCGGTGTTGATGGGATCCTGAGACGAGATTACCATCGCCAGCGACTTCCCAAAGCGATTGTGAAAATGTATTGAAGCCAAAGGAGGCAATTTTGAGCACCTGTTGTGAATTTTTCGGTTGCATTTTGTTGTTATTGATCTGATGAAGTTGCTGTCCTTCTTGTTTGTAAATCTGTTTCGCCAAACTCCAAACTCCAAACTTTCCAGCCACCCTGTAGTGGCCAATTTGGTTATAAGTGTCCAGACCGAGGAGAAGATGGCCTAGAAACTTGCCGCTATATCCAAATGCCAACCACGTCCCTCCCGACACATCCGTATCACAACCGACTCGTGGCCTCCGCACAACACCTCCAACTGAATAATTGTTTTTGCGAGTTTGTAATGGGATTCGTGTCGACACTCCCGACGGATTTCCGCGCTTGGCCGTCCAAGTTGGAGACGTGCGAGGCGAAGCGAGTTCGCGTGACGCGATCGCATCGATTCGGCCATTAATTCTCGTCCAATTTCGACTTTATTCCTCTGTTTTTTCGCGCCGTTCCATTCCATTATGCATGATGATGTCATGCTCGAGGGCGACGCTTCGACGACGTCGGAGGAACGGGAAAACTCCTCGACAGCAATTTCTGCGAAGTGCTGGCGAAACCTCGCCGTCGATTGTGTGTTGAGACCAGCTGGAAAATCACTGTCTCATCTCATTTCCGTCAAAAGCAGCGGCTATTGCTGTGCTCGGTCATGCCAGATGAACATGACCGAATATCACCTTTCCAGTGAATTCTGTGATTCTCTGGTCATTACAGGCGAAATAGATAATGTATTCCATTTTCACGTCGAATTGGACACTTTTCAATCAAACTGGGCACTCATCCAAGCTAGCCTAATGCTCTTGAAATCAAAGCGACATTTTCCAAATCGAAATGCTTCCTACAGGTTGAACTGTAGACTCTCAAAGATGGTTTGAATAATTTTTTTTTGTTCAATAACAATTTGGTGTAACTTTACTTGACATATGGGGTCGGTGAATTGGTACCAGACTTGTCTGCGAAGGACTAAGCGCTGACTTGTCCATCGGCTGACCACCACAAGTCATTGTATGGCAAAAAACGCATTCAAATTGCCTCCACGATATCTCGTAGAAGTAGAATGCGTGGCGCATCCCAAAACAGATTGAGTAACACCGTTCTTTGTCCTTTGTTATTTAAATTTTTTTGGTTCACCTGCCCCAATAAGTGTAATAATTTTATGAAATTTTTGTTTTTTGAGGAAAAATAAGAAATTTAATTTTGTCTTAAAGTCCAACAAGGCAGCGATCATATAGCGCATTAAAAGGCCAGATCTCACAATGCAATCGGAAAACTGGTCGCGATTTTTCTTTGATTTATGGTGTTAACGTTACTTACACGAAACATCAAAGTGAGGATATGTATTTTTTATTTGTTATTTTTATTTATTTATCGTTTTTATCTATTTATCTTGCTTAATAAATATTTCAATGCTGTGCTGTACGAGATGTGTCGAAAACGTAGTACAAAAACTGGTGTCTGATGGTGAGTTTTCTTCATATTTTAGTTGTTTTGTTCAGTTATTTTTGTTAGCTTGTAACGCGAAGGCTCATGTCTACGCCTGTAATAAATAAATAAATGTGTGTTCTTAACAAGTGTATTTGTTGTATCGTTTACAAACGCGAAACTCCATGCAAACAGAAATTCTGCTGTCAATCGAATAAAAATCGCGACACCTTGAACGAGGACATGGCGCAATCTCATCTCTTGGCATTAAAAAGTGGCCGCGTTCCTATCCTTTAAAATAAGGTTCAAACAATTGTGTTTACTCAAAGAAAAACGAGAATTTTATAAAATTTCAAACAATGTGTTCATTTATTGGATAGGTAATTACAGCTTTAAAAAATCGTACCAGAATTTTTGTAGAACAACGTTCCAGAACGTTCCAGAACTGCATCCGATTAAACAAATAATAAACAAATAAACAAATAAATAAGGATAAAGGACGGCGTTAATCAATCCCTTCTGGGATGCGCCAGCGCATTCTACTTCTACGGGATGTCGTGGAGGCGACATGAATGCGTATTTGGCCATACAATGACTTGCGGTGGCCAGCCGATGAACAAGTCAGCGCTCTATCCTTCCCAGACAAGTCTGGTACCAATTCACCGACCCCGGAGGGATGGAAGGCTTGGTTGGCCTGGGCGGGAAATCCGAACCAGGAACCTGGTATCGGGTGCACGCGACAGTCGCGCCTCCTCCGACTGCGCTACACGCGCCCCAAACAAATAAATAAATAAATAAATAAATCAACAAATAAATAAAGTCTCAAATTTGCTTAAAAAAGTGCTCAGTTCGCCTTGAAATTGGTGTAGTGTTGATCCCAGACTCCCTCGACTTATCAACCACCTCAAGTCACTGTTTCTTTCTTCTCAGAAAAATTTGGAACTAGTTCACTGACCCCAGAGGACTGGGAGGCCTAGAAGGTCTGAGAACCCGAACCAAGAACCTCGAGGCATGTCGTACCCCACAGTCGGCGTATCATCCGACTGCGCCCTGTGAAAAGTGCGACCACTCCACTTTATAACTGATCACATAGCATCTCTCCGATGCCCACGCTTCAGATTCCAGTCTCAACAACCTGGCAGCATGCGATCGCCGCTGGGTAGCTAATGGCTCGGCTATGGCGTTGCAAATCGAATTACGGCTCGCGCCTGTCTAGTACAGCATGGAACACAGAGCCCCGACGTCGAGGCGTTCAGTGAAGAAGAAGAATTGGATCAACTTTTAGCTGAATGAGGACCCGGGAAACGGACAGGATCGCAGCTGCAAGCTCCTTCGCTGCCGATCAGCCTACTTAGACAGCCATTGTATAGGCCAAGTACGCATTAAAATCCACGATATCCTGCAGAAGTAGAAAGCGTGTCGTATTCCAAAAAGGTGATGAAAAGGACGGCGCTATTCCTTAGCAGAGAAGCCCCGCACCTAGTCATCTACCCCGAGGACCCCGAGGGATGGAGGGCTTGCTTACCCTGGGATAAAAATCTGGACCGAGAACTGGCGTTCGAGTGCGCGCGACAGCCGCCGTCATCTCCGACTGCGCTACTACGCGTCCAAATGAGTGAGTTCATGGAACAGTTAATAAAAAATAAAATAGTAAATATAATAATTTCCATAGCTAAAAACCAAAGCGTCTAATCAAAGTATTCTAAATTTCAAAGGGTTACAAAACCAATTTTTACACAATTATTGAATCTGAGAGGGAAACGGTAGCGCAGTCAGAAGAGATTCGGACTCAAGGTTCTTGGTTAGGGTCCCGCCCGGTCCAGCAAAGCCTTTCAATCTTCGGGGTTAGTCAAGCCATTTGTACCACTTTGAGGTTTATCCGCTGCCTATCCCAGCTTCGAAATCTTCTCCAGAACTCCATACATTTATTTATTGAATTAAACAAGCCGTGTATTACACACGTAACAACATGTGAGAAAGTAATCACGGCAGTAATCAAGTCCTTGGGATGCGCTACGCATTCTAGCCACCGATTAATTTAATTGGACTGGGCAAAAAAATCGCAACTGAGAACCTTGAACGGGAATGCACGCGACAGCTGGCGCCCTCCCCGACTGCGCTATCACGCGCCCAAATTAATGAGTTCACGGAAAAATCAATAAAATACAAACTAGTAATTATGATGATCTCCGTATATGAAAATCAAAGCATCTAAACAAAGCGTTCTTAATTTTAAAAAGTTATAAAACCAAATTTTAAAGAAATATTGAATCTGAAAAGAGGAATGATAGCACAGTCAGAGGTGGTGTGGGCTCAAGGTTCTTGGTTCGGGTCCCACCCGGTCCAACAAAGCCTTACATCCTTCCTGATCAGTGAATTGCTACCAAACATGTATGGGAAAGATAAAACATTGGCTTGCCCCCATCAGCGGGCTACAGCAAGTCAGAGTAGGTCAAATATGCATTCGAATAGTCTCCACGATATCCTGTGAAAGTAGAATGCGTGGCGCATCCCAGAAGGGATTGAGTAACGCCGGCTTTATCCTTATCCATATCCTTATTGAATTTGAAAGAGGAATGGTGGCGCGGTCAGAGGAGGTGCTGGCTCAAGGTTCTTGGTTCAGGTCCTGTAAAAGTAGAATGCGTGGCTCATCCCGACTGGACTGATTAACACGCCGACCTTTATTTTCTTTTATTTAATCCAATGATGATCACTATTATGTCCTAGTCAGGAGTATAAGATTTCCTAAGACAACGCAGAACTACTTACCAAGATTACATACCATTTCCGTTTTAATCCAGACATTATATAGTAAAGTGAAAATCAATTTTTGAAGAAAAAATGTAATCATAAATGCTGTCTTTACATAGAGACGTTTGAAAATTGATTACGCTATTTGAGTGGTTTGTATATACTCAGTTGCAGCGACATTCCAAGCTTTTCAAGTGGGGGAAACTGACATTTTCAAGCACGTCATGTGAACAGATTGCGCCATGCGCTGCTGTAGGCCGTAACGACGTTTACTTGATTGATAGTGTAAACGTTGTGTATGAAGGTCGCATGTTTGCAAACTTACACTCCATCAAAAATGTTTGTGAAAAAACACGCCTAAACTGCAGGTATGCAGCTGTGTGCTATTAGTCCTTCCAACTTCACGGCATGCTGCAGGAGTGCATGGCTCAATCTCTTTTTGTGACGCACCGGAAAATGTTGTCATTCCACACTTGAAACTGCGTGCAACAGTTGAAATAATAAAGTAAATAAAAACGTGATTTCCATAATAATAATAATAATAATAATAATAATAATAATAATAATAATAATAATAATAATAATAATAATAATAGTAATAATAATAGTGCAAGTTCTGAACTGATAAGTAAAAATAAACAAATAAACAGTAATAAATTTGTGATTTTTCAAAAAGTGTAATCAATTTTTGAGACGTCCATAGAAGCAGGATTAAAAATTTTAGACAACAATTTAGGTACAGGTAGTTGATAGGACCTAAAATATAAATTGATTCTGAAATAATATTAAATAATAAATAAATAATAATAAATAAAAAAATAAATAAAGGTAACAATTGTGTGATTTTTCAAAGAGTGTGATCAATTTTTGGAACACCCATAGGGGTAGGCTATAAAAATTTCAATTAAAAATTTAGGTACTAGTCGCTGATATGGGCTATGAGGTGAAGTCAAGAACGCGTCAGACCAATCAGATAGGTCATCGAATGGGTGTGCTATGAGAGGGACGTGTACGAATGGCGCCCTGATTGGCTGGCGTATGTTCGTTCAGTCATTTGACTGGCTGTAGCTGGATGTCGCGTTCCCGCCTTCCAATGTAGGCCAAATTAGCGACTAGTATCAAAATTTGTTTCAACTCAAAAGTTACAAATTGTGCGGATTAAAGCGGTATAAATAAACATATAATATTATAATAAATACAAATACATATAATAGTGTAACTTTAAACGGTACTAAAACGCAAGTTAGAATAATTCAAACGTTGGCACAAGCTGTAATTTTTTTTTTTGAAAAAAAAATCAAAGTAAAACAGTGCATGTACAGACAGAACTCACTGGTGGTGGTGCCGTTCATTCCAATGATGCATCGCGATCCGTTGGCGATCTCCCTTTGGTTGAAGGGCCGAACGCGCACGGCGACTTTCACCGACGACATCTCGTCTCGACCGTACTAGGATACCGTAACCAGCGGTGCGCGAATACTGTAGCGGAGCGGTGCGGTGCTGCGTCAATCAATCGACCGCCGCCGGCTCCATGGAACCGAAGTGTCGTTGTGCGAGAACTCTGCAACAGGAAGACGAGACTCAAGCGCGATGATGGAGAAGAATGCGCCGGCGAGCCGCCCGGCCAGGCAATGGCAATGACGACGGCAAAGAAAAAAAACGACGGCTGGAGAGACGAAGTCGAGCGACCGGGCCGAAATCGATGCCGCCCGCTCAGCTGGTGCTTGCATGAAACAGTGCAGAGGTAATGAGAGTAGGAGGTAAACGACGGAAAATGAGGACAGATCATAAATAACAGAATGAACGCTGATAGAAGGGCTTGCTGTTCTAAGCGCAAATGCATGTGTTTTTTAATTTGGCTCTTGTCTGTGGCCTACATGGGGAGGGGCAGCAACACACCAGAAAATTCACAACAAATCAGGCACCGATCCTACACGATCAACGCTGGCTCACTATCTCGGCTTTTTGAAAAATCGGTGCTAGTCGTTAATGTGGCCTACATGGGGGAGAGAACATGAGGATTATCGACGAGATCATTGACTTAAACGCCTATTATTACTAGTCACTAGTGCACTAAGAACAGCACAGAGATTGCTATAATACTTGGAAATTTTCAGTTAAAAACAGGTTTAAAATAACCGCTCTCAGCTAGAGAAGGCCCACGCCTCACTGTCCGAGCGTCGAAGGTTGTTTTTGTAAATTCGGCACTAGTCGTGAATATGGCCTACATGGCGAGGGCCCAACAGAAAATTGATAACCAATAGGAGCACCGATCAAACACCACGCGCCAGCTAGTCAGGGCAACAAGCGTACTCCTCATTGTCTGGGCTTCGAAGCTTCTTTTAGAATTCGGTACTTGTCGATAATGCGGCCTACACGGGGTAGGAAAATTCATAATAGTCAGGCACCGTCCGCACACGATCATCATCTGCTGTCTCGACTTTTAAAGTTGAAAAATCGGTGCTAGTTGTTAATGTGGCCTATATGTGGAGGCATCAACACCACCAGAAAAAGAAATTAATAGCTAATTGACAACCAGATTAATAACCAATCAAGAAAATTAATAACCGATCAGAGCATCGATCGAACAAATACCACGCCTTCTCAATAATTGGGCTTCGAAGCGCCTTTTCAGTACTTGTCGTGAATGCGGTCTACACTAGGGGCAGGAACACACCGGAAAATTCACAAACAATCAAGCACCGACCGCACACGATCAACACTTGCTCACTGCCTCGGCTTTAAAAGTCTTCTTGAAAAATCGGTGCTAGTCGTTAATATGGCCTACATGGGGGAGGGGTCCTAAGGATCATCGATGAGATCATTGATGTAAATGCCTTTTATATACTATAGGTTAATGTGCACCTATATAGAAAGAACTAATTGGAAATATTGATTCAGATTTAGGTTCCAACTACTCAGAGCTGGAGAAGCACCATACCTCCTTTTTGTCCGGCTTCGAAAGCTTTTTTGAAAATTCGGTACATGTCGCTAAGGTGGCCTACATGAAGCAGCAACACCGCCAAAAAAATTAATAACCAGTTAGTAACCAGATTAATAACCAATCAAGAAAATTAATAACCAACCAGAGCACCGACCGAACACGTCTCCTGGCTGTTTGATCGTGAGCTTCGAAGCTCCTTTTAAAATTCGGTACTAGTCGTTAATGTGGCCTACTTATTGAGGCAGGAACATTCGAAAGTTTAAAACCAATCAGAGCATTTTCTCGCTGAATAGGCTTCGAACGTCTTTTAAAAATTCTGCAATTGTCGTTAATGTGGACTACATGAAAAGACGGAAGCGCCACCAGAAAGAAGACTGTTCCAGGTGCCGAGCAAAAGTATTTTGGAATAAGCAGTGCCAATTTTGGTTAGGGAATCAGACCAATATCTCAGTGGATTTGATGACGTACTTGGCGGCTCGACGAGGAACTTTTCTAGCTCCTGTATGCATTTCTTCTACAAATTCAAATGCGCCACACGAAAAATAGCATTGAAATCAAGATGAGAAGAATTCGAGTACTCTGCGCGACGCCACGACAGAAAGCCCTTAGCTCAAACGCAAACAGATTGGCATTGTCCTGCAATATCCTTTCGCCATTTACGCTATGCTATTTAGAATGGATTGTTTATAGTTATTTTTGTTGGGGCACGTGGAGCGCAGTCGGAGGACGGAGGAGGCGCCGGCTGTCGCGTGCACCCGATACCAGGTTCCTGGTTCGGATTTCCCGCCCGGGCCAACCAAGCCTTCCATCCTTCTGGGGTCGGTGGATTGGTAAGACTTGTCTGGGAAGGATAAAGCGCTGACTTGTTCATCGGCTGGCCACCGCAAGTCATTGTTGACCAAATACGCATTCAACTCGCCTCCTCGACATCCCGTAGAAGTAGAATGCGTGGCGCATCCTAAAGGGGATTGAATAACGCCGTCCTTTATCCCTTATCCTTCTACTTTTGTTGATTTCAATAGTTTTTCAGGAGCAGTTCCTATCGGGAGGGTAAGGCCTGGAGTACAAATGAAGACTAGAGGGAAAAGTGCTAAACTTATTGAGAAACAGTCCGTTAAAAGTTTTGCAAAAAATTCTGAAAATTTCCGTCAAGTCGTTAAGCCAGACTTCAACGAAAAATGCCTTTAATCGGTTAAATTTGTTTAGTCGTTAACCGCTAAATGAGCATCCCTGGGAAGAAGGCTTGGTTAGTCTGGGCGATAAATCCGACCCACCTTGAACCTTGAATAGAAGTGCATGCGACAGCCGGTGCCTCCTCCGACTGCGTTAACACGCACCCAATTTGGAGTTAAGGTGTAAAAATGGGGTTAAAAGTAACCAGATAGAAAGGTATGTGGCACTCATCGGTATTCAGCGATGCGTGGTGCTATGCATGGCTGCGCTGCAGAAGAGAGCAGCTGGGACACTTTATGGTCGCGGCTTGAGAGCGATTCGAATTAAATTCTGCATAATTGATGGCAGCCGCTCATCTAGGCAAAGTTCGACGGCAGATGGATATAGAGCGGCTAGCCATCAGGGGTCGGATTCAACAATTACTTACAGCAGTTTTACAGAAAAAATACTGCCGAAATCCCTGATAGCACGGCTTACCAAGCGATATGGTGAAGCATTTCGCCGCGCTATCAGGGATTTCGGCTGTATTTTCTCTGTGAAATTGCTGTAAGACGTTGATGAATCCGACCCCTGGTAAAATTTAACCCAATGAATTCCAGTTGAGAGAAGGCTTCGGCTTGAGGGAAGTGAGGGACTTTAAATTCTCAATCGGAAATATGCAGGAAATGAGAAAGTAAGCTCAAAGAGCGTGGTCTTTGACGGGCTGAAGGGAGTCAAAGCTGCAATAAAGCATGAAACTCGGAGCTAAAAATGAAAGGATAAAACTCAACGATAAGCAGGTCGGACAAGAAGTCATTTAAGCTAATCCTTGAAAGGCCAGTGTTAAGTGCTATCCTTTGTATCATTCTTGGACTGAACAACTTCTGTGCTCTGCTTTGGCCAACCTTAAAAAGCCAACTTTGGCTGCTCTCTTTTGCTGAACCTATTTTGGGTTTCTTTTGGCTCAATAAATATTCTGCACACTTTCTACTACTATCTCGACCTCGTAGAGGCAGTTTGAGTACGTGTTTTCCTCAACAATGACTTGCGATGGCTAGTAGGTGGATAATTCAGTATAATTTCCTTTTCAGGAAGATCAGGGACCAAATTCACCGATGACTTACAGTAATTTAACAGAGAAAATTACAGCCGAAATCCTTGATAGCGCGGGTTATCAAGAGATATGGTGAGCGACAAGCCGCGTTCTCTGAGGTTTCCGCTGTGAATTCTCTGTTAAAGTTACGTAAGTCGTTGATGAGTCCGACCCCAGGTAGCAAGTCACCAATCCCGGAGGTATGGAAAACTTGGTTGGCTTGGGAGCGAAATCCGAACATAGCGCTTTGAATCGGAGTTCAACAGACGACCGGCGCCTCCTCCGACTGCGCCAACCACGCGCTCATTCTCTACGGTGAATACACGACTACTTAAAATACCCAACTTTTTAGGCCCAAATAGGCTCGGAGGGGGCCACCGTGTACTCAGCGGATAGATCCCTTGGTAAGACGACACATGTATGTCTAATTTCATTAGAAATGACCCAGCTAGTTCATCATAGGGTAGAACACACTGGTGCTGCATAAAAATTTTATTTTCGTACAAAAACAAAACGTTGTACATATAAGGCTGTCCTGTCCTACAAGGTGACCCCTTATTTGACCCATTTTGCAAACAAAGACTCCTCGACAAAGCTGCTTTTGTTAAGCCACAGTCACAAACAGATATAAAGGAAAACCAAAAGCTGTTTTAATTGCTGCACGTTCTAGGGAAGATTTCTGGAAACCAATAAAAAATGAATAATACATAAAAAAGCAAAAATAAGCTAAATATCGTATTCTTATTCATTCTTAGTTCGCAAGTTTACAAAAACATCATTCTACATCGTGTTATATAAACCTGACAAAAAGAGTTTCAATTGATCCGGTAACTTTTTTTTGGTGTGCCACTGACGACGTCAACGAGCGGAAGGTTCAGTCTTTATATTCCTGTGGCAAAATCCCAGATTAAGTCAAATTTCTTTGCCTAAAGAAAACTACGGGAATTCAACAAATTACTTTGTGAAAAGGAAGATAGCCGGGGACTGTCTCTTCCATGCTTTTAAAAATTTTATTATTCGCAAAATGTTTGGTTAAATTTGATGTATGCTACTTGTTCAGATTTTTCTGTCAATCAGTTGCACTGCTTACTTTATCCAGAAAGGCTATCTAAATTTTATTTTCTTCTCTCTGTCTTCTCTTATTGTTTCTTCAAAGTGTTACTGTTTGTTTGTTGTTCATCTCTGACATATCCTTTTTGTTGTTTTCACGTGTATTCAGGCTACACGTCAATAAATAATAATAATAACCTATTCTACCATAAAGATAAAGGATAAATGACGGCACTCTCAATCCCTTTAAAGATGCGCCACGCACTCTACATCTACGGGATTATGAGGAAGTGATTTGAATGTAAATTTTGCCATGCAATGAATTGCGGTGGCCAGTCGATGAACAAGTCAGCGCTTTATCATTTCCAGACCAATCTGGAACAGATTGTCCGACCCCAGAAGGATGGAAGGCATTGTTGGGCAGGAAATCCGAACCAGGAACCTAGTATCGGGTGCACACTACAGCCGGCACCTCCTCCGACTGCGCTACACGTGCTCACCTATTCAACCATAAGTCTAATAAATCAAGGAAAAGAAGCCATTGTATGGAAACAAAAAAGAGAATATAGGAACCAAGTAAAGAAGACAGGAAAACATACACAGAAGACATATCAAAGCTAGAAAAGAAAAGGCTATAAGAAGGAAGAAAATTAAAAAAAAGGTTCGTTAATTTGAAAGGGAGAGTAAAGTCACAACAAGCAGTGTCTTTAACTGTGTTAGCCTTATGATGTCTTTTTTTTTGTTTTGCGTGTTCTTCTCCGATATTGTTCTAACACATGAAATTTTCACGGAATAAACAATAATAATAATAAAGTGCATGGCGCGATTTCGAGATCTAGGGAGGCGAAGAGTGCACATTCTACCCCTTTGGAATGAGCTGTATCCTGCCTTCTCGTCTCTTGTATTAGAAAAACAGCTGAAAACAGTTATATCTCATCCGCGCGAACGTCTTGAAGGCAACAGAACTATGTAGTTTGATGTGAATGATCCCGTATACGTAGTAGTTGAATGGAGCTATCAGGCTGAATTGGATCGGGTGTGGGAAAACTTCCCATACCCGATTCCCAAGAAGCTCGTCCCGCTGAAGGAAGCCTCGGAGAGATGCCCGAAAAGCGAGCCGATATACGTGCGACGGACGGCTCAAGTGCATGGTGACGTCATGTTGTCACGGGTGCGGAGTTTCCGCTCGGAAGACAAATCTGGAGAGCCACAGAACGAGCTCTCCTAGCCTGCTCGCAGCATAGAGTGCCTTGACCATAGCTTGAGAGGACAGCATTCTATAAGATTGCCCGATAGGAGCTTCGGAAGCACGAGGCTTTCGTCGGCAGCGCTGCGAAGTGCGACGACGTGCCATCGATAGCGCAGTTGGTAGAGCGAAGGACTGTAGAGCGGCTGGGAAGGTCAGGAGTTCGGAAACGGTAGGCGCCGGAATAGAAACGCGCGTGGTATGGTCGATTTAATTAAACCTATGTAATAACGAGGTTCGGCGTTTTTATTCGAAAGACGTCATTCGATAGGACAGGGCCCCGTCGTCGACGGGACAACCGAGCGATGATGACTGCTGCAGTCGCCCTAGGCGGAGGAGGAGGGGTTCGCTGGAAAGTGGTCATGCAGAGCAAGCACTAGTTGAATAGAAGATCTCGTCGGCTAAGAGAAGCAGAACGCGTGCGCTGACTTGCAACGACGGAAATCGATCTTCAGATGTATCAAAAGCAGAGGAGAATACGAACCAGGGCTCGTCGTCGAGGCGTTCTTGCCACACAGACCGCCAGTAGAGCGAAGCACCTTGAAGCAGAGGCTAAAAATTAGGAAAAAAGAAATTTAACGGAGATTTTGAAATGATGGCGATTATTTACCGTGGCACTCACACTATTAGTGGGAAAATCGCCGCGAAATATTGGAAAAGTGCACGGCGCGATCTCAGCATCGAGAATTTCGTCTGCTTCATCATAACTACAATTCGCTGTAGCCAAAAGGGTAAGAATTTTATGACTACCCCAGTATTGATCAGTACGAATACCCAAGTGATGCAGCTGGCGAACCAAGATTAGTATAGATCCTTTATTCCTGCTAACGTTCCGGCGTAACTGCTTTCTCCAGATCCTCAAACATGGGTAATTAAAC
Source organism: Heligmosomoides polygyrus bakeri (assembly GCA_947359475.1). Classification (NCBI taxonomy): domain Eukaryota; kingdom Metazoa; phylum Nematoda; class Chromadorea; order Rhabditida; family Heligmosomidae; genus Heligmosomoides; species Heligmosomoides polygyrus. Next base: position 7,318,159 of record OX375866.1, read on the forward strand.
CACTTAATTAGTAATTAACGTTTCGGCGTAACCGCCTTGTTCAGAGCCTCAACTTGGGTAATTAAACCACTTGGGTAACTAAAGTTTCGGCGTAACCGTCTTGTTCAAAGCCTCAAACTTGGGTAATTAACCCACTTGGGTAATTAAAGCTTCGGCGTAACCGCCTTCTTCAGAGCCTTAAACTTGGGTAATTAAACCACTTGGGTAAACAAAGTTTCGGCGTAACCGCCTTCTTCAGATCCTCAAACTTGGGTAATTAAAGTTTCGGCGTAACCGCCTTGTTAAGAGGCTCAAGCTTGGGTAATTAACCCACTTGGGTAATTAAAGCTTCGGCGTAACCGCCTTCTTTAGAGCCTCAAACTTGGGTAATTAAACCACTTGGGTAATTAAAGTTTCGGCGTAACCGCCTTGTTCAGAGCCTCAAGCTTGGGTAATTAAACCACTTGGGTAATTGAAGTTTCGGCGTAACCGCCTTGTTCAGAGCCTCAAACTTAGCTAATTAAACCACTAAGGTAATTAAAGTTTCAGCGTAACCGCCTTGTTCAGAGCCTCAAGCTTGGGTAATTAAACCACTTGGTTAATTGAAGTTTCGGCGTAACCGCCTTGTTCAGAGCCTCAAGCTTGGGTAATTAAACCACTTGGGTAATTGAAGTTTCGGCGTAACCGCCTTGTTCAGAGCCTCAAACTTGGATAATTGAACCAATTGGGCAATTAACGTTAGCCGGAATAAAGGATCTATACTAATCTTGGATGGCCAGCTGCATCACTTGGGTATTCATACTGATCAATATCATGCCAAGATTCAGTCGAACATGGAATATCCCAGTATTCGTGTCAGATCACTGGTCACAGTTCTTGTAGCTCTGTCACTTTAAGATGGTTGCTGATTTCGATTCCTGAACCTCGTATTTCGTTGTGCAGCCCACAAACACGAGATACGGGTAGCTTAGCTTACGTAAGCTTTCTATGGAACCGGTTCTGGCTTAACATCTAAGCCCAACTGACCAGAGACCAAGGGAAAAACGCCGTTGTTTTCAACTACAACCACAGACATATGGAGTCAAAATCAATTACTACCTTCACAGCAAAACTGCAGCGAAAAACACCCCACGTCAGCTTCTGTGACTATGATATCATCTACCGATCAGAGCGAGAACGGATAGCACAACGCAACGCTGACAACATCTAGCGCAAGGGCAACTTCTTTGGTGCCATTTGAAGAGTTGAACGAGAGCGTGCTTAATCAATCCCCCTCGACTCCTTCATCAGACTTTCCCCTCATATACGTCATCGAAGGGATGTTTAAGAACGGTTTTGAAGGCACGTTACTCACTTATTTCAACAAAGCAAACAACCTAAAAAGAGTACATAGGGCAGGAATAGGTATGAAAAAAAAACAGTGAAGAGTAGGAAACGATAAACTCCTAAGACATGCCTTGAAGATACCGGTGGACAAGTTTTTTGTACTCATACGGTCCAGGTCTACAGATCTTAAGATCTTACGATTCTAAGAGGAGAAAGAAATAGAGAGAAATCCTAGACTGCCAAAGGGAAGTGATCAAGAAGGTGGAAGAATTCCGCTACCTCGGAAGTGACCTATCCGAGGAAGGAAGTGTGGACCACGCGGTCAGGGGACGGATAAACGCAGCCTGGCTCAAGTGGAGGGAGACCAAGGGGCCCTCTGCGACCGTAGATGCTCCACGACGCTCAAAGGCAAGCTCTATAGAACAGTTGTGAGGCCTGCCCTCCTTTACGGCAGTGAGTGCTGGGCCCTGGGTAAGGCGCAGGAGCGGCAACTGCACGCTGCGGAAATGAGGATGCTGAGGTGGGCATGTGGATGAGCCCGTCGGGACAGGGTGCGAAACGAGGATGTTAGGGCAGTGATGAAGACAGCCCCGATCCAGCTGAAGATGAGGGAGCAGCGCCTGAGGTGGTATGGACACGTCCTCAGAAGACCAGAGGATCACCCCACAAGGTTGGCCCTAGATTTCGAGGCACCCGGAAAGCGTCCGAGAGGAGCCCCAAGGAAAAGATGGAAGGACGTCATCAAGAGAGATCTCGCCGAAGTCGATGTCACGGCAGATGAAGCGCTTGATAGGATGGGGTGGCCACAGATCATAAGAACAGCGGACCCTGCGACTGCGCGGGACTAAACGCTCAGGAGAGAAAAAGAAGAAGAGTGCACTCACTATTGTATAAAGACAAAGGTAAAAGATAAAGGTGGGCGTTAATCAATCCCTTTTGAGATGCGCCACGCATTCTACTTCGACGGGATGCCGTGGAGGCAATTTGAATGCGCATTTGACCATAAATGACTGGCGGTGGCTAGCCCATGGTACCAATTCACCAACACCGGAGGATGGAAGGCTTGGCTGGCTTAGGCGAGAACTCCGAACCAAGAACCTGGTATCGGGTGCACGCGACAACCGGCACCTCCTCCGACTGCGCTGCACGCGCCCACTATTGTACACTTTTTTTTATAGTAAGTAGTACACAGTACGCAGGCATTGTGAGAAGAACTATCATCAAGAGGAAGGAATCTCGCCGAAACCTGTACTTTGGCGGAGGACACCACGCCGGTTAGGTCCAGAAGAAGGAGGTGAGCAAGAAGAAAAGGAGGCGGAAAAAGGTAGAGAAGAGCAGCAAGAAGCAGACGTAGGAGCTGAAAGTAAGGTACAGGGTAAGGCTATGACATGGCGACGGCAGACTGCGGCCGCGCTGGACTAAACGTTCAATAGAATTGGAAGAAGAAGAGGAATAAGGTGAGAAAGAGGACAGAGAAGAGAACAGAGAAGAAAAGAAATAGGGAGAGAAAAACGAAGTCGAAGAAGATCATGAGGAAGAAGACGCACATAGGAGTTGAAGTGAGGATTATCCTAGCGCAGAAGTACTAGAAGACCTTTCACAAAACGATGTTTACCCTGTTCGCACGTAGGAAAAGGCTAGGACGTCAATTCGCTCAGATATTCGCATCGACGTCAATTATCCGGGAGCAGTGCCAGCGACGAATCCATTCCATCAACTCGTCGCTGCGTGCCTGACAGCTATAATTCTTTGCGAATCGCCAAGCTCGGAGCGCATGTCGCTCTCTAGGGCTGAGCTTCGCCCGTGATCGTGAAGAAAAAAAGCAGGTAAGGATGGGGTGAACCTATAAGCTTTTTTCAGAAGCATTCGTCCCTTGCAACCTATAAACAACTGTCGTCGTGAAACGAAATTCAAATTCAAAACGCAACTAGGAACAAGGTTTGGACTCCTGACATAGACTAATGTGGCCCACCTAATTTCATCTGAAACCTCTTAGTCGATAATTAGTCAACACTCCCCTTTTGAACAACTATTGGAAGCAGAAATTGGACAATATGACAGTATTCACGATCCTATAGTGGTAAGAGCGAACTGAGTCATTCTGGCAGGCGACAGGGACGGTTGAGGTACGGCAGTCGCATAGGTGAGTAGAGTACGGTTCTGCGGAATGACCGATCATAAAAGTTAATAATACAAATAACTGATAAAAAGATAATGCTCGAGGATAATCAATGTATTTCCGGAATGCGCCACGCATTCCATTTCTGCATGATTTCGTAGACCCAATTTGAACGAGTATTTCGCCTTCAAAATGGCTTGCAGTGCCAGCCGATGGGCCACAGAGGCGCTTCCCAGACAAGACCGGTAAAAATTGGATGACCCTGAAAGAATGGAAAACCTGGCTGGTTTAGAAGGGACTCGAACCAAGAACTTCGATGCCGGCGGGCCGCACTTGTGAAAGCCGGCACCTCCCTCAACTGCACTACCACGGCCCAACTTTAAATGCGTCGCGTTAAGTTCAATTTTTGTAAACTTTTCTAATAAAAAGTTTGGAAAATTGTCTCAGGAAAGAACAACGTTGGCGCTAGTCGTCGATGTGTCCCACACTGGGAAGCCATAGTTCGCCAGCCAATCAGAGCACCGACAGTCCGCCACTCCGAGTAACACGCCCGTTCGACGCGACCTGATTGGTGTGGATGTCCCCGCCCCCCAATGTTGGCCACATTAACAACTAGCACCTAAACAGTTTTTCTCATATTCTCATCTTATAACTTTCCTACACAGTTTTTCAACCCATGTCATTGTATTAGATCTGGGTCGAGGCTTTATAAACGATCTACAGTAAACAGAAGATTCAGCAATGTTAAGCGAAGAAAGTCCTGCACTTTTTACTTATAAAACTCTTTGTAAATGTCATTTATTTGTTTATTTTTAAACTATCAGTCAAGTAAACATTACGGCGTATTAAATGAGCGTCTTAAAATCGGAAATAGTGCAAAATTTTTATCATTCTTTTCTCAAAACAAGCAATAAAAGCTAATGTTGCTTATAGAAAAAAATGTAAAAAAAAACTAGCTACTAAATATTAATAATAGTAGGAAATAAGCTTAATTATTGATTAAAATATTTATTTTTACGGCACAAATCTCATATAGGCAGGCTGAGGCTCCAGACCAATAAGGCAGCAGTTGACGGCTCTGACAGGCTGTGATTGGTGAACACATAACCGCTCCCTATGAAGGACATATTAGCGACCAGTGCGATTTTTATGTTTTAAATCGGCGCAACACGGGTTCAGCGGCTCACTTATGCAGATGTATTTTTTCTGCTTTTTTGTTCCGAAGCTTACTATTTTGGCGTAATCCTGGAGCTGGAAAGTAAAATATTTTTTAACCGTAGGAAGTACTTATTATTAGATAAGTAACAATTTTTTATGGTACAGATCATATATACAGCCAGCATAGAAATGATGAGGCGTCAGACCAATCAGGCCTCAGCGGAACGATCGCGGTGTTTTGACAAGCTGTGATTGGTTGACGCGTTGTCGCTTTACCATGCAGGACATACTAGCGACAGGTGAGATTTTATCTTTTAATGGACGCAATTCGGGTTGGGGATCACCTATACCGATGAATTTTTCTGCCCTTTCCTTATCAGAACTCACTTTTCTAGTGTAATTCTAGGGATGGTAGACCTCCATTAGGAAAGCGGAATATTCTACTTTCCATGGTTGTGCTTTAAGAAATTTTATCGAGCGAATGAATGAACGAATAAATTCGTTATCAAAAAATTTCGAGCGAATGAACGATGGACGATTCGCTCATCAATTGTTCGAATGATCGAAAATCGAACGAACCCCCTTTTTCGTTTATTCGAATATTCGAATTGTGAATAACTTGTTCGAGTCAGACTCTGTGCATGAAGACTTGAAGTTTATTCGATATTCGAAAAAAAATTATTCGATTTTCGAAAAAATTGGAAACATTCGATTTTCGAATAAGAATCGAATATGACTCCATTTCGATGTTCGAATTCGAATGAATATTCGAAAATCTAGAACTATCGAATTTTCGTTCGACTATTCGAGTAATTGTTCGAATAAATTACTCGAATAATTGTTGGGTTATATTTGTTCGAGCACAACTATACACCTTTCCATAGGCTTCGTATCGAAAATATCCAACCCCAGGAAGGACTGACCTTCCTAAATCGTGCTGCGATTTAAATACACGTTTGTTAGTCATTTTAATTCAAGGGTACATGTCGCGAATGTGAGCAGCATTGGCAGGTGGGAGCGTGACAGCCAATAATAACCAAGCAGAGCACGGACCAAACATATGCCAGCCGATCAGGGCGCCGACTGTACACGCCCTCTCTGAATGGCACGCCCATTCAATGCGGACTGATCTGATTGGGTGGTGCGTTCCCGTCTCAGAACGCTGCCCACCTTCGCGACATAAACAGAGAGAATTTTTTAAGGAACATTCTGCATGATGGATTTCTAATAGGGTTTTCTTCCCTTGCAGATGCAGAAATGACCAAAGCAACTAGCGGTTTTCAAGGGGATGCAATGGCATCGGAGCCAGTGTCGGTGTGGCAATTCTCATGCCCTCAAAGAACACGCTTGATTCGTGGGCCTTAATGAAAGACGCAGCTGGGGCGGCAGCGACAGCGTTCCTCCCAGTCGAGCGCTAATAAGGAGCGATGACGCCGAGTGACGACGCGAACCGTCCGTCAGGCAGGGCAGAGAGAGAGGGACGTCGAAGGCACGTCACTGTCAGCGCGCCTGGCTCGTTTCGGCACAGAATGGCCGCTGCGCTCGCCGCCCGCCTACGTCACGGGGAGACTCGGTAAAGTCGGTCGGGGGCCTTTCGCGAAAACATTTTCCGACTGTGACGCCACCTAATGGATGGTAATTGAACGGCATTCAATGAAGGCGGTTCTGCTCAGATGAATGGGAGGGGGAAGCTGCAGAGAAGTTGCTTGCACCAGATGATACCCAAAAGGGCAGTCGAGGAGAGAAGGGGAGAAGAACACGTTCCCGAAGGGCCGTCGCACAGCTCAGCAACAATGGCCGGCGGAGCCCAATTGGTCCGAAGATGACGTCGGTGGCCGAATCAGTGCGGTGGAGGATCGATGCAGCAGCGCCGACGGCGAAGTGGCCGGCCGCCCCCGGCCACCGAGATATGGCAACAGGCCCCCAGCCCCGTCTCCGACGAGCAGGAAATGCGAATTTCGCGCAATCTGCGCTGGTAGGAGATCGATTGTTTGTCGCCTCCCCCGTTTGGGGAGGGGAAGCACGGACGTCGTCGAGCCGTCCGCCGAGTGCATGGGAGGTGCGTCGAGCGCCCGCCCGCCGGCTGCGCGGTCATTCTGGTGAGCGGAGCCCTCGGAGGGAAAAGCGCTGAGGCTCGATAGGCTCGGGGCGGCTTAATGAAAATGAGCCGCGTCACGGGAAGACGTTGTCGTCGGCTGCACTTAATTGGATGCCGACATGCGTTTTGCGAATCGCTCACACGAAATATGTGCTTAGGAACGCTATTCGCGCGGAAGCGACAGGACGTCATCCGAAAATGGGGAAGGAGCTTCCTGAAAAAAGTTCCAGATGTGGTAAACCCCGAAGGTATACATATACCTTCTTCACGTCGATTTGGACACTTTTCACGTCAAATTCGACACTCTTCTAAGCTGGCCTATTAACTTTGAAATCGAACTGTTAAAAGTTATGGCTTTTAAAATCAAAGCAAACTCTTCCAAACCAAACTAAACTTCTTCTACATTAAATTAGAGACGATTTATAAAGGCTAGAATAATTTTCTGTTCAAGGAAAACTACAGCATGATTTCTATTGAATATAATAGATCACTTCCCCAGTAGTAAGTGAATATTTCGTTTGAAATTTTAAAAAATTGTCATTTTGCTCAAAAAATAAAGGTTCATGGCCTGTTTCAAAGAACAGGAGGACGGCGAATTTTTAGTGTCAAACAGAAGAGATTGCGTCACGCCCTCATTCAAGACGTCGTGATTCGTTTCATTCGATTGATAGTAAAATTTCGGCTTTCATACTTACAAACGATGCAGCATAGACAATTGTAAAAAAAATACACACATCCTCACTTTTATGCTTTATGTAAGCAGCATTTACACTATTAATCAAACATGTAAAAATCACGACGACTTTTTCGAGTGCATGGCACAATCTGGTATTTTAGTGCACTATACGATTGCTGCTTTGTTGCACTTTAAAACAAAATGTGGCTTATTATGTTTAAAAAATTTATGAAATTATTTCGTTCATTCGGCAGCTAAAATAAAAAAGTTCAGAAAAACTTATTCTGAATTTTCCTTCAGCAAAAAAATATTCCAACTATCTTGAAGAGTTTGCAGTTTAACCTTCAAGAAGCTCGTCTTGATTTGGAAGGCGTTCAATTTTATTTCAAAGTTTATAGGCCAGTTTATAAGTGTCCAGTTCGACAATATATGTATAAATATAAATATGAATATAAATATAAATAAATATATATAATTTTCACGTCGAGTTGTATACACACTCTTCAAAGGTAACTTTAAAATTCAAATAAGTTTCTTTAAGAGTGAAGTGGCTGGTGTCGAGGATGTAAGCTGGTACACCGATGTCTTGCTGTGATCAGAACTTCTAGCGCCAGGCAGGATTCGAAACCACACCTCCTGCTGACCGGACGGGAATGCTCTACGCCATTACGCCACCGGCGCTGCTTGATCAACCACAACATCTACACCTCGTGGGACCCATCGATGGAATGAGTTTTGACCGCAACAAGACATCGGTGTAACTTTAAGACTTTTGAAATCAAAATGAACTCTACCAAAAAATGAAATGATCTTCAGGCAGGCTGGACTACAAAATCTAGGGAAGGTTAGAATAATTTTTGTTCAAGGGAAATTTGGCATAACATTCTTTGAAATTTTTTACTTTACCTGCCCGAACAAGTGTGATAATTTTATCAAATTTTTAATTTCAGGGAAAAATAACAAACTAAAGTTTGTCTTAAAGCACAGCAAAGAAGCGGTCATATAGCACATTAGAAGATCAGATCGCGCTCAAAAAGCTAGCGATTTTTATTTGATTGGAAGTGTAAATGCTGCTTACATGAAGCATCTACATGAGGATATAACAGAAAATTTTATCAACTTTACCCGTCCCAAAAAAATTCTGGTATCAATCGAATAAAAGTCGCGAAGTCTTGGACGAGGGCATGGTGCAGTCATTTTTGTTACTAAAAAAACGGCCTCGCGTACAAGCTCCAAGCCATTATTTTTCCTCGAAAATATTAAGAAATTTGTAAAACATTAACAAACGTGTTTACTTATTGGGTAGAAAAATGAAAACTTCAAAATGAAATACTACAATTATTATTGAGCAAAAAATTATTTTAAACTTTTTGGAGAATCTCTTGTTTAATGTAGAAGAAGTTCATTTCATTTAATTCTTATTTATTTAATTGCACTCTAGTGTGCACTACAACGTTAATAAAATCGTCAAATAAAGAAAATAACCGTTCGGTCCCGTTTATACTTCAACGCCGAGCGACGCGACGCCACGCATTGCGGCCGAATTGATCGATTGCGTCGCCCGATCAATGTGGCCACAATGCGTGGCGTCGCGTCGCTTGGCATCGGAAGTATAAACGGCACCTTAAAGGCAACAGTAAAATTAACGTTTAATCACATAAAAATAGGAAACCTTTAAATGTTGATTTGGAAGATGTTCAGTTTTATTTCAAAACCGTTTCGCTTAGAAGAGTATCAAGTTTGACGTGAAAATGATAGAAATAGAGATATTCCTAAAAAGGCAAAAGATGGAAAATATTAGTTTGTCAGGAAAGCTCTGTCAGTTTTTATGAGCTCATGGTATACCGTTCTCATTTTAAATATATGCTGGACACCTTCCAAAATAAAATGGGCTTTTACAAAGCAAATTAGACGGATCTAACGTATCTATAGTTCAAATAGACATCGTCTGGTCAACTTAAAGCACAAGGCAGCGCAGTCGGAATAGACACTGGCTGTCACATTCATTCCGATTCGAAGTTCCTGGTTCGGATCTTGACCAGACCAGCCAAGCCTCCTTTTCCTCCGGGGTAGTAGAATTGGTACGAGACTCGTTTTGGAAGGATGGAACACTGACTTCTCCGGCTCGCCAACGCAAGTCAGGCCAAACACGTATTCAAATCGCCGTCGCGATATCCCGCAGAAATGGAGTTCGTGGCGCATCCCAGATAGGGTCAACGCCATTCTTTATCGTTTTATCGCCTTTAATCGCAACTCAAAATCTTGTACTATTCAGAAAGTAGACACCTTGCTCTTTCTATTTATGTGTGATCCCAACGTCATTGAATTAATTACTGCACTGTCATTTTTCAAAACACACACGACGTGGAAAAAAACGGGACATTTAAAAAAATTCTAAAAATGCTCATATAGATCAAAAAGTAGGATTTTATGAGCATTCAGGCACTTCTCCCATTTTTGGACATTTTCAAGCAACTTTCCAATAAAAGCCAAAATACACTTTTAAAACGTCGAATTGTTCTGAATTTCTTAAAGAGATTCTATTTTAATTAGATAGGCATCCATCTTGATTTGAAGTGTATCCAGTTTAATTCGATAAGCTTTCATATTGCTTTGAAAGACTGTCCAATTTAATGTGAAAATGGTATATAAGCCCTAAAAACTCTTGGAACCTCACATAAAACCTAATAGAAGAAGCAGAATGCGAGGCCAACACACGAAGGCAGTGTTTAACGCCGTCATTTTTCTTCTTATTCTCGAAACGCGAGCAAGAAAATCTCCTAAAGAGCTCAAGAAGAAACATGTGGTCAACTGAACTAATCCCTTTCTGCGCTGTGGGCAACAAAGGATTATGATCTTGGGGCGTCAGGTTCCACGTACTGAGTTTCCTTACTTCTGGGAGAAAATGAGAAAAATTCTATACATTACGAAGAGCAGACTTCAGAGCATCAACGGCTCATCAATAAGAATGATTTTCTAAGGATAATAGCTGATCCTAATATTAGGGGGGGGGGGGCAAAAGTAATGAGACACCCCATGCCGTGTCCATATATCTCGTGGCTGGAGTCTGGTTTCGTGCTTGTCGTATTCGTATGTTTGTATGCTACTTACTGAAGGCCATCTGAGAAGTTACCACTTCCGCCCTTTCCAGAACCATGCCAAAACCCCAGCCTGTCTCATGCCGAAACCCCATTCTGACGAGTCGACCTGTGTCGCGCAAATCTCCCCCAATTCCCAACCCCGACCCGCCTGGGCTCAATATTCACGCAAGATGAGAAGTACGTCTTCTACCTTAACCCTGCCAAGCAGCGAGTCTGGGTGAGGCCTGGTGACCTGTTACCGACTTTCGTTCGGTGAGATGTTCACGGCGAGAGGCATCTTTGGAGCTTTTGGGTCTGCGCCCATGGATCGGTTTACCGGAAGCTCTTTCCCAAGAGCACTACGATGAACTCCAAGGCCATGGTGAACGAAATAGAAGAGATGGGCCGGCGACTCGCTCTTATTCAGTCGCAGCGCTTCAAGAAGGTTCTCCTCTTCGACAAGGCCGCACCCCATCGGGAACAAGTAACCACGGATAAGCTTGGCCAGCTGGGCTACGTTCACATGCCTCACCCACCGTATTCGCCGGACATCTCTCCATGCGACTACCACTACTACTTGAGCCTGCAGGACCTCCTAGTCGGAAGGGACACAAGAACCCAAGCAGTCCTTGACAACCATGTCGAGCAGTTGATCAACACCAGGCTCAAGCAGTTCTGGAAGGATGGGATCAGGAAGATGGCTGAGCGATGGCAGCAAGGGCCTTGCCCTTAATGGCAAATACATTCTTCAGCATCGTTGAGCTGTGATTGAGTTATAGAGAGATAAAGATTTTTTTTCATTTTGTCTCATTACTTTTGCCCCCCCCCCCCCTAATAGCTGATAGCTGATAACAGACCAGAACCTCAGGGTCACGATCTTCAACGCGTCTGTACTGCCAGCATTATGCTACGCAACTGATACCTGGCCTGAATATGTAGAAGGCAACATTTTCTTCGATGCAGTCGACGCATCGCGCTTTGGAAAGATGTCTTCTGAAGACGAGCCCATGTCAACGATGACTGTTCGTATTACGAAATTCAGGTGTGAGGAATAAGTCGTGTGTGGTGGATCCGTGGTAGTACATGAAGAAGTCGAAGCATCTCTGGCTGGTCACTTACTCCGACGAAAAGACGACAGATGGAGGTATGGGTTACCCATTGGCTTCCAAGAACCAAGAGTAGGTCGCTGGGAAGACCGCCGACAAGATTTATTTTCGAGATAGTTTCGGGAACGTGGCCTGCTAACTGAATGCAAGTCGCCAGAAATCGAGCGGAATGGAAGAGTTGTGGTCCGCGCCAGGACAACACCTGTTAGTGAACCATCAAAGTATCAAAGTAGGTAACTATAGCTGATCTCAGCCGCTACCACGGCTCATGGCTTGAGAGAGAAGAGTGCGTTCGCACGAGTATCTCTCCTCAGCTATTGAGTGTTCTAGCCTCCACTTGAGACCCATTACGCCGACGTTCAATGGCTTCAGAGCGTGTGGCCCTTGCCATATAAGCCGGACAACGACTTTGAAAAATCGAGCAAAAATTGACTCTTTTTTCCCCATTCTTCTGGATTAGAGAGCAATGATGTCATGGGAACCCGTTTGGGAGTGAGGGCTCGGCTTAACGTGAAGATTATCTCCACATCACTTTGAATGTCGGCCAGCAAGCCGAAGTGAGAAGAAATAGAGCACGCGCTAAGCTGTCTCCTTTACGATCTAAAATGCCACCCGGCAGGAACGTTCCCCAGAACCTCATACTAGAGTTATATGAGCCTAGGCCGGATGCTTCACCTGGAAATCAACATCTTTTTAGACAAAATCTTATCAGAAAGATTCCAGCACCTCTCTTCGTAAAACCTCGGCATATTAAGTTGGTGTGTGTTAGTTTCTTTTGTGCTGAACGAGGTTTTTATGGTGAAACTTTATTCTGATTCAAGCCTATAGAGACGACGATCTCGTCGAAACGTCAGACCGCAGAACAAAAATCCTTATCGGACATTTCTGCTTAAATTTTAACCCTTTTTTCAAACTAAGGAAAGTTTTCTGACTTTCGCCACGACTCATCAAGGACAAGTGATGCTCGTGACACTCGGGTCCCGACACGAAGGACGTACGGTCGCGCGCATGCTCCTTATGCACTATAAACGCCTTTCCGCACGCAGGTCTCCGGCAGACTTCGGCTCTACCGCCACCCGGAGCGGTCGGCTCGTCGCTTCCGCCGCCGTCTTGAACGGCCGGTTGTTCGTCGTCGTTAGCAGCGCAGGTGCACAGCCATCAGGACTTCGATTCCAACTATAGCATAGGGCTATGGATCGAACAGGACAGCAACGCGGCATGGCAGGAGACGGAGGTAACTGCTCTGTCAGGCGAAGCCACCGTTCTCGTGAACGCAGGCTCCAGAGTAGAAGCCAGGCCGGACTTACGGTTTCTACCTGGGGAATCTCGTAGGCAGGAAGAACGGTAGAGTCGAATAGGTGGACACGAAGTCGGACGTTCTTCGCCTTCTTCGTGACTTCTTCGATGCTCCTGAAAGCTCCCCAAGTCGCTCGTTTCCTCCTGCTCAGCTCCGGTGCTAGGTCGTTGGCCATATTGACTTCACGACTCAGATACACGTAGCTGGAGCACTCGGAGATGTTCGTTCCGTTGAGCGAGTATGGGACATCAGAAACTTGTCCGTTCCTCATGAACATCGTCTTCGTAAGATTCAGCTGCAGTCCAACGTTCCACATACGCGATCGAAATGGGCCAGCATTCGCACCGCCTGACTGATGCTCGGAGTTATGAGCACGATGTCGTCAGCGAAGCGCAGATGGCAGCTGCCGGCCGTCGACTTTCGCTCCCACGTCCTCCCATTCTAGTTCGCGCATGACATTTTCGAGGATGGCGCTGAAGAGCTTCGGGGATATGATATCCCCTGCCGAACCCTATCTTCACGTCGATGACGACGTCGCTGTAGAATGGTGAGATCTTGGTTGTGAATCCACTGTACAGCTCTCGAAGTACTCTGATGCACTAAGTAGGAATGCCCAGAGTGAGCAGGGCTTCGAGGATTGCTTCAGTCTCGACGGAGTCGAATGCCTTCTTCAGGTCAATGAACGTAAGGCACAGCGGCAGCTTGTTCTCTCACGACACTTCGATGAGCTTCGTAATGGTGTGTATGTGGTCGATCGTGCTGAATCCTCTCCGAAATCCTGCTTGCTCGCATGGCTGTCCTTCGACCAGCGTTCTGCTAATCCTATTCAGGATCACTCGAGTGAACAGCTTGTAGACTGCGGAGAGCAGGCAGATCGGGCGATAGTTGCCAATGTCGTGCACGTCTCCCTTATTGTACAGCAAGACGGTCTTGCTAGTTTTCCACTTCAGGTGGAACCTTTCACTCCGACAGATACCGTGTGAAGTGCCGCACCAAGGTGTTAATGAGCGTTGGCAGGAGAAGATACGGATCCCAATTTTCTGCCCAGTAGACGGATGCCGAACAAAGTATTAAAATATGAAGCATGCTATCCAAGCTGCATTTGTTAAAGTTCCGCTAACCATTGGAAAGCAGTAAAGGACCAGACACAGTTCATGAGATGGCTACTGAAGGACGGCCTTGTGAAATGTGGCCTAATTTGGCCTATGTACTTTTTCCAAAACTATGGTGTCGTTGTTATTACGAGGATTGAAAACAAGTGGTGTCGCCGGCTCAACTACTTGCCTAGTGCTTATAGTATATGCCATTAAAAGTATCTTTTTGCTGTTTAGCTATGCTTAGATAGCCACTGTGTTAGCTAGTGTTTAACCTGAACGCTTGCTAATTATCAGTTACGGTAGGTTGTCTGAAAAACAAAGAAGGCATGTGCTCAAGTACAACGGACCTCTCTGGTTAAAGTTTGTCTCAAAACAAGTCTCGATGTGCAAATGCTTTGCGTGAATATCAGAAGAAAGTCGTGTGGAAATCTTAATGACTCACACTAATAAGTCCTTGGAGTGCATAGAACAAAAAGAAATGAAAGCGGCGATTAGTCCCCATTGGTAGGCATGATAAAATGTGCTCAGACCGATCTCAAGGGAACAACTTTGCCAGACGAAATTTGGAGTGCACTTACTTTGAAGAATTATATAGGAGCGCAAACACTGTAGTCTTCAAGTGATGTGATATATTCCCTTTACATGTCGAACTGGACACTCATCCAAGGTAACTTTGAGACTTCTGAAATCAAAGAGTTGTTCCTCCTTGAACTCTAGGCGAGAACTGTTATCAGCGTTTATTAGGCCTGCGTTTCTTATTTCTTCGTTTTTTGTTGGGATCACCTTCTTCAGAGGCTGGTCGGGTTGTACCCAATCTGAACCCTCGACGTCAACACCCCTGCCACAGATAGAGTCACCCTGGTACAGATAGCGGCACCCTGGCAGGACAGTCGTCTACGTCGCCCAGGCCGGAAAGTCGTCCATCGCCAGCAGCGCTTGCCTACCCTCTTCTCTCATCCCCTTGTCTATTGTCCCATACAGTATGACTATAGAAAAACCGTCCACCTTTTTACCTGTATTTTACCTGCATTTACCTGTATCTCATCTCCTAATCCTTTACCGTATGTTATCCGTGTCCTATCCTATGACCCATTTGTAAGTTTCAGTTTCGTTATCTGCTGGCTGATCGAGATGTACTTGCTTATTCAACATAATTCATCGGCAGCTTCATCAAATGGCAGCCTTCTTCGCCCTCCCCGGCTCTGCATAAATACCGTGCTCACAGTGCAAGGATAGTCGGGGCCTTCGCTCCTGGCCTCCTCCTCTCGTCCTCTCCGGCTCTATTTTTGTAATTACTATTGTAACGCATTTAATCGACTTTTAATCGACTTATTAATTGCGGTTTAATTACCCAAGTTTGAGGTAAAACTCGACTTGTCTCGTGTTCGAACGGAAGAAGACCCGCGTGGCACCCACACACAAGTTACTGAGCATTCATAATGACATCTAATAAAGACACGTACTGAGTCTATACTAGAACATAGGAATAGATGCGCCGTGGTATTCATCAGGTAAGGAGCAACTCACCTTTAACTTGATAGGCTGAAATGAAACAAAGCTAAGCATGACCACTCGAACAAAGGTATCCTCAACTCCTGCTAGATTTTGAGACCAATTTGGCGTACACAAGATAAGATGTAGACAGCGATCGACCTAACCTAACCAAGGATCGCCAGGCGATCAGGGCAATAGGGCTCGTGAGGGTACCAAGGGGACCGTACCCTGACTAGAATGCTAGCCGGAGGTACGGCTTGAGCTCCCGGGTGATAGATACATAGGCACTCCCCCTCACGGTTGATTTTGGGTCGGTAGCCTGTATCTAAAATGCCTCCAGGGCTTTCCGTGCCGACGTTTGGGGCTCACGCGTCAAAATTTTGAATGTGACCCCAAAATTTTTTTTGTTGAAGTTGTTTAGTTTGCTCCAACAGACGTAATAATTTTATGAATTATTTATTTTTCGAGAAAAATAATGAACTAAATTTTGCCTCAAATCATAGCACAGAAGCAATCATATAGCACATTAAAAGATTAGATCACGCCATGCACTCGAAAAGCTCGTCGCGATTTTTATTTGATTGATAGTGTAGATGCTGCTTACATGAAGCATCTAAATGAGGATATGTGTGCTCTTTACAACTGTATTTATTGCATTGTGCACAAGTAGGAAGCTCTGTTAAAACCAAATTTCGGTGTCAATCCATTAAAAACCATGACTTCTTGAACGAAGGCGTGACACAACCTCTTCTTTTGGCACTAAAAATAGCCGCCTTGTCGCTCTTTAAAACAAGTTTTAAACAATTACGTCTCCTCAAAAGTGAGAATTTTATAAAATTTCAAACAATAAGTTCACTTACTGTGTAAATGAATTAGCACTTCAAAGGAGTTCTACTAAACTTTTCTTTGGACAAAAAAATTTCTAAATGTGTAGAAGAATTTCTGGTCGAACGTAAAAAAGATCATTTTGAATTGAAGAGTTTGTTTTGATTTCGAAAGTCTTAAAAAAGACTAGTTTAGAGGAGTGTCTTGAAAAGAGTGGGATGCTTTTGCTTTTTAATTTGCTAAGAATTTCTTCACTTGTATAGGAAGGAAGAATCGTTGATAACGCGAAGACTGGAAGAGAAAAAGAGGTTGTTGTAGAGGATCAGAACCACATCAATTTCACTTCCGGGAATTTAGCAGAAAGCAATCAGAATTTGGAAACCGTCCCAAAAACCGCAAAAATGCGAGTTGATGGTAGGAGGAGGCGAGGGAGCCCATGAATAAATAAATAAATAAATAAATAAACAAGGAAATGCGAGAAATTGGCTAAAGCAGAGAAGGACGAGGACGACTTCGCTCGGATCCGTTTACTGATTCAAATGCGGGAACGGTTCTTGCGGCCCCACAAAATAAATAGCAAACGTTAAAAAATATTCACTTAAATCAATTTAACCATAAAATAAATAGCAAACATTTATGTAAAAGGCTAGTTACGCATACATGATACTACAAGCCTCCGCTAAAAACTTTCAAGAGTCGTCCAGAATTTAATTCAAATGAAAAAGAGGCTAAAATTTTCGGCGAATTTCTAAAATTATGGGCAAAATTCCATTAAAGCAATTTAACGAAAAGTGCCGGCAAAAAAGCAAATTGCTATTCATTAAATGCACGCCACTATTGAGAAAGCATACTCCCTCCTCCTGGCCCGTTATGTTAATTATGCAGTAAGCATGAGCCGAATGACCGTGCCGACGAACAGATGGCGGAAACACTCGACCACCCTCCGATGTGTTCTGCCAGCATCTGAAGATGACGGCTTGGGTGGGATTCAAATGGCTTGGGTTCGAATGAACCATTCTCGGATACTTATTAATTTATTATATCCGATTAGGATATTCTGATCCGAATCATCCAAAAATCAAGGCCTGCAAAATCGACCTTACTCGAAGCATCCAAGAATCCGGGTCTGCGAATTAGCGAATCATCCAATTATCCGAAGATTTTCGATCGGCTCCTATGTATTGGATTCAGTTATATAGGACCACATAGAACTCAAAAATCAATTTTGAACGATGACAGTCCTTTCTTATAGCTTTGTAGCAGATTTTTTAACCCCATAATAAGTCGTTCTTCTCAAATGTGGTTTCTACAGTGTGGAGACACAAGCGCAGCTTTTTTCGTTGAAGAATAGATACAAGGTATGAATATGGAATTGAATCCCATAAAGCTTTAAATGCTGATTGCTTTACGGTTAAAAATGAGTTAAAATAAAAGGGTTAAACAACAAATAATAATAGTTAAATAGTAATTTCGAGCCAATGAGAATAAATTCAATTTTCTGCCGATTTTAGCAGAATGTTATGGCAGGACATACATAACTTTTACCTAAAGGAGCAGCGTCGTCGTTTAAAATTGTATTTTGGATAATTTTAAGTGCAAATTGCTATTGGTGACCCAATTATTTTCACTACAAAAATTTTGTGAGGCGCCCCTCCTATCGATAACGGAGTCATAGCAGAAGGCATGACCTCTGCCACTAAAATAAGTTTTTTTCTACTTGAATGGGACAACATTAGATAGGAAAATTACACTTTTTAAAATTTTGTGCCCTAATTATTATACAATTAAAAATCCAGTTCCTACGAAGCCACCCCTTTATGATTACCGCGATTCAAAACCGTTGTTCTTCTAGGCAAATAAATTTTTCCTATCTGAAGCAGCCGACATAGAAGTGGAATCGAATAAAATTTTGGGCCGTAAATATTATGCAATAAAATTCAAGAAATTCTGTAAGCGTGCTCTGCATGATGAATGGGTTCAATTTTGCATCTGAGCCGAAAAAAGAAAGATGAAAAATATCGAGCTACCTTGACGGTAAATTAGATCACGACGGAAAAGTGTGATTTTTCAACTTACCAAAAACTAAAGCAGCGCCTGAAAATTATATGAACTACAATATGAAATACAGACACATGTCGCGAATATAGGCAGCATTGGGTGGTGGGAGTGCGCCAGTCAATCAGATTGCATTAACTTGGAGTGCCATTCAGAGAAGGTTTGTACTGTCTATATTGCTGGTTTGTGTTCCAACGATGCTCTGTTTGGTTATGATTGGCCGCAGCTCCACCACCTCCCAATGCTGCCCATTTTCGCGACATGAATCGAAATACAATATAAAATACAAATTCTGGAAGAGGAACAGTGCAACAACTATGCTAGTAATTCAGCATTCCCGTCCGGTCAGCAGGAGGTGCGGGTTCGAGTCCCGCCTGGCGCTAGAGTTTTGATCGCAAAAAAAATAAATAATTATGACAGCTTACAACGCCAGCCACTTGAGGCTCAAAGAAGTTGACTTGAATCATTTTATTTGGGAAAAAACATGACATTTCACCAAGATTGGCCCTAAGGCGGATGGATTAAGCCGTGAAAGATGGCTGGAATTAGAAAAGAAGTCGGGGAAAATAAGAGGAGGCCAAAGTGCTTCTGAAAGGTTCATCTGGCGAAGTGCGGTGCCGTCGAAGGCACGGCTGGTGATTTGTGGCGGGTAAAGGGCTCTGGGCAGCAGCGGAGCAGCGGGGGACTTACTTGACGAGAGCGACCGTCCGTCCCCCTCGAGGGATCGATTCTCTCCGGCTGAAGGCCCTCATCGATCGGCCCCTGGCCGCTTCGCTTAGGAAGGTTTTCGTAGAGCGCTTGAAGAAAGAAGCATCTACGAGGGCATTCTACAGGTTGCCGGGTAAGCCTTAGCATGATCGGGTTTCCTATAGGAGGTATTCCGTCCTGAGAAGAGGAACGACTCCTCTCTGGGGAGAGAGTGGAGAAGAAGCCCTAGTATCCCCTGTTATTACCCTTTTCAGGCTGAAGATGTTGCCGATAGAGGTGCTTGCCCGCCGCATGTGCAAAGGATTAAAACGCATATTGAAGAACCTGGTAGCGCAGTCGGAGCAGGCGCGGACAGCCGCGTGCACCCGATTCTAGATTTCTGGTTCGAATCTTCTGCCCAGGCCAACTGCGCTTTCCATCCCCCAGCAGTACCAGACTTGCCTGGAGGAATAAAGCATAGACTTGTCCATCGGATGACCAGCGCAAGTCATTGAACAAGCCAAGTACGCACTCAAATTGCCACCACGACATCCCACAGAAGTAGAATGCGTGGCGCACCCCAAAAAAGGTTAAAAAACGCCGCTCTTCGTCATTTTTACCTCCACCTTTTTAGCGGTTTTGATGTTCTGTTGTTTAGTTTCAGACTTTAAGAGCAGCGTGGTGCAACAAAATCGTTAGTTATTATAAATATTAGGTCGTTGCATATGAGGTGGCGATGTCCGTTCCTCCACGTGGTGCCACTGGAAACTGCCCGCTCTGCGAGCTAAGCCGAACACGGACATTCGATTGCAGGCGACAGGCCCTTGTGACAGGCCGGCCTACGAACACCTATGTCACATCACATGGTGTATGACAGCTCAAGTGTTTCGAGATAGTGCTACGGCGTCCGCGGGAGCCGACGCGCACTCGCAGAGCCCGGCGAGTGTGAGAAGTATGCGAGGGTCCCTGGTGCGAGGACGGCATCGGGGGGCAACTGAGCTAGTCCGAAAGTCCCGTAACGTAAGCAGGACCCGCGTGGCAACGCTGAATGTGGGTACGTTGACGGGCCGCTCGTGCGAGTTGGTTGAAGCACTGGAGCGTAGAAGAGTTGATTTCTGTGCGGTGCAGGAGACGAGGTGGTCCTGCCGCAAGTCAAGGGACATAGGACGTGGCTTCAAGGCCGTTCTATGTGGAAGTCCCAGGACCACCAGTGGTGTCGGAATAATCGTCTCCGAACGATTTCGTGACTCGATTGTAAGCGTTGAGCGCTTTGACGATCGATTGATGAAGATCGTTGTCGCCGCTAAGGAGCGACTCTATCACTTCTTCTCTGCGTATGCTCCGCAGACTGGCTGCTCCGATCAAGCCAAGGATGAGTTTTGGAACCTGCTGGATGAGAAGACAGCAGAGGTACCGTCGAAAGATGTCATCATAGTCGCTGGTGACCTTAATGGGCACGTAGGTGCTACGAAAGACGAGTACAGCTGTCATGGTGGTTTCGGATACGGATCACGTAACGCCGATGGTGAGCGCATTCTTGAGTATGCGGAATCGCATAGCCTCACCATTGTGAACACCGTCTTCCGAAAACGCGACTCGCACCTTATCTCATACTACAGTGGGAGCTCAAAGTCTCAGATAGACTTTGTCCTTGTGAGAGATCGCGACCGGAGTCTTGTCACAGACGCGAAGATCGTGCCGTATGAGACGGTCGCCCCACAGCACCGACCGCTGATCTGCACTCTGAAGATTGTCCCTCCGAGGCTGAAGCAGGTCGAGCGATGCGGTGCTGCAAGAATCAAGTGGTGGCGAATGAGAGAGAAGGAAGCAGCTGTGATTTCTCGCGTGCGGTTACCGACAGTCACGACTGTCGACGAAACTTGGAAGAAAACGACCGACGCGATTCGTCAAGCTGCACAGTCGGAACTCGGCATTACGAAGCCTGGGCGACGAAAGGTCGACAAGCAGGCATGGCTGTGGACAGATGACGTGAAAGCAAAAGTGCGAGAGAAGAAGTCGCTTTATCACGTGTTTCTCGGCGAAAAGACGGCCGATAACTGGCGGAAGTACCAAGAAGCGAGGAAAGTTGCAAAGAAGGCCGTGGCTGTTGCAAAAGCCACTCATTATGGAGATGTCAACGAGAAGCTCGAGTCACGCGATGGCGAGCGGTATCTGTATCGGCTTGCTAAGAATCGCCATCGGCAGACCGAGGATATTGAGAAGTTTTTCGGCATCAATGATGAGAACGGCCATCTTCTTACGGACCGCAAGAAGGCATTGAAGCGATGGCGCGACTACTTTGAGGAAATCTCTGCAGTAGAATTTCCTCATCCAGCCATCCCTTCCACGGCTCCAACCCACGGCCCCGTTCAGAAGATCACCGTGGAGGAGATTGAAGCGGCTTTGAAGAAGATGAGGCCAGGCAAAGCGACTGGGCCCGATGACGTGGCAGCTGATTTATGGAAGTCCAAGTACTGGTACCCTGCTGAGTGGTTGGCGAAGTTCTTTAATCAGGTTGTGGAGGAGAAGAAAGTGCCTGAGTGTTGGCGTCAAAGTACGACGATTCCGATTTGGAAGAAGAAGGGCAGTCCTGCAGACTGCTCCAATTACCGTCCGATTCGCTTGCTTTCGCACAGCATGAAGATCTTTGAGCGAGTTGTCGATGGACGAATTCGGGACATCGTCCAGCTTTCCAGCAATCAGTGCGGCTTCGTGGCTGGCTGTGGCACCGTTGATGCCATACATGCCGTCCGCCTCCTGATAGAGAAGCATCGCGAGAAACAGAAGCCAGTGCATATCGCCTTTCTCGACTTGGAGAAGGCCTTTGACCGCGTACCGCGTGAAGTGATATGGTACGCCCTGCGACAACATGGAGTTCCTGAAGAGCTCATAGAGTGGGTGCGAATTCTCTACTCTTGTCCAATGAGTCGAGTTCAAGCTGCAGCTGGGACCTCGATGGAGTTTCCCATCTCTGTCGGAGTACACCAGGGTTCTGCGCTTTCCCCACTTCTCTTTGTTGTCGTCATGGATGCCATCACACGAGATCTTCAGAAGCCCGTCCCTTGGACGTTGCTTTATGCCGATGACGTGATGCTCGCTAGCGAAGATAAAGGAGAACTCGAGCGAGAGTTGCAAGCTTGGTGTGATCGCTTGGAGCGGTTTGGACTCAGATTGAACGTGAAGAAGACCGAGTATTTAACGACGGACGTTACCGTGTCCAGCTCCGTCAAGGTTAACGGCATCGAGCTTCCACGCACTGCGGTCTTTAAGTACCTGGGATCAGCAGTCGCGTCTGACGGCAAACTGATGGTCGAAGTGAATTCACGCGTGAGTGCAGCTTGGTCCAAGTGGCGCTCGTTGACTGGCGTGCTCTGCGACAAGAAGATACCAGAGCGCTTTAAGTCGAAGATCTACAGAGCAGTCGTCCGGCCGGTAGCAATGTACGGCGCTGAGTGTTGGCCAGCGACCAAGGATGTTGAAACGCGCCTCAGCGTCATGGAGACGAAGATGCTGCGCTGGACGGCAGGAGTCACGCGCATGGACCGCATCCGATAAACGATGCTATTCGGCAGAAGTTCGGTGTCGCGCCGATAACTGACAAGATGCGCGAAGCTCGCTTACGATGGTACGGCCACGTTCTGCGTGGAGAAGAAGACAGCGTCCGCATGATAGGCCTTAACTTCGAGGTAATAGGAAAGCGGCCTAGAGGGCGCCCGAAGCAGCGCTGGGCTGATACGTTACATACGGACTTGAAAGCGGCTGGTGTCCACCCCGATCTAGCGCTGGATCGGGAAAGGTGGCGTCATGACACCAGAATAGCGGACCCCCGCCACGAAGCGGGACAAACGCTGAAGAAGAAGAAGAAGAAGAAGAAGGTCGTTGCATATGAAACGGCCGATTTTGACCGAAAAGTTTGATAGAGCATAAATTTGCTTGAAAGCAGTTTTATTAATCGAAATTAGCAACATTACAATTAACATACTTTTCCCAACGCGACAATTGCTTAGACATTCCATCTTTGAAAAAATCAGAACTAGGAGAATTAATAAAACATGGGAAGTCAGTCTCGACATCATCTTGGTTGGTGAACTTTTTATCCTTCACATGCGATCTAAATGCTTGAAAAAACAACGATAATCGATAGGAGGCAAAGGACCTAATAAATAAACATCGTTGCTTTACGACAGAATTGCAACAGACACAACCAATTAATCGAGTCTAAAATTGCATGCTTTAAACGGCAGCATGGCGCGTTTCCTCAGAGCCGCTTGTCACAAAATTCATATTATTCTGCGCTTTAATATTTATTTTTTTACAAAAAAAAAAACCAAAAAATAGCCAAATATACACCCAAATTGTCTCCACGACATACCATAGAAGTAGAATGCGCGTCGCATCCGAAAAGGGGTTAAATAATGCTGTTCTTTATCCTTTACTGAAGAACCCAGAGAAGTAATGACATAACGGCAGATGACGTCGTTACGGTGTACGCCAGCTCATTATGGATGCAAATTATGAACGAGAGCATCACGCCATCTTCGGTCCGATTGCAGTTTCTTCCGATTTGAACCAGCCACTTCAGCAGCAGTTCATAAACGTCTACATTATTGGAGAAGTAATTCAACTACGAGCGCGTGTAGTGCAGTCGGAGGAGGCGCCGGCTGTCGCGTGCACCCGATACCAGGTTCCTGGTTCGGATTTTCCGCCCAGGCCAACCAAGCCTTCCATCCCTCCTGGGTCGGTGAAATGGTAGCATACTTGTCTGGGAAGGATAGAGCGCTGACTTGTTGTTCATCGGCTGGCCATCGCCATTGGCCAAATACGCATTCAGAATCGCCTCCACGACAGAAGTAGAATACGTGGCGCATCCCAAAAGGGATTGAGTAACGCCGTCCTTTATCCTTTATAATTCAACTACAAGGCTC